>CM046833.1:12305025-12625515 GCA_025618425.1 Heliocidaris tuberculata
CCTTTTCCTCATGTGACGTGCCCTTATCATACCGTCCATGACATTACAAAATTGGTGCGCTTCCACCTAAGGCTGTGCAGAATAGGATTAAACCAAAACTTAAATGGCCATTATTAAACACATAACGCTCTAGTGACAGACAGATAGAAATTCTTATACAAAAGTGTTGCTAGTTCCCGAACAGTTGATCATAACCAGGTAGTGTGTACGAAGAGAATAATGATTTCCATCTTTCAAAATCATGTTGAAAAGTTGACAATCCACAGCGAAGAAAATGATATTGATTTTCCACCAGGTTCTCGTAAATGCCCCCCCCCCCCCCCACCACCACCACTTGTACCTAATATCCCGTAAAGTGTCCCTTTTGTCAAATGGGAATAGGGTCTATGTCTTCAACTTGCATGCTTTTGAAAGTATGCTATCATCCCTGTTTCTATTATTTACATTAGTCATGTAAGTACATGGAAATGATCTAATGATAAATCAAATTTCTTATGCAGGAGTCTGAATCATCTGGGGTCAATGTATATTGATCTTGGTATGTTATACAGATAGCAACAAGTTCAAAGTGCCTTTGAATTATCTCTTGTTTAAACCTTAGTTGATTTAAACAACAACAAAAAAATGGTTAGGCTTCGGACTAAATTTTCTTTTTCTTCCATATTTCATACCAAAGACCTATAAACATTCTCTCAAACAAATAACTGCCCATTAGACCCTATATGAAAGAAAGACTATAGACAATTCCATGGATATCAGACCTATTGTACCTTTTTTTTAAATAAAAGAACTTTCGACATTGTTTTGTTATTGCATGTAAGATGTATTGACGACGCAGAACTAAATTTTTTGTCGTAAGCCTATCTTAAAGTTAGTATCTTTTCAAAGCATCTTCTCTTATATAAACTTGAAATTATTATCAGTTTTGGATAAGAATATTAATGGGTTCGTATATAGTGCTCATGTCTGGTACATTGACACCCCTGGAGATCCAATATTATGTATCCCCCAAATAAACAATACAATGCTAAATCCAAAGATTTAAGGTCATACATAAAATAGATTTTGTTACGTCTGCATATTTGGGTTATTTTCTTTCGTTGGATCATTGACGTGTTCGATATACTTCCAGCACATATTTATATACAAAAAATTTGATCTTGTTAAAACTATTATGAATCATAAGTTTTTCTTGACCAAATTCCACAATATAATGTATAGTCATCATTTTCATGTAAAATAACAGAATTACGTTGAATCTCATAAACAAATTAAAAGATTAATGCTCAGTCATCACCCCATAATTGCCCATTTACTAATGAATGGAATGAAATGGAAAAGGTAAGACTAGGGCCCCGTCTTATAAAGAGTTGCGATTGATTCGAATCGATCGCAAATTGAAATTAAAAGTAATCCCTATTGCGATTATTTCTAAGGGGCGATCGATTCGAATCATTCGCAGCTCTTTATAAGACGGGGCCCAGGTTGAACATTACAATCTGTTTTGAAAACAATGAAAATATGTGTCGCTTTGGAGACTCCCCTCACCCTGAATAAAGCCAACAACAACAAACAAACAAAATACAAATTACATAATGCGAGTACACAAATCGTAGAGGGCGTAAAAAGAAAAAATAAAATTATTTTTTGAAAAATATTAGAACCTGGCGAAAAATCATCTAATTGAAATGATAATCCTTAATAAATCAGAATATTCAAGTTACGAAATTTTAGCTCGACAGCATTTCAGGTTTTCAATTGACAATAAGATCGGAAAGACGCTTTAAGACGAGTTGTAGATTAACATTTAAAAAACATATCATCGATGGATCATATTAACTCTTTGGTTCGTTATTTATTTCAGCATTCCTAAAACTATTCAATAAATAGTTATTATCACGATATTGACAAATATTTACATCATATACCATGGAAGAAAATAAAATTCCACCGGAATATTAGTAGGTTAACAAGTGAATGTGAGACAGGAAGGCAGGATCTAGGCACTAAGATCTGGGTTGTGTTCTCCACTAAATTTCGGGCTGGACCGATTAGGGTTAACCGTAGACCAAGCATTGCTAATGAGTTCTATATTTAATAGCAATGCAATAATAATTTAAGTTTGGTAAAATCTAAAAATGGACAAAAGTCACAAAACAAAACAAAACAAAACCACCCAAGGTGGTTTTTCTCCCCTAAACTCTGGCCGGGAGAGGTCAGGGGTAATCGTAGAATCAGCCCTGTTGTTTGGTTGTAGGGAGACTGACAGGTTTTAGAATAACTTGGATATTTTCAGTAAGATTTGATTTACTTCCTTCTTAAAAATTCTTTTGATGGAAATGATTTGTACAATATTATTGATAACAATGCAATGAGAATTTAAGTTTGGTAAAATCTGAAAATCGACACAAAACCTAGGTAGTTTTCTCCCCTAAACTCTGGCCGGGAAAGGTCAGGGGTAACCGTAGAACCAGCATGGGTGTTTGGTTGTGAGGAGACTGACAGGTTTTAGATTAACTTGGATATTTTCAGTAAGATTTGATTTACTTCCTTCTTAAAAATTCTTTAGATGGAAATGATTTGTACAATATTATTGATAACAATGCAATGAGAATTTAAGTTTGGTAACATCTGAAAATCGACACAAAACCTAGGTAGTTTTCTCCCCTAAACTCTGGCCGGTAGAGGTCAGGGGTAACTGTAGAACCAGCACGGGTGTTTGGTTGTGAGGAGACTGACAGGTTTTAGATTAACTTGGATATTTTCAGTAAGATTTGATTTACTTCCTTCTTAAAAATTCTTTAGATGGAAATGATTTGTACAATATTATTGATAACAATGCACTGAGAATTTAAGTTTGGTAAAATCTGAAAATCGACACAAAACCTAGGTAGTTTTCTTCCCTAAACTCTGGCCGGGAGAGGTCAGGGGTAACCGTAGAACCAGCATGGGTGTTTGGTTGTGAGGAGACTGACAGGTTTTAGATTAACTTGGATATTTTCAGTAAGATTTTATTTACATGCTTCTGAAGAATTCTTTAGATGGAAATGATTTGTACAATATTATTGATAACAATGCAATGAGAATTTAAGTTTGGTAAAATCTGAAAATCGACACAAAACCTAGGTAGTTTTCTCCCCTAAACTCTGGCCGGGAGAGGTCAGGGGTTACCGTAGAACCAGCATGGGTGTTTGGTTTGGAGGAGACTGACAGGTTTTAGAATAACTTGGATATTTTCAGTAAGATTTGATTTACTTCCTTCTTAAAAATTCTTTAGATGGAAAGGATTTGTACAATATTATTGATAACAATGCAATGAGAATTTAAGTTTGGTAAAATCTGAAAATCGACACAAAACCTAGGTAGTTGTTTCCCCTAAACTCTGGCCTGGAGAGGTCAGGGGTAACCGTAGAACCAGCATGGGTGTTTGGTTGTGAGGAGACTGACAGGTTTTAGAATAACTTGGATATTTTCAGTAAGATTTGATTTACATGCTTCTTAAAAATTCTTTAGATGGAAATGATTTGTACAATATTAGTAATAACAATGCAATGAGAATTTAATCTAAAAATCGACACAAAACCTAGTTAGTTTTCTCCCCTAAACTCTGGCCGGCTTAGATTTTGTTTCAGTAAGATTTGATTTACATGCCTCTTAAAAAGTTTATAGATAGAAATGATTTGTACAATATAAGTAATAACAATTCAATGAGATTTGAAGATGGGTAAAATCTGAAAATCGACACAAAACCTAGGTGGTTCTCTTCCCTTAACTCTCGCCGGGAAAGGTCAGGGGTAACCCTAGAACCAGCATGAGTGTATGGTTGTAAGGAGACTGCCAGGTTTTAGAATAACTTGGATTTTTCCCCAATCAAGTTTGATTTACTTGCTTCTTAGAAATTTCATAGATAGAAATATATTGTATGATATAATTGATATAATGTAAGGAGAAATTGAGTTTGGTAAAATTAAAAGAGCGAACTTTGGAGTTAATAATTTATATCTCAAAACTGAGTGGGATGTCATTTGTCTTTTAGAAACAAAATCTGACTTTCCTCATCTGTCCCTATCTTGTTTTAGGAATATGAATATTGTAATATACAGAAAAATAATAATGTACATTTCAGATTTGGTGGATATCGCGGTCTATTTTAATGAAGTAAGAAATATTGGCTTGTTCTGAAAGAATTTAAACACAGTGTCCGAATCGATCATCGGATCTGGATGAAATTAATAATTTAAGTTATATCTATTTTAGCTGCAGTATTCATGTATCTACCAAGTGAGGGCTCCATTAAATATTCTAATGATGATTTTATGCTTGATATGATTGATATCAGAAGCAGATTTCATTCACCTTTGTGTTTTTAGGGTTATTTCAATGTCAGATCAGGCATGTTCAGTGACATTTTAGAAGCAAAAGGTAATTATGGTTTCAAATTTGAATGGATATGAATTTTGTGATGATGACGACAACACTGATATTCGTTATACACCAGAGGAATCTGGTATCAGTTTTACTATCACAACAGACTGATTTTATACGGATTCTCATGTTAACAGTAATGGCAAATATGTTGTCGAAAATTGAGTTAATCCTAAAAATATATCTCGCCACTTTAGTTCAACTAAATCAAAGTGTTCAGTAGTAAATTGCCATAACTCTTTGACCTTCCCACAATTGGAAAATAAGTGTAAGTAGGTTTATTTGTCCTTTTTGCAGAATGAACAGAAATCGTCCTCAACAAAATCAAACTTCATTAGCTGTACTTTTGTGTATATGACTCCGTGTAATTGCATAAACTGAAATTCTCTCTGTTTTCTGATAAGTGTTGTGCATCTTGCAGTTACGAAAAGGTCACTTATTTCTTTACTTGCAACTTATATGATTCACGTAAGCAAATTTTGATAACACAGGCCCCCCCCCCCCATGCACACACCTCTTTTTATTTATTTTTGGGAATACTATAACCCCCCCCCCCCCCCATCTCCTCCTGGATCAACAACCATAGGAGAATGCCACTGTACAGAAAGTAAGAGAGATAGAATTCTATAACACAGAAAACGCCTGGTTGTATATTTTCCGGGTATAATTGTAGTATTTCACCAGGAATTTGGTAATTTGATCAGAAACGATGCGCTTGAATTAATCAGACAACGGGGTAAATATTACTAGATTTGTGATGGCTACCAGTGAACCCAAAACTCTGGTAAAGTTTAACACTTTTTGTGTTAAAATTTTACACGGAGTTTTTTTTTTTTTTTTTTTTTTTTAATGTACTCGTAGTGGTGGAATAGTCAAACAGGCAGATAGCCTACTTTTGTTTACAAAAATAATAAGTAACAAATTATCCAATGTATTTTTATTTACTATATCAAACCTTATTATGTATGTACGATAATTGTAAACATGTTTCTTTGATTGTACTCTCATACCACAAGAGGGGGTCGATAGAGTCTTTAAATCTTATCTCATCTTTATCTTCCACTACAGGTATTTGAGCTCATATCACGCAGTCAGAATAATTCTATAATGTGTTTTAGTTCGAAGGAACGGTTCTAAATTAATCTACATAAAATTTCCAAATTTCTGGTAAAGCACACGCCATAATCATGTTGAAGGATGAAATGTATACTGGAGGAGAGAAATGTATGAGAAGGGTCTTTAAAACCAATGATACCATTCATCAAAGCCATAAATTTACTTTAGATTTGAAGAAGTTCATGAGAATATGACTAATTTTCAGATTATTAGCGAAAACAATCAAAGAAAGATCGAAGGCGGGAGTGTTACAAAATAAGAAATGCAACGTGTCTACACAAAAACAACAACTGTAACAAAAAAATCAACGAGATTTTGATTGACAGCATCTTAAAACTAATTCAACCATCTTTAATGAAATTTTGCAGGTAATACAGAAATAGTATCACTTCATTTTCAAGGAAGAAAAAAAACTACTTCCTTATCCCTTACTCGGTTCCCAGAATAATAATGCATGTAGGCATCTTTTAAATCTGATAAACAACTGCCCCTTTCCCCGCTGAACTTGGTCTCAGTCCCACCCCCCAACCCCCTCTACGACTACCAGACACATTTTTATGCTATTTCGACAAAACAATTTGTCACATTTGTAAATCAGGGACTAGTACTTGCAGACACTCAGAGAAAAGGTCCTTGACCACAACGCAGGCCTGACAGGCAGATAGCACGTGGACCTTTTCACTGACTTTGGCGCGTTTTCCACCATTTGGCGCGTTTTTTCAAGGAGCTTCAAACTTGGTTTTCCACTGTACACTTGCGCTAGCATCGTGTTTTCAGTGCCCCTTTTATTTCGCCAATGGGAAATTACAGGAATATTATCATAAATGTTACCGGTCAAGCTCTCATTTCTTGGATGCACATTTGGCGACGTTGATACTTTTAGTGAGGTACATTTCGCAAAGGACATGCAGCTGGAGGCCAGCGGCCTTACATCAAGACTTACATACAGCCCTACAATACACATGGTACAGGTATACCTATTTCATATTTTGCATGCATCCCCGGTAATAATGCAGTTCCTTCTTAGCGGATACTAGTATCCCGTAGTGGATGGGGAGATGATTATATAACCCTTTTTAAAAAATTATTTGATAAAACAGTCGATCATATAAAAGTACAAAATACATGTATATCACAAGTACAAAATAGAAGCTCAATTGAGGAGGGACTTCCATCATGTACAACCACCCCCCCCCCCCCTAAATAATAGTAAAGCCAAATAAAATTGGTTCATAGTTTCTCGTCACCACTTCCTTCTCTTCATTCCCGCCTCCATTTCTTTTATCATAATGTTATGATATTGTAATAATTATCAGGGATGGATCCAGGATTCTGTAAAAAAAAAAAAAAAAAGGGGGGGGGGGGAGGCAAAGAAAAAAAGGTTAGGGGCTTATCAGATTTTTTTTTTGTCCTCCAGAATTCTCTGACAAGCCAAAAAAAGAAAGAAAAGAAGGTTTTCATATTTTTAGGGGCCAGTTGTCCAGAATTCGGCCGATTCGGCCCCCTCTGGACAGCTTTCAAAAGGGGGGGGGGCGGCCGATTCGGCCCCCTCTGGCTTCAAAAAGGGGGAGGCCGCGGCCGATTCGCCCCCCCGGATCCGCCCCTGATTATATTATATTAGATTAGATTTTTTTTATTTTTTAAAAAACAGTACATCAAGATGAATTTAACGCAGCCTATGCAATCGAAATGACAGAAATCATTTTTAGTACATGTTTTCAACCTGTTCTAGACTCCTGCAACATGCAGACAGTATATGTAAATAGTACTGTCGGAATTATTGTCAAAATATCAACTATCAAATCAATTGGAACCCCCTCTTCTTCCTTTTCGAAAAACAAACCCAGACGAAAAAAACAATGATTCAATTTTTATCTTGGCCTAAATCATATGACAAGAGTGCATTTGCTCAGCGCACTTCGCACCGCGTCCTGTAACACGGGAAAATTTGTCTCAGTTTATCCATAAAAGCACACAAGGGCTTTAAAACAAATTGATATTTGACATCATTTCGCCCGGATTAATAATCTTTACACTATATCCTCTAATGTAGTGTTAAAAACCCGCAGATTGCTTATGAGGAAACTACTGCACTTTTGGGTTTAGAAAGAGAGTTAATTCAAAAAGCAAAGAGTTCAACATTCGACTAAGACCTTTCCCTGTTGCAGTGAGAGCATTTTCCCTACGTTGACCTTACATCGCCTCGTTTAATCGAGTGGGAATTCCGAACAAGATGAATTATTGAGCCCATTTCGCATACCAAAGAGCTAATATGTTCTGTGATAACTCCTTGATATGACATCCTCTAACTAGTCATCTAAAGATTATTCTGATTGGTTGACGGGAATTTGGTGCACTTATGCTGTTTTGGGGCACATAATTCGCGAACGTGTCGCAAGTATATAGTGCATGCAAGAGCATGCACTGAATACGGACGAACACATTTCGCGCCTGTGAAGCGGTCTGCTCGTCCATTCTAAGTACGATATTACCGTGTTTTTTTTAATTTGTAGACAACTGTGTGAGATAGCAGGTGGTGTATGTACAATTTGTAGATAAATCTACATATCTAAACTTAATATTTGTACTTTAGTTACATTTTGATCTAAATATATCGCTTGATATTACAGTTTTACCGGGAAGAACAGACTAACGTCTATTAAAAGGATTGTGCCATTCTACCGTGGGGTAACTCGATTTGTATACAGTGAAAAATATCTTGTCTAACAACAATGATTCAATTCAATTCAAAACAACATTTATTTCCTTCTGATTTGCTACATACATGGGATACAAACATAAGAAAAACGTTTAAGTACAATAATTGAAGGAGGCATGGTCCCTGAAAAGCATAACAATGCTTGTGATTGGGGATGCCTGTTTACCAAAAAAAAACAAACAAACAAAAAAATAACAAAAAAAAACAACAAACAAACCAAACACAAAATACAAAATACAAAAAAAACATTTAAAAAGTCAAATAGAAACTGATCACTGTTAATTCTTATATCACTTGCAGATAAGTATACATTCAACATGAATACTGACAACGTATATTTTAGGATGAAGCAAGGTAAAATGAATGAATATTCAACTTTTTAATATACTTATACAGACTTTGCTTTCTAAGAGATTGAAAAGAATAAGTACAAGAGATTTTTCAAAAAGTATAAGAGATTAAAAAGTATAAGTTGTGTATTTATAAAAAGTATAAGTTGTGTATTTATTCGAGTGCATAGATTGTGAGATGCGTGTATAGGAATTTATAAGTAAGAGAGAAAAGAGAATTAATATAGGAAACGAATGAAAATGGAGTATATAGCGAAAATGTCTGTTTTGAGGTTGTAACCACAGCGCCTCTCAAAGTACAACTACTCCCCCTTTATAAAATGAACGCGCCCTATGACTCATGTGCATGACGTACTTCGCTGGGTGTCAAGGGAGGTCAGCGATTGCCCGTTTGAAAGTATAAGGTCGACTCTCAGGAAAGTAGTTCATGATTCTTATTATTACAGTCATCATCATTAAATAAAAATAATAAGAACAGTCATTTCAGTACTGAGAAAAAAATAAAATATGGGGGCTGAGCAAGTCACAATTGAAATATTTCTTTAGGAGCCAGGAATCATATCATTAATTCGAGGGGATGAATATTGAGGTTCCCAATCGGAATGTTTCATCGTTAGCATGCTGTTATAGCTACGTAACGTAACATGAGTATTTTGATGATTTCCCCATAAACTTTCGGCAGGACAACTACTAGGCAGTGTACATGACCACACACAAGTAATTTTTCAGTTTAGGGGGTAGGCCAAATGAGTGGGCCACATATCAAGCTAATTAAATTCGAAAATAATATGTTCATATTTCAGTTCATATTTCACGAACTGGCATTGACAAAGAGGAAAAAAGAAGGTGTATCCACACAGATGATGCACTGCAGCCAACAAGTTTGATGCTTCTTTGGGGGATATACCGGCGACCCGGCGGAGACAGGTTTTGCACTCCAGCAGGTACCTCCACAAAAAAGAAGTCAGTATTAAGGAGGAACAATGAATTCAGCTATAAACATTTAATCTCTCATTCATTCGATTTCTCACCGCAAATATATACATTATATTTGATGAAAGCCTCCATGATGTTATGTTTGTTTTACCAGCTTTGCAAGATTATGTTGTCTTTCGGACTTCGAAGCCTGGAGAACTTTAAGCACAATTTATTAAATTTATTTATTGCTATTTGTATTCATAAATAACAGGAAAATACACTAAGTATTATTAGAACTGAATTTCACTGCAAAGCTTTATAACAAATGTATTGCATATATTTGTAAAACAAGCGCATTTCATAAATTTACACGGTTTTACAGCAGACGTCTGGACGTGAGACTATGTTCCTTATGAAGAAAGTTGACTTATCGTTGGTCAATTCCTTTCGTTCGAAGTTTATTTTAGCATGGAATTTCCCACTGTATTCGTTTTTCGAGCTACTTTCTCAAAATTATTTGTATAAATGATCGAAACAATCATAATTTCGTATTTTCCGTAGCTCAGCCAGGAACGATGACCTTGTCTCTCTATGAGGAGGAATTAACGGTCTCCAGGCATAGTTGTTTGCCCAGACCTGTTATAATTCCCATCAGTTGGGACAAGCAGTGGATAATGATATTCAATCTCAAATATAGAAGCATGTTTCATTAATATGTGGTATCGATACATAATACATTTTATATTGATGGAATAATGAGTGCTGCTTAATGAAATGAGAGAATGGAGTAAACTATAATGTGCAACGGGTATGAATACATAAACTAGTTTACGAGCCAACCACGGACAGAACGTCCTTCCTCCCGTCATAATAATGGGGTTCGTATCAAGACCGTTTCCAGAGGTTTGGCAATGGTTTATGACCGTAATAAAAACATTAATACAAATTTAAGATAAATGACCTTCGCCATAGACTCACATGCTGTACAGAGAATATTAAAAATGTTTTGTTTTTTCCTGGATTACGTCTTTTCACAAATACTTAATCAGATTACTTTGAGAGAAAATGTCCAAGGAATAAACAAGTGGCAAATGAGACCTGTCGAAACAATTATGAGACAAAGAAGAGAAAGTATTGAGAGAGAATGGCCGGGCAGTTCATAGTGGGCCTGCTACAATCTCAGTTGCAGGGTAAAGCTCGAGATGCTTATTCGGCTTTGTCCGTTGAAGAAGCGGGTCAGTATGACACAGTAAAAGTTGCTGTATTGCATGCTTATGAGCTGGTACCAGAAGCGTACCGACAACAATTTCGGAAATCGCGAAAAGATGAGTCACAGGCACATCTAGAATTTGCTAGGCGCAAGGAACAGTTGTTCGATAGATGGAGTTCTTCGCTCCATGTCAAGAACTTTGCGGATCTTCGAGAAATCATACTTCTTGAAGAGTTCAAAAGAAGTGTTCACATTGATGTTCGATTGCATTTAGAAGCGCAGCGAATAGGAACACTTAGTGAAGCAGCCCGTGTTGCTGATGATTTTGTGCTGACACACAGAACCACAAAGTTTCTAGTGAAACAAAGAAAACTGGAAAGTGGAACAAAAACAAGAAAAATGGTTCCCCACATGTCAATGATGGAGTCAACTCACAGTCTAAGGAAGAACAGGGAAAAGCTTGTGAAAAAAAAATGCTTTGCATGTAAAAAGGTTGGGCATTTTAAGGCGAAGTGTCCTACACTTCAAGCGAAGTCAAGTGAAGCTAGTGCACATCCGAATGCATTTGTGAAAAATTTGTCAGATTCACAGAGTAGGACTGAACCAGTAGACTTAGAGAAAGTGAAAAAGCAGTACGAGCCATTTGTATCTGTCGGATTTGTGTCCTTATCTGAGAGCGATGAGGCTAGGAGAGTGAAAGTGTTGAGAGATACTGGTTCTTCTCAGTCCATGATTTTGGAAAGTGTTTTACCCTTTGGTGAGAGTTCTTCTGTTGGTGCAAGTGTGTTGCTCAAGGGCATTGGAGATGGTTTTGTGGAAGCCCCCCTTCATGAGGTAGACTTGAATTCAGGCCTTGTTTCTGGTGTTGTGAAGATGGCTGTTCGACCATCACTTCCTATTGAGGATGTGTCCATCATATTAGGCAATGATCTTGCTGGTGAGAGAGTCGGGTCATGTCCAGTAGTGAGTTCACGTCCTTGTGACAGTAGTGAGACAGATCAGTTGGTTGCAGAATTTCCCTCTGTGTTCCCGTCGTGTGCTGTAACTCGTTCAATGGCAAAGAGAGTAGAGTCTGAGAAGGAGTCTAGTGAGATAGATGTTGACTTGGGAGATTCTTTCTTTTGTCGTTTGGTTGAGGGTGAGTCTAAATCAAATGAGGATGAGAGTGCACGAGAGACGCATAGTGAAGGAAGTAATCAGAAGTCTGAACCAATTTTGTCTAAGAGAAAGTTGCAAGAGAAGCAACAAAAAGATCCTCAGTTGATTTCTTTGGATGAGAGAGCTGTTTCTGAGGAGGAGGCATTGACTGTGCCTGTTTGTTATTACAAGAAAGCAGGTGTGCTCATGAGAAAGTGGAGGCCACCAGATGTTCCTGCAGATGAAGTGTGGAAAGAAGTCCACCAGATTGTAGTCCCTTTTACATACAGGCAGGACATAATTAGCCTTGCTCATGAAGCTCCACTTGCAGGTCACTTAGGAGTTCACAAAACTCAGGAGAAAATTCTTTCTCATTTCTTCTGGCCTGGTCTGCAAAAGGATGTTGCGAATTTTTGCAGAAGCTGCCATGTGTGTCAGGTTGTAGGCAAACCAAACCAGAAAATACCGGCAGCACCGCTGAAGCCAATACCGGCCTTCGATGAGCCGTTTTCTAGGATTATAGTGGATTGCGTAGGTCCTCTTCCAAGGACAAAGGCAGGCAATGAATACTTATTGACAATCATGTGCGCTGCGACAAGATATACCGAAGCGATACCACTTAGGCGCATTACAGCGAAAAATGTAACCAAGTCATTAGTGAAATTCTTCACTACTGTAGGACTACCAAAGACTGTACAGTCTGATCAAGGATCAAATTTTATGTCTAAGGTGTTCAAACAGGTGTTACAGCAGTTCGGGATTGAGCATGTAACTTCGAGTGCATATCATCCAGAGTCTCAGGGAGCATTGGAGAGGTTTCACCAAACCCTCAAGAACATGCTGAAGACTTATTGTCTTGAGACAGAGAAGGACTGGGATGAGGGAGTACCATTGTTACTCTTTGCTATGAGGGAATCTGTTCAAGAGTCTTTAGGGTTCAGCCCTTTTGAGTTAGTGTATGGACATGAAGTCCGTGGACCCCTCAAGTTGTTGAAAGAAAGGTTGTTGTCGGAAGATGAGGACATGAATTTGTTGGACTATGTTTCTTCTTTCCGCGAAAGATTGAATCGCGCTTGTGAGGCTGCTATCTGACTCTCAGGAGAGGATGAAGTCCTGGTATGATAGAAAATCCAAGGAAAGGAACTTCAAGGAAGGTGATGAAGTCTTGGTGTTGTTGCCCTTAGTTGGTCATTCTCTGCAGGCTAGATTTTCTGGACCGTACGTCATTGCTAAGAGAATTGGTGATGTTAACTATGTCGTAAAAACTCCAGATAGGCAGAAGAAAAGACGTGTATGTCATGTGAATATGCTGAAGCCGTACATTCGGAGAGATGATGAAGAGAAAGCACAACCAGTGTTGAGTGCTGTAGAATCTACTACGCAAAGAAGTGAAGTTCGTCTGGTCCAGTGACTGTAAGAGTGCTTTCAACCAGGTGAAAGCTCTCTTATCTACCAATCCTGTGTTGATGGCTCCAGACTTCAACCAGCCGTTCAGCCTGATGGTGGATGCTAGTGATGTTGGCGCTGGTGCTGTGCTAACTCAGAAGGACGCAGAAGGAGTCGACAGACCTATATCCTTCTTTTCTAAGAAGTTTTCCCCTAGTCAGAAGAACTATTCGACTGTTGAGAAAGAGACTCTATCAATGATCCTAGCACTTGAACATTTCAGCGTGTATGTTCATGGATCGCAGTACCCAGTCAGAGTATTGACGGATCATAACCCACTGACGTTTCTTAGTAAAATGAAACACAAAAACCAGAGATTGACACGTTGGAGCTTGTTGCTGCAAGAGTATAACTTGAACATTGAGCACATTGCAGGAAAGAACAATGTTATTGCAGATGCTCTATCTCGTGTGTGAACTTGAACTTAATCTCTGTGAAATTACATGGAAAGTGGACTTACCTTATGTGAGATACTTCGTGAACATTTGAGCAGTTTATTGATATGAACTGGAATTCCATGTGGAGACGAAAAACAGAACTTTGAACTTGATAATCAGAGACTGATTGGACTCAGTGAAGCAATTTTCTTCTTGTGTTTGCTTTTTCGGAGCTTTTTGATATATTGCATATCTTTATGTATTTCTGAAAATGAAATGATTAGTATTTTCTGTTGTGAAGAGTTTAACATGCATGACAACATTCTGGTGTTAAATTCCCTTTTCGATTTTACAAAAGAATTACAAAAATTTTGAAAAGAGAAAAGTTAGTTCTCGTTTTGGTTATGCATGTGTGTCACTTTCAAAACAGAAAATAAGATTTGATTTTTCATGTTTCACTGGAAAATGTTGTTTGTTGACAATTGTATTATTGGAACCAAAGAGAAAAGGTATTCTCTTGTATATTGGTCCCTTGAAGATGAAAGATAAATGTCATTGTTATGAAAATGCATAAGATTGCATTAACAGTGAAAAAAATTACCACATCTTTATATTTTGAAGATATGTTGTTTTATCTTTGAGACAGATATGTTATTGCTGAAAGTTGTTTATTAATTTCATTGGAAGAAAAAAATGTACATCTTTGCGAAAGCTATTTTTGTTGAATTGCCAAGAAGCAATTACATGACAGAGATGACTCATTTCATGTATTATAACATGTCAGTGATTTTAACATGTTTTGTTGTTTGTTGAGAAACAATTTCTTAAGTAAATTTAAATAGAAGAAATTGGATAAATACAACTTCTGATTTATGCACACATTAAGTGATAAATGTAAAGGTGCAGGATATTGGAAGAATTTTTGTGTTGAAACTTATGAAAGTTATTATTTTCATATTACATATGAATGCCATAACCACTAGACAAACTTGACTTCAGTATACAAGCTGTGATACCATCTGCATGTTGGTACTACCCAGATTTTCGTGAGTTAAATTGTTTTCTCAGAATTCTAAACTTATCTGAGGGTACAGATAGTTTCCATATTTATCAGCATTTGATGATTGATGTATTTTTGACAGTGTCAGAAACAAAAGTGACAGTGCAGCTAAAAGCAGCGCAGCATAGCCAATTGCATAAAATACTTCATGTTTTGTGATGATATATTTTGTTGGACAAAATTCATCCTTTGTCATTTTTGTGAGACACTGATGTACTCCTTTGTGTAGAGTATTTACATGTGAAGATGTTTAAGATGTTTGTTTGCATCACAGAGAATTATGAGCATTTTACTGCAGTTGCATATCAAATTGATTGCTTGTTTATGTCTCCTTGCAAATGAACATGTTTTTATATTACTTGTAAGCCAAGAAATTGTGTTTATACTATGTTTTACAAGAACACAATTCGTGCATTTATAATGAGCTTGTGCTATTTTTAGGTACCAACAAATCGATCGATACTAGTTTTTCGCAGTATGACAGTATTACTGTATATGTATTATGAAAGAAGGCATTTTATTTTGCATGTACGATATCGATAGGGATGATTTAATTATGTACATACTTCTTTCGTTACACTCATAAGTATGTTTTTATGGAGGGGAGTGTGACGAGGGACGAGTTGATGTTGGACGAGTTGTAAAATGGACGTCGAAGAGGTAGAATAGAGTTTTTCTAAACCTACGACCACGACTTCGCCTCGTTCTTTTGTACCTTGTTCATCGGCTGGATGATGGTGATGATGGTGTGAGTAGGACCCGTAACATGTTTATAGAAATACCCATCATATCAGTACTAAATTCCATACTTTTATACCAAGTTGTAAGCTTCCAGATACAACGTAAACTTTGAAATGACAATAGTCACATCTTAAATCACAGCGGAGGCCATTTTGAATGTGACACCCATCTTGATGAAATGAAGTGACCCAACGATTCTGCCTATGATAACCAGCTTGCGAATAGCTTTGCTTTAAAGCCCAAACTCAAGTTACATGCAGGTAGGCATTTTAACACTTTGGCAGCTATTTTGAATTTGTTGAAATTGGCCTACCTCTGTGAGGGAATTAATCAAATTTAATTGTCTCGGATGGGCCATCGATGGGCCTATGTGGCCTGCTAAATTGAGCTTTTTATATAACATCGCTTTCAAATTTGATGTCAATACCATTATAAATTATGTCTATACCATTATAAATTATGTCTATACCATTAGAAATTAGAAACAAAGATTTTAAAAATTATGTTGCAGATATATTATTTTTGGCCTTTAGGGGACATTTTTGTCATAATGGGCACCTGCGCCACATATCTCATTAATTTCGAAGACGTAAGGTCAACTGATCACAATTTAGAAGCATTATATTCAACAATTAAGTGACTTTAAAATATTTTGATATAGGATGGCCCTTTATTTGAAAAATGGGCACCTAAGGCATTTGTCTGATTTTAGAGGCCGTGAAATATTAAAAATTATTTCATTATATCAAACTTGATTTGATGACATCAATTCTGAATGGAAAAGACCTCGAGAGGGCCAATTTTAAAAAAATGGGCACATCGGGCCCCAGGACCCGAATATTTGTTGGCCCCATATCCAGATTTATTCGACATCAAAAGCTCTACATACATGCCAAATGTCATGCTTTTATGGAAAAGTGCACAATCATTTCACCAATCTGCCGGACTATTAATTGAAAAGTCGTTTATGATGTTTTTCTTAGAAGTTCTTGGAACACCGCTCCATCTGCCCCCCCCCCCCAAAAAAAAACAGAAAAAGCAAAGACAAAAAAACACAAAAAAACAATACGCTAGTGAGCAGGTGAGATGGTGCATAATGGGTGCTTTGAGAAATTGCCTAATCGCACAACTGAATTATATCATAAACGCAGAGAGCTAACAGGGGTAATCCAATAAATAGTTTTGCTTATTCTGGATTACATTGTGCTTTATCAAGTTTATACAATTATACATTCAGCACATCAAACAATTTTAGACAAGAAAGGGGTTTATGTCTTTCCATTACTGATCAATCAGACCCAGGTTTACATGTGTACGATCCCCACGAATTCATCACTTCCCCACAAATTTACCCTTTGCGTTCGTAATTATTTTGTACATGAAGCTAGTGTGAGAGCGGGCACGCACTTCGTTGCAGTGGACTAATGACTATATGCGTTTATTTCACAGAAGTGGTAACTAAATTTACTTGTAGGTAAACTGTTAGAGGGACTATGGCTTTAAGACTGTTTACCTATAGGGTTGCCGAATACAAGGACACGTAGCTCACTAACAATGTTTTGGACCCGGGATCTCCGTGCTCAAAGGACACTAGCCTATCCACGAATCGAAGTCGTTTTTAACCCTATCCCTAAAAAAAATTAGATAAATATATTTTTGTTTACGTGAAAGGAGAGATAAAAGATGCATGCATGGGCATCTGTCCCAGGGGGGCGGGGGACGTGTCCTCCCCCCCCCCCCGGAAATTTGGAAGATTGTACAGCAATCAATGGAAAAGGCTAATTGCTTCCCCCCCCCCCCCCCCCGGCCGTAACAAAAAAAAAATCGACGCACGTGGATGCATGAACAGTCATATGCAGAAGATCACGTTTTCTGAGCTATCACTGGCTATGGCTCGGGGTTCTGCTCTCTTGACTGTGAAAGTGTTCGCATCTCGTCTGATGCATCTTCTCCACCGGTGTTAGGTTCTGTGTTTATGGAAAAAAAAGTGTGTCTGCCCAGTTTATGTAATTATAACTCTTTATAACATTCAAATGATTCAAAATTTGTAAACACAGTGTTGGTAAAAGCTGAACGGTTTAACAAATATACATGTATTTCCTGAAGTTTATTATAACTGGGACAAGAAAAAAGTAGTCCTTTGGATTAAATCGCATATCTTGTGTTGCTTGATGCTTTTGAAACGCACACATTACTTTCCCTTTAACTACGTACGGGGAGATTTCGAAAGGATATTTTAAAACGTGGTGCTCAATCACCAATAGCACCAACGTTATGAATGAGGAATCACTGGAGTACAGTGCTCTCAAACTGTTACATTAGTGTAGGCCTTAGTGTGTAAAAACCTGTGAATCTGAGTGCAAATTATACTTCACTGTTGTTGATCTATTGCTTCTTACGAATCCGGGATGATGAATAATTTCTCACTGTTTTCCTTTTTAATTGATTTTGCTTGAACTTTGAAAACATGTTCTCAACGAGTTCAAACACTGAAGTAATAATCTCATTTAAAACAATTAATATACAGTGCGTATCAAAAAGTATATTACTCAAATGTCTCAGCTTCTTATAAAAAGCTCGAACCTCTGAGATCTTGAAAATGATTAATGTTGAGGAACAACTTATATCCTGGCCAGTGATTCCTAAATCCTAATTCATAACTTTTCTGCCAAGAATGATCGAACACAAGGTTTTTTAAAACTTCGTATTAAAATAAATTCGTAATAAGTTTGGGCTGAAGCTAATCGTGTGTATCAAAGGTCTTTATGCACTAATCATTTCAGTCTGAAACAACTGCAAATGCTTTTTAAAACTATGTTGTTTTTAGTAAAATAACACATCAAACTCACGAAAGTGCTTATTACAAGCACAACTGTGAAACTCTCCATACTCCTTGAAGTTATGAGGCATCATTAAATTTCATACCAAGTTTTCAAAGTTGGGCATACATGCTGTATCACGTGCGAAGAAATACTTGCCTTTTCTTGCTTTCCTCCATTGCATGGCTTTCAGAATGATGCAACCGACAATGACAAGTACTAGCAGGAATACGAGGACCAGAGGAATGACAATTCTCTTCACCTTCGAACTGCATGGGTCAACTAAAAACAAAATTGCAGACACGATATAGGATAGTTATTTTAGCATTCAGCTAAACGTATCAATAGGTTTTTTATGGCTATAGATCTCATAAGGTGTTGTCAGAAGTGTTAAATATCAAAGACATTGCAGTACAAAGACCCTCTAACCCACATCCATCTTCCATCATAGAATGAAAGGAAAAATGAAATTTTCAATATTTCACTCAAGTTAACGCATTAACTATCTCAATCCCCAAATGAACGAAAATTACCTAAAACGGACTTTCCACTAACCATGTTAAAGGAGAATGAAACCCTGGGGAAATTTGTAATGAAAAGAGAGGATAGAGAGAAGCAATTTTTAAAAAAGTTCCATCAAAATCGGTTAAGAAATGAGAAAATTATGAAAGTTTGAAAGGTCTCAATTTACTTTCTATGGCGATCCTCAAATTGGCAATGTTGCTTCAAAATGACAGGTTTAGTAGGACAACTCTCCATATGTTTTGTACACAAAATTTCATATTTTCCCCATTATCTCTCAAAGTGCAGCTTGTCTCCTTCTTAGCTCAAGATATATCATGGAGAAATGTATTTGACACAACATATGTTGAGTTCACAAAAAGACAAGCATTATCTTTAGAGATAATGGAGAAAATGTGAAATTTTGTGTAGAAAACACATGGAGAGTTGTCCTACTCTGTCACTTTGAAGCAACATTGCGAATTTGAGGATCGCCTTAGAAAATAAATTGAGACTTTTCAAACTTCATAACTTTCTCATTTCTTAACTGATTTCGATGGAACTTTTTTTTTTAATTGCTTCTCTCTATCCTCTCTTTTTATTAAAATGGATTTCCCCCCAGGGTTTCATTCCCCTTTAACGTTTGTCGCTTTCAAAAGATTGAAAAAACAAATGTTCTTATAAAAGCAATCCAGATTTAGTGCGATTTTGGTGTATTATCAAGGAGATTTGGGGCTACTTATTTTTCTGAAGGCTCGAAATTTCCGAAGGGAAAAAAATTCGAACATTTGGTGCATTAATCCGATGGTTCATAATTCCGAAGGTTTGTTATTCAGAAGATTCATAATTGCACAAATTCATGATTCTAAAAATTAAATAGGGTTCATTATTCCGAAGTTTTGTAATTCCGAAAAATGATATTGGGTTCTATTCGATTTTCGGAATTAAGAACCTTCGGAATTATAATTTGAATATATATATATATATATATATATATATATATATATATATATATATATATACATCTCTACTGACCTGTCGTTTCTCTTTGAAAAGGAGCGGGGGTTAATTTGACTAGTATGGTGGAGATATTCTTTGTTCCATTGTCTACTAGACCCCAGGCGATACAGTTGAAAACTATGTCATCTGTTGTCCCATTCTGATAGGGGGTCTCCTCTAGTTTAAGTGGCGTGAATAGCGGTGTCATCTCGTAGCTGATGACAGCGTTGATTTCATCACTTGTCCAAGCAAGTGAAGCTTTCGGTCCAAACCAGGTTAAGGAACAATTTATTTGAAAGCTCCTTTGGTCACCTGCATATGAGCAACGTTCCTGTCTCCTACTCCGATGTTTGCATTGGTTGATGCTCACGTCCGGCTGGTCAGGATTGCCTTTGCACGCAGGTTTAAATGAGATTAAAAGTAAGATGATTAATATAATGAAATTAAGATTTGAAGAATAAATGATGTCTTTCTCTAGATATATTCAATCAATCACAAAAGCGCACATTCAATGAACTACCCCCAGAAGAAAGAAATTTAAGCAAACTTGCTTAGATTTCAATTTTTCAAACAATAGCACCTCAGAATCGTTCATAGCGGCGATTTTGGGGGAAACGTTTACCCGGAAATTTCTCTTGGGTTTGGGCCTCCTCCCCCGGAAAATGTGAAGACTGAAAAAAAAGTATAGCAAATGTTTAGTGCTCTAAAATGCAAAATTTCACTTTTCAAAATGGGACATTTTCTCCTCAGTCACTACGCTTCGTCGCATGTTAGTACATGTACTTAAAACTGTACAATACTGGAGAAATAGGTATTATTTTGGCAGAGATTCCTGTGTTTTACAGTAGAAAATTTAAACTCCCTATAAGAGCTATTGCAGCGTCAGTAGTTCAGGGGGACGGGGGACGCCTTTCCCTGGAATTACTGAATCAATTATGACTGTTCAGTGGTTTCAGGTTTCGTTCTACAGGTGCTGGTACATTTCTCTATGCTGATAAACCGTTGTCAATTGGTAAAAAGTGGCTTAAAATGTAATTTTGTGAGGATCTGTGGAAACATGCATTTCTGCAAATTTGAAAGTCTACTGAGTATTTAAAAAGTTTTGTTGTTTCTTTCTTCAAAATGTCATAGGAGCAAAGTAATGGGATATTACTGACCTTTATTCTTAATCATATTATACTGTATTTCTAAAGTATAAATATATTGGCAGGTTTTTGTTGTTGTTTTTTTTTTTTAATGTTGGGCTTTCCCTTTTTCAAAGCATTGTGCTTACTGCTCTGCAAAGTTGCAAAGTCCAGGTTTTGGAATAACCTCATAATGGAATGTGGCAATGATCAGAAGGCCTTGTTTGGTATAATCAGTCAACTTCTTCATCATAAAAATCAAGCAACAAAGAAACTGCCACAGCTTACATCTGATGCTGAACTTGCTGTTGATTTCTCTCATTTCTTCGCTGAAAAGATCGAGAACATCCAGGAGTGCATGCCAACAACTCTGCTACCAGCATACTAACAACAAGTTGTATCAAACACCATCACCTCATCATCAGGTAATTGTGGTGCCCGTCTGACATTTATACCTCCTACATGTCCAGAGGAAGTCAAGCGGATAATTCGCAAGACCCCTGCCAAGACATGTTCGCTCGACCCAGTGCCTACAGTTCTTGTTAAACAACAGTGTGATCTCCTAGCTCTACCTATTACGGGTCCGATTAATGCGTCACTGCGGGATGGATTAGTTCCAGACAGTCTGAAGCTGGCCTATTCAATTCAATTCAATTCAAAGCAACATTTATTTCCTTCTGATTTGTTACATACATGGCACACAAACACAAGAAAAACGTTTAAGTACAATAATTGAAGGAGGCATGGTCCCTGAAAAGCATAACAATGCTTGTGATTGGGGATGCTTGTTTACAACAACAACAACAAAAATAAAAAATACAAACAAAACATTAAAAAGTCAAGTAGATATATACAACATATATAACGGGATAAAAGAGATAGGGATAGAAAGAAAATAAGATAGGATAGAGGATATAATGCCATGAACAATGTGAGAAGATATGTTTGAAAATTCCTAAATTGATCACAGTTAATTCTTATATCACTTGCAGATAAGTATACATTCAACATGAATACTGACAACGTATATTTTAGGATGAAGTAAGGTAAAATTAATGAATATACAACTTTTTAATATACTTATACATACTTTGCTTTCTAAGAGATTGAAAAGAATAAGTACAAGAGATTTTTAAAAAGTATAAGAGATTAAAAAGTATAAGTTGTGTATTTATTCGAGTGCATAGTTCGCAATGAAACTCTGCTTAAGTTTAAGGGAAAAACTTTGTTCAGATAAGGAGCACACGATTCTATTTGGTAACTCATTCCATAAGTTTGGTCCTTTATATAGCGTGCATTATATAGAAATGAGATGGGTTTTTTTATGCCTAGGTATGTGGATCTGACTGGAAGATCTTGTATTATGGTAATGAAAATCACGGTTGTGATTACACATACTGCAAATATGAGATGGAGGTTGGGAATTCACACATTTGTACACGAAACAGAATTGCTGGAAAGCATTAAAGCTCATGGACAGTTTTGGTAGAAAAAAGGAAATTGGAAAGAAACGTGTTCAGTATAGTCTCATGTTGTTTTCTTTGTATCAAAATAGGTTTGTACGAGATCATGTGGTATTCCATCAATGATTTCCGGTGAATTTTAGTGTAAATATCTAGGAAAGCTGGATCACGTAAAATACTGCCCTACGCTAGGACCTTTCCACCCCGGTGGCTCCCCTTGCAACAGTCTCGGGGCTTCGCGTGGAGATAGTATGCGTGCACTAGTATGTGTGGAATATACATACTGTATATTCTACACACACACAGTGCACACGTTATAGGGTATAGTGCAAGCTGCCGTTGTTGGGAGTTTATAAATATCCCTGGCCCGGTATATAAATTATTTTTTACCTCTCATTTGTAAAATATTTCACTTTAGGAGGTGAAATCTTCACAGCATCTTAGTATTGCTAGTATCTTGCTATTTATCAGCAAAAATCCAAAAAATCTGATGAAAAGTTTTTGAGGGAGTACCAAAACTAAACACTACCTTTAATGTCTGCTAAAGTTAACAATTTCAATAAGTGAAATAATTGTTTTGTATGCATACATGGAGGAGCGCCTGATATTATTCGATTTATTTTTTTCTGAAGGACGCACAACTTGTTAAGACTTGTAGGAAAAGTGTTACCCCAAACAATGTTACAGTATGTAAAGTACGGAAGAACAAGTGAGCAATAGAGCATACGAAAACATTATTCGGGAGATAAGACGCGAGTCTGTAGATTATACCAACACTCTTTTACACTTTAGATTCAACTGTATGAATATGTGACTTCCACGATAAACAACTATCAATATAGACTCCGAGAAACTAAGTTTCATCCACTATAGGTAGGACCACATCTTTAAGTTTTATCTCTTTGTGGGATAAGTCAGTCATTCTGGTGGAGTTGCGAAATAGAATGTAGTTGCACTTCTTCAGGTTGAGAGAAAGTCTAGCCGCTGCAAACCACTTTAAGACATTATCAAGATTGTCATTAACCACTCTGTACAAATTTTCTAGATTAATATCACTGTACAAAACTGTAGTATCATTTGCATACAAAAAGTACCGTAACGATAGTGCATCGGATGACATATGGATATCGTTGACATATAGCAAATATAATAGTGGTCCTAACAATGAACCTTGAGGAACACGACATGTAACGGGCAAGATATCTGATTGAGAAGTTCCTGATTTTGTGCACTGCTGGCGATTCGTTAAGTAATTTCTTAACAATTTGTGGGCAGTTCCACGGAATCCATAATGGTATAACTTTGATAAGAGGATTTCGTGATTAACTGTATCAAACGCTTTAGATAGATCAATGAACACACCCAAAGCATAACCGTTATTTTCAAAAGCATCACCAATAGTGTTTGCTACTTCAAGTAATGACATCGAGGTCGAATAATTTTTACGAAAGCCATATTGATTTTTAAAAAGAATGTTGTTCTTTTCAATGAATTTACAAATCCTGTCGTATACTATACGCTCTAGTATCTTAGAGAATACCGAAAGAACAGAAATCGGTCTATAGTTATTCAGCATTTGTCGCCATTTTTAAAGATTGAGGATACTTTTGCAAGTTTCAGTCTATCTGGAAAAATTCCATTTTGTAAGCAGAGATTGAAAATGTGACAAAGAGGTTCGCGAATTTCATCAATAACCATTTTGACAATCTTTGGACTAAATTCATCCGAGCCAGGTGCCTTATTATCTTTACAGGTTTTTACTATTTTTATTATTTCATATTCGGTCACCGGTGATAAAAATACTGAGTTCCTGATATGCTCATATAAATAATCACTATAGTTTATTCCATTTGGCGGTATCTGTATCAACAAAAAACCTATTAAAACTATTTTGCAATTTTACGGGGGTCGTTCGATATTTCGCCATTGCAATTTATCATACAATTTGCATTCACTTTTACTGTGTGTTTTTTTTTTTTTTTTTATCAAGGAATTTATTATTTGCCATGTACCCTTTATGTTACGTTTACACTGTTGAAATTTGTCTTTGTAAAAATCTATTTTAAGCTGCTTGGTTAGAGAATTGAGAAAATTGCGAAATTCTTTATATTTAGTCTCATTTTCCATTGAAGGATTGTGTAGAAATCTAGCATATAACTTGTGTTTATATTTTATTGATTGTAGAAGACCATCAGTTATCCACGATTTTAACTTTCTCTTCTTTTTCTTTGCTACTTCATATGAAAATGCTTGCCATATGCTTTCTTAAATTTAATTCAAAAGAGTCATATGCCTCGTTCACGTTTTCAGAAATGAAAATATCCTGCCAAACTAGCTGTTGGATTTCTCTCTTAAACTGTTCAACGTTTCTAGCATTCATGTTTCTGCGCGGGATGTTCTTGAGAGAGTGTGTCTGACTGTTCTTATTGATTGGAAGAGAGGTTATTTGGAATATAGGTAAATGGTCTGTGACGTCACAATACAAAATTCCACTGGAAGAGGGTAAATCAAAATTATTTGTGTAAATTTTATCTAGAAGGGTAGCAGTACCTCAGTATTGAAGAAATCTACACTTGATCACAATGATCTGGCAAACTGTCGCCCAATGTCAAATCTACCGTTCCTTGCCAAGGTGACTGGGAAAAAATTGTCGCAAGTCATCCGACAGCATATCTGCAAGGCAATGATCTCCGTGAGTGCTTTCAGTCGGCCTGCAGGAAGAATCACAGAGTGGAGACAGCACTTTTGAAGGTGTCAGGCGACATCCTCACGTCAAGTGATGACAGGAAAGCAGTCGCCTTAGTTCTCCTTGACCTGACAGCTGCCTTTGATACTACTGATCATGCAATTTTGCTTGAGGGACTGAGAGAAGATTTTGGAATTGACGCAACTGCACTCCGATGGCTTAGGTCTTACCTTGACAATAGAAGACAAGCAGTGATCATCAACGGCAAGCTGTCACCTGAGGCCAACCTCCGTTACGGATTTCCGCAGGGCTCTGTCCTCGGTCCCTTGCTCTTCACACTCTACATCACCCCTCTTGGCTCAGTCGAACAGCGACACGGTCTCAGTGCACATTTCTACGCCGATGACACCCAGCTCTACCTCACTTTTGATCCTAGACTTGTAGACGCCGAGGAAAGTGCAGCTGCTGCTGCTGTTGGTGCTGCCATTGAAGAAATTCGCTGCTGGATGAAAAGCATCTTCCTGAAGCTTTATGAAAAGAAAACAGAGTATCTTGTTCCGTCTTCTCCCCCACACATGAGAAATATTATCACTGGTGCTCCTGTCCTAGTTGGCGAGGAAGCTGTATCTCCGAACAGCAAGGCTAGTTAGAAATCTTGGAATAGTCTTCGACAGAACGATGAGCATGGAGAAGCACATATCCTATGTTTGTCAGTCGGCATACTACCAGCTCCGTAGGATTGCAGAGATCAGACCCTGTCTGACACGAGGTGCTGCAGAAAATATCATTCATGCTCTGATAACATCAAGACTAGCCTTCTGCAACTGTCTCCTTGCTGGTCAACCAGCATCGGCCATCAAACGTCTCCAGGCTGTCCAGAATGCTGCTGCACGCCTACTTATGGGCATCAGGAACTTTGATCATATCTCGCCAACACTCCTTGAGCTTCATTGGCTGCCAGTGCAATGTAGAGTGCAGTATAAGATTTTGATGCTTTCTTATAAGGATCTCCATAACCTTTCCCCTATGTGCCTGTTCTTATCAGTGTACATCAGGTACGGCCAGGATTACGTTCTACAGGACTGATTCTCCACGTGCCCAATACCCGGCTGAAAGCATACGGGGATAGAGTCTTTTCTTTAGTTGCTCCACGCCTATGGAACTCTCTACCAATCCAACTTCGTAACTATACCAACCTTGATACCTTCAAATCAGAACTCAAAAACCTTTTCCAACAACTATGTGAATGATTTGTGACATACTGAGGGAGCTGGGCGCCTTTGAATGTTTCTGCAGATAAATGGCGCTATATAAATGCTGTTCATCAAATGCTGTTCATCATCAAATCGCCGCCTCTGTTCATAACTACAATAGCTACTTCTATTTAAGGCTTACCCCAAGCATTGTATATGAAGGAAGGTTTCTAAGGTGGTATTGTTCGAAATTCAAAGATGCTGTTGTGGCCATGTACCTAGTTTTAATTAAAAAAAACTGCCAAGAAAACACATGTCAATAAGTTTCGCGCAATTTGTTGCATCTGCGCGTAGCCTGAATGTCATCAGAATGACACGTGCGCGCCACTGATCTCTGTATAGAGATCAGTGGTGCGCGCGCACAGAATCAGTCTAAAAACACAAAATATTTCATAACTAATTCATGAAAAGGCCAGAATTCTACAAAACCAGTAGAAGTCAAAATAAGAAAGGTCAAACCTAGAACTCTTACTCTTTTAAGAAACCTTTTAACTGGTTAATTCCCACCATTAACAGCACTGCTAACCAATTAACAAAATTACCTTGTCACTGCGAGTCGATTACTTTCCCCATAGAAACACGTGTAATTTGGGTGTTCTACGTTTTTGTGAGGCAACATAAAAAGGCCGTTTTCAAACAAAATTGGCCAGAATTCTACATATGAGATGATTACATTTTTATGCTCAGCAGCTTCTTTGTTTCTTCAGTATTCATATTCCTTTTTAACTGAATTAAATTGTTAAAAAGTGAAAAAGATATAAGTATTTCTAAAAGTTGAAATTTACGTTTTTCATGATTAATGTACAGGGTTCTATGGAGGGAATCGCAGAGGGAAAGTGATACGCGCGCGCGCATGGTTGAGAATGCAACACACTTTTTGGTATGAAGTAAATTTACTTAAATATCATGCTAATGCTCGGGGAACGAGTTGAAATACGTCACTTTGATTTTGATTTCACTTTTCTCTTTGCCCAATGGTTTTTTTTTTGTTTTTGTTTTTTTGTTTTTTGTTGTTGTTTTTTTTTTGTCTGTTTTTTTTTTTCTTTTCTTTATTCAAATGCGTACGTGATTGCGTGTAATTGATAAGAGATGTACTATTCTTCCTACCCGAATCCTAATAGAATCCAGGATTGTGTGAAACAAATATAGTTGTCTACAGTCAGGCAGTGTGCTACATCTTTAACAACAGTATTTAAAAATTCACAAACAGTCTCGGGCAACTGCAAAGGTATAACAATAAGATAGGCCTGCTCTTTATATTTTAAAAATTTCATATAAACTGTCAATGAAATTTAATGAAATATATATCAAATTAAAGAAAAATTAATATTCTACCAACATAAATTAAGATCAAGTTATTTGTTGTTAAATGACTATGCCCACTCATATGCTCATGTACGATTCCAATTGCATATCATCTTAAAGAGGATTAATTTATGTTTATTTAACAATGAGTCTCTGACAGAAAATGGCAAAAAATGAGGAATCTGGCCATTCAAATGTTGATAACCACTTCCATCTTGCAGAGTCAAATTAAAATAATGAAAATATAACAATCATGAGGAACACTTGAATGCAGTCCTGAGATTACAGTTGAAATCCAGACCTAAGTCCTCCTAATTGTTTCTCGTTCTTTGTTTTCATCGTTGAACGACAGTGTCATACAAATGCACATATTAATTAACTATTTGAATTGCTACTTGCTCTATTTTTGCAATTTTCTTAATCAGTCCTTGTAAAGATTAAATTAATGTGCCCATCCAAGCATGACATTTTGAAACTTAATCTTAACTGATGTTGGTAGAGTATTCATTTTTCTTTAATTTGATATATATTTTATTATATTTTATTCAGTTTATATGAAAATTTTGAACAATAAAGAGTGTTCACTTTCTTTTTTGGAGAGTGTATATGAATAAACGTTAACTGAATATACTGAATTAGTACAGTCCACTATCCAATCACCTTATACATATTTTAAGCAAACATTTCACAGGAAGGATGACAAGGGGACGGGATGGGTGTCATCATATCCCATATTGAGAAAGTTTTGATACTCAATTTTGTTAAAAATTGTATGAACTTTATTCAATTACCAAGAACAAGCTCCCCAAGTGAAACTCACCAACGACAGTGACATTTGTGCTGTTCCAGAAAGATTTCCCCGTCAAGATATCAGACACCATACAGTAGTACAATCCTTCGTCTTGTATCTCGACATCCTTGATGATAAGAGTATAGTCATCAGTAATGTTGTAACGTCCGTTTTCATAGCCGGGGCCACTCCTTTCTCCAACGTTGAAGAATGTATCAAGATGGATGATATTTTCTGCTCCTAGATGATCGTAACATTTTCCTTTTGACCAGTATACGCCGTAAATGGGGTATGTGTACTTGCAAAATAATTTCCCCTCAGAACCGGTTGAAATAAATTCATTAGTCATGGTTTCTACATAAGAAGCAAGTGTTGTCCCTGTGAAGAAAAACAAAAAAGGGCCATGGGAAAAAACGTGAAAGCTACATTTCCCAACATTTAATTCACCTACCAAAGCCAGATCTCCCCCCCCCCCCCCCCACCCGGCCGGAAAAAAATGTTGATTATGACTGGTCAGTCGTTATAGGTTTCGTTTTAATAAAAGTTCCGATACATTTCTCTATTCAGACAATCCGTTGTCAATTGGTCAAACAAATGGCTTAAAATTTAATTTTGTGATGATTTGTGGAAACATGCATTTTGGGTAAATCTAAAGTATTGAGTTTTAAACAAGTTGTTTCCAAAGTTCAAAAGAGTAAAGGGATGGGAAATTACTGACCTTTGATATTAATCATCATAATCCGTACTATATTTCTAAAGTATAAAAAACAGATTTGCAGATTTTAAAAAATCTTTGCTCTTTTCATGCCTTTTCAAAATATTATGTTTACTTTTCGGCATATTAAGTTGGTCTGAAGATACTGGCGTAAGTCAAAGAGACAAAAAGGCCTACTGGTTGTTGAAAAGGTTCGAAAGAGGACAAAATACAACTGATAGAATTGCAAAAATGGGACACCTGGCCAATGGGCCATCTGGCCAATCAAATATTGAATGCCATTTCCATCTTGTTTATTCAAATAAAAACAATAAAACACGGTAAAAACTACTTTCGAAAAATCAACTGAAGGCAATTTCAATAGCCCTGCCTAATAATAATAATAATAATAACTAGCATTTGGTACGCTCTCCATAGTACAACTATATCACAGCGTTTAATGTGCGAACATTACAGTGGTGTATTACGTAATATGAACCTGATTTCTATGGGCAGTAGAATAGGCCTTTGAAATTACCCTTGAGCTTATTTTTCGAAAGTAGTTTTTATCGTGTTAATAACAAAAACAATCACTGGAAACAATTGAATTTGGTTTTCCAAACCATGCAGTCATGAGACTACAGTTGACATGCAGAGCTCAATCCTCCTCATTGTTTCTCATTTTCTGTTTTCATTGTTTAGCAAGAATATCTTACAGGTGTATATGTTCATTAACATTTGCATGGCTACTTGCTCTAATATTTTTTTTTTTTCTTTTCCTTTTTTCTGCATTATCTGGCAAATAAATTATAAGCATTTCATCATTATCGATTTCATTGTTGAACTATCGGCATTTCTGTTATGCCAAGTCATATTCTTTCAGAATTTTTGTTTAACTTCTATATTACTTCATGGGTCTAAATCGTTTCATTTCATTATATACTTTTGTTTAACTCGATCGTCAGCCTCGTCGCGTCGATCGAACTTGCAAGTTGCATGCTGAGAATTGTTCATCAGCAGCGCGCGTGGTATGCAGCTAGCTAGCTGTACATGATGTTGGACCTAAAGCTACGCACTTTGTTTCCAGCGGCTAAAAACTTTCTTCAATTATTTATGCAAATTTATTTTATATATATCAGTTCTGCATACGCTAAAATCTAATCCCTGAGAAAATTACGACGGAAAAATGTCAATAACATCCATTTTCAAGTCGATGTCGATGCCCATGTCGAATTTTCTTCGACGAAATGAAAGGGTCATAAAGCTACACACACGTAATAAATGAATGCAAATCTTGATTTTGAATCAGACTGATGTGAATTTCACCCAGATTTCACCCTAGATTGCCAGGCCAGGCCTGCATGTTACTGCCCAAAACGGCGAAGGTTTATAAGGACGGGAACGAAGGTGAGAGCTAGTATGGCTTCGCTGTTCAGCCAGCTCTCAGCTGTGCAAAGCCACTTACATATGTTCCAAGATTATTTGGAATAACCCTGGAGCATACTCCAAACAGATTTTCCTGTGGGAATTCCTACAAGAGATCTTGTGTGGATTACCGATGACTTTTTTCCATGGCAGACCATACAAAGAGATCTTGTGTGGATTACAGATGCCCCGGCCCCGGGGTTTAGTGAAAATGGCGACTCTTTGGCAACCCCCCCCCCCCCCCCTCCCTCCCCTTTCTCCAGTTCATGTGTTTTTAAACGTATAAAGTACATGGATCATGTGGACAATAATCAGTGGCTTCTATAATCCAGCTGTTGGGGGCACTGGCACCATGGGGGGGGGGGGGGGGGGGGCGAAGGACCCTTCCACCTAACCCTAATCCTAACCCTATTTCATATTCATGAGCAGCCACCATTGTCATTCTCCCTGGACCCGTTTAATGATCTCCCTCAATTCAGTGGTCATGCAGAAGGTAGTCCGTAGTCGTAGCAAGAGGGCAAGCAAGATATTAGCCCAGACCCAGTTGGTCATTCGACGAAACGATGATTAGACTAAATGGTAATTAGACCAGACGGCTACTAGACCAAATGACAATTAGACCAAATGGTTATTAGACTAAATGGGTGTAGACTGAACGATGATAGACCAACTGAGGTTAGACTAATTGGAACAAATGACGTGTAGAATCTAGACCAAATAGGTATTAGACCAATAGACCGTTTCGGTAATGCAAATTTTAAGCATACCTTTCAAACAAAGGTTGTTCTTGATGACCTGAAAGCTTGCCGGACATAGCAACAAGTAATGTATGCAAACTGGATTCCGAGCATTGAGGCTTATTTATAAAAAGCAGTACCGGCCTCACAGAAACGCTGTTAGTAGCAGGTTTGTTAGCGCTAACAAGTCACAAACAAATCGGCCACTAACAACACGGGTAAGATGACCGCACTGAAAGCGATGTGCTAGCTGTTAGGGCGCGGCGCCGTTAGACACTCGCGCTGTTACAGTATGGCGGTTGATCCAGTGTCCGAACACTTTTCAGAAAATCAACGATAGCAAATAAAATATGAAACGAATATCTGTCAAACTATACATATTGAATGCTCAAAGACCTACAAGAAAAGAAGTTGATGGAATTTTAAAAAGACAACGTAGATTTAATACGATATTCCCTTCCGAGTGAACCCCTTCCCAACGACGCGGCGTTTTGGTCCCTTGAAAAAGGTACCGTAATTCCGAACGTGTGAAACCTATGGGAAAAAGACACAACCTTAGTTATCAATAGTGTGGTTTTCATACGCGTAATTCCACGCGTATGAAAACCCATTTTAGGCGCTTAACTTTACACGTTCGGTAATACAATCTGTTCGGAATTACAATACTTGACGACAGAGCCGTTAGTGGATTTGAGCCATAGAGTTAGGCAAAATCTAGGATTTGTGCGTAGTAATCTATGTACACGTATGTCTGCACGCGCGGAGATTCGATGCAGTCAAGGACGGAGGGCCGTGCGTGGCTGTGCAAATGTTGATGCGCGCGCGGCCTACATACGTTTCTATGCAAAATTCACAAATTTGACACTTATTATTTCACTTCTTTTATAATTGTAGAATTTTTTTGTGTTGATGCCTACTTTTTTGGAAATTTTGATGCATTTGCCTGCATATTTCTTTTAGTCCGGGCTTTGTAGAGTTTTTATTGAAAGAGTTACTGAACGAGTAAAAGGCTTGCCAGCATCATTTTCTGTTTACTTTTTGAGAAATGAACAACTGTCCAGGGTTTGAAATCCGTATGCAGGCTTTGAAGCGGATCAAGGGGTGGGGTAGCACAGTTAATATAAGGTGCCACACATCCCACGGATCAGATGAGGGAGGGGGAGTCATGAGGTCTGGACCCCTTTTTATTTTTTTAATACAGATCTACATGTATATTTGTGTGTGTGGTGTGAGTACAGGAGCAACAATCCAGGTTGGGGGGGGGGGGCAATTCCCCCTGGAAATTTTGATTAAGTACAAGCTTGTAGAATCATCCCCCCCCCCCTCCATTTAAAAATACTGGATCTGCCCCTGGATCCTTAGATTGACCAAAAGGAAGCTGGAAAGCACAAACTCGACATACCCTACATTCAAACTGGTCGACATTCATGCATCATATCAACCACACAGCCACTTTCAGTTAATCATTCCACTCACACAACTTACATGATTTGTTACATCACTGCAAATTTACCTTGGGGTTACAATATTATTTGGTTTTTCGATATTTCATTATCATTACTTTATTTGGCAAAGACACATTAGAAGTAATAAAAATAAACTGAACAAATATACAATGCATCAACTAGAACACCAGGGACAGAAAAACTGAATTGAATAACTGTTCCATAAAGCCTACCACTGGTTGCAAACATGCACATGTACATTTTAAGTTGCACATGTACATGTATCAACTCAAAATTTATAAAAGAATATCCAAATGAAAATATTACCTGGGTATTTAAAAAAAAATGTTATGCTACAACTGAATTCCACCACATCCCTCATTAACATGTCATTTATAATTTGAAAGAGAAAATAAAGAAAGGGGAAAATGGGGGGGGGAGGGTGGTGGTGAAGAGGAGTGTGAGAGAGAGAGAATACACAGGGTGTTTATATCAAAAGATTGCTAGATATTTTATTACCAATTACATTCACAAGAACTAATACTGTACTGCAGTTCCCTTCAAACATAATTGTGCTATAATAATGAACAAGAATAAAGTGTGTGCCATCATTTGTTACAAAACCAGAAATAGAACTCACATTGGTCATCTTTTGCATACCCTTACAAAAAAGTACCATGATAGTACCATGGTAATACCGTGGTAAAAGTACCATGGTAATACTGTGTCGGAGTACCGTGGTAAATTGGGACCGTAATACCACGGTCATTTCATGGTACTGTATTACCATGAAAATACCATGCCATTACCACGGTGAAACCATGGTTTTACCATGGTAGTACCGTACCATGGATCCATTGTAAAACCATGGTTAAACCACAATAAAATCACGGTCAAAACCACAGTAAAACTTTGGTTTTACAATGGTTTTACCACAGTAAAGTTCCGGCGGAAACCATGGTAAATCAAGTTGGAAATATCAACTGCACGGTTACATAACTTCCATTTATTTAATTTTAGTATTATATGGCATAACACATTACATACATGGTTATTATGAAACTTAAACTACTAATCACACAAGCACAAGTCATCATTTTAACATCATAAATCACAATGCAGTATCATGGCCGTGCCATAGCCACTAGTTACCTATGGGTTTCAGTCTTATATACCAACTTGAGAATCTGTTACTTTTGGTAATGGTTAGTTAATTACAGTTTCTGTTATTATTAGAAAATATGGAAAGTGACATATTAAAATTCACTCAAGAAATATCTCGCAACTAATTTCATAATAAATATTTATGAAAAAAATAATATTGCATTTGCCCTTTTCTTAAAATATTGAATTTTGTTTAAAATTTCACAAATATGCAAATGAAATACATGTATTCAAATGAGTAACTATGGTATTTCACCACGGTAAAACGACGGTTTAACCGTGGCATTACTACCATGGTTTTGTGACCATGGTTAAACCATCGCTGAAATGATGGTTTTATTACCATGGTGATTCAGCTATGGTAAAACCATGGCTTAAATCATGGTTTTATTACCATAGTTTTTATCATGGTAAGACAATGGTTTAACCATTGTATTACTACTATGTTTTCTTATCCATGGTAAAACCATGGTTGAAATCATGGTTGTATTACCACGGTTATTTAACCACTGTAATAAACTGCTTTCACTATGGTTTTATTACTGTGGTCTAAGTGACCATGATTTCACCAAGGTTTCAAAAAGGTTTCACCATGGTTTTATTACCACGGTATATTAACCATTGTAAAACCATGGTTTACCCAAGGTTCATCCATGGTTTAACCAATGTCATGGATTAAAAACCATGGATTATAAGCGATCCATTGTAAAACCATGGTTTAACAATGGTTTCATCATGGTTTTTACGGTAAAACCATGGTAATTATTTACAAGGGTTCCTGATTAAGAAGTCTTTAGTCCCTTGGTCTCTTCTCAATGACATTTGAGCTAAATTGGGTCTGCATATAAAGCCTACTTGTTGTCGACTGTACTAGACTAAATTTAAATGCTCACCAATAGACCTTTCTCTCTCTTTTTTCCTCTCTTCCTCTCGACTCTCCTAGATGCCCCATCCAAATATGATATCTAAATTTGCTAACCAGAATGCATTTTCCTGGTCTGTCACTGAATGGTCTTTCTGTAATTATCTAACAACTAGGACCCATAGGGGTTACATGATAGACTATGCAGTTATACTTTTGATGTTTCTGGCAGTAGGCCCTATTTATAGATATACAGCTTACTTTCTTTAAAAAATAAAAATAAATCACAGTTTGTGACATCGGCAGTGTTATCTATATTGTTTTACTTGTTTTTGTTTGGCAACCAGTTATTTTCCACAAATATCGTTTTTTTACGATGGTGTTTTAACCAAAGTAAAACCGGCATGGTTTCAATAATAGCTTTATAACCATGGAGTTTAACCATGGTAAGATGTACAGTGGTATTACTATTATGGATTTTTTTTTATTACCATGGGAAAATCATTGTTGTATTACCATGGTGTATTAACAAGGGTAAAACTGTGGTTTAATCATGGTTTTATTACCATGGTTTTTTAACCATGATAAAACCATGGTTTCAATCATGGTATTATAACCATGGCTGTTGACTGTGGTAAAACGATTGTTTAACAATGGTGTAATAACCATGATGTTTTAACCATGGTAAAACCAGAAATTTAAACCGTGGTTATATTACCATGGTGTTTTAACTATGATAAAACCATGGTTTCAATCATGGTTTTATAACCATGGTTGTTGACCACGGTAAACGATTGTTTACCCTCATTTTATCCATGGTTTAACCATGGTTATGATTGTAAAACCATGGATGATGATTGATTCATTGTAAAACCGTGGTTTAACCATGGTTTTATCATGGTTACACCATGAATGTACATCATTTTTTCATGGTACATGATGAAAGTACCTCAAATATCTTGTAACATGATGAAGATACATGTACTACGAATGTACAACGCTATTCATCATGGTACACTATAAAAATACCACGAATGTAAATCACTCTTCATATAGGTACATGATGAAAGTACCATGAATGCCATGGGACATGATGAGAGTACCGTGAATGTACAGTGCTAATCACGGTACACAGAGAAAGTACTACGAAAGGACAGTGCTATTCGTAGTACACAATGGAAGTACCATGAATTTACACTGTTATTCATGGTACATTATGAAAGTACCACAAATTTACAGCGTTTCCCGTGGTACAAGATGCAAGTACTACGAATGTACAGTGCTTTTCATGGTACACGATGCAAATACAATGAATATACAGCGTTCTTCATGGTACAAGATGAAAGTACTACGAATGTACAATGTTTTTCATGGTACACGATGCAAATACAATGAATATACAGCGTTCTTCATGGTACAAGATGAAAGTACTACGAATGTACAATGTTTTTCATGGTACACGATGCAAATACAATGAATATACAGCGTTCTTCATGGTAATACTGTGGTAATACCGTGTGTACCACGGAATTACCATGTTTTCGTGGTATTATGGCGATAATACCATGAAAAACGTAGTATTACCATGGTACTTTTATGTAAGGGTAATATAGAAAACAGAAATAAAGAAAAGAGGGGAAATAAACAGAATATTTTTAAAGAATAATAAAATAAGAGGTCATGAAAAACATTTCTCAGTTCAGCAAGCCATGCCAATAGTCTTTGACCAACTCATGGCATGGGAGTAGGCCTATTTGCCAATGATGATTTTCATAATGCTTCTCATCATCAGTGACTGATGCGTATGTAGCCTATTACACTATTAAGTTACACTGACTGTTCTTACGGGTATGGTACATGGTCACTCACCGTAATGTTCTTCTTTCCAAAGCAGGGCCTACAATGTTCAAAAAGTCTTCAAACACTGCTTTGGAAAACCTATACTTCTTGAAAAAGTCATGTTCATTTTCTTCCTGAAAAGGATCATATCTTGGTCTCCTCGTGCCGTTATCAGCAAAATCGATGTCACCCGCTACCCGCCACATTCTTAATTAGTCTAGGTCTATGTTTAAGTACTTGGTATTTAAAAAAAGAGGAGAAACAAGTTATAGCGCACGCAAGAAATTATTCACTAACATTGTCACTGGTGCCCCTGGCACTGTTAGTAAGTTGTTAAAACATTACCACTACTGTTAGCTTCTGTGCGGCCTTGAAATGTTAGGCTAACAGCGCTTCCCGGGGGGGGGCACTCAGGTATATTGGTGTACACATGCGTGTCCATTGATTTAAAAAATGCCCCCTAAACAAGTTTCATACTTTGGTGAAAAGACAACCTTTAACAAGGATTTCGCGTGCTTTTTTCGTAAAAATTACCCCTTAACGAGGATTTCGCGTGTTTTTTCATAAAAATTACCCCCCTAAACAGGTTTGATTGAAATATTACCCCCTAAACAAGTTTGTCTTAAATATTACTCCCTAAACAAGATTAACTTAACCAACATAAAAAATACACCACTTGAATTCAAGATCACCTTTTGCAAACTGATATATTCTTCACCTTTGGTGGATAAATTCTTCACACAAGGCAAACAAAATAAACTGCACATATAGGAACTGCTGTTGGTTAAATTACAAATGTTATTATTCACTTCAGTTATGTAGGACAGGTTTCAAACTGTGTACTCCGTTAGGTTTAATACACGATCATCATTTGCTTACTTTTGAAAAAAAGAACAACTTTTGTAATTTACTTCCAGAGAAATAAACTGTATCGGCAAGAAATCCATGCACAATAATCACACACATTAAGCCATTTAACAACTCCCTAGGTTCCTGTAATTGAGATCAAACACCCGTTTTTCTGCGCGCACCACCGTTCAAAGGGCGTTCAAGTTCCTGAAAATCGGACTAAAAATGTTTTGTTCGTACCATTGCCGCCGGAATGAAAATGACCCCCTAAACGCATTTGGCCGCATTCTGTTCAGCACCCCCTTTTTGTTGAAAAACGGCGTTTTCGGACCCCCTAACACGTAACGCGCGTTACGCGTCCCGGATGAAAAAAAGACCCCTTTTTACGCGTTTTTTTTTTGGACGCGCATGTGTACACCAATATACCTGAGTGGCCCCCCCCCCCCCCCCCCCCCCGGGCAGCGCTGTTCTTGACTAACATTACTCTTCTGTGCGGCCAAATCATCGCTATCGGTACTGTTAGTGCGCTGTTAGCGCTAACAACGTTTCTGTGCGGGCGGTACAGCAGGTTACAGAACCGGTCTACTGGGTTTAGACCATTTGATGATTATACGAAATGGCAATTAGACCAATTGATAATGGACCAAATAGTTATTAGACCAAATGGTTTTAGACCAACTGGCTATTAGACGAATTGATTACTGACCAAATGGTAATTAGACGAAATGACAATTAGACCAAATGGTAATTGGACGAAACAAATGATGATGATTAGACAAATTGGTTATTAGACCAACTGATATTAGACCGAATGATGTTAGACCAAACCAAGTAGCAATAAACCCTTGATTTTTAATCAAAATAACATTCAGCGTGCGCCGTATACATTTGTGTTATCTTTGAATATCATTAGATTGAAACGAACATGCAGGTTTCAGGCATTTCTCAACCATTAATAGGTGCATTATGCAAGCAATGAGTTTTTACATTTGCGGTTGACATGTTATGACATTTGAGGTAAAATGGAAATTTTTACATCATTTTGTAGGCGAAATCTTTTTATGAATGAATGAATGACTGAATTTATTTCATAATACTGCAGAAATTTGCCATGAACATTACAAGTGAAAGTATATATCGTTCAAATATCGAATACAAATAATCAATAACAATTTTAATGTAATCAAAAGTGTTATTGATTATCTGTATTCGATATTTGAACGATATATACTTTCAAATATCGAATACAGATAATCAATAACACTTTTGATTACATTAAAATTGTTATTGATTATCTGTATTCGATATTTGAACGAATACAGAATACAGATAATCAATAACAATTTTAATGTAATCAAATACAGATAATAACAATTTTAATGTAATCAAAAGTGAAAATTTACATTAGTCAATAGAAAAGGCACATTTGTGGTTGAAAAGATTTTACCATTGTGGGCCATTTTTTTTTTTTTTTTTTTTTTACATTTGTCTTGTTTGTTGTTATTTTTACACTTGTGGTTGACATGTTATGACATTTGTGGTTATTTTTACACTTGTGGTTGATTTTTACATTTGTGGGCTCTACAATCCGTCTAACATCTCTGATTTTTATACCCTTTCCACTGATCTTCTTCTTATCACCTCTGAATTTGATATCCCTTTTCTTGATTTTTGCTGTTTTTGATACCCTAAACGCGTAACCCGGGTTACGCGCTTAATGTTGAAAAAGTACCCTTTTATCCGTTTTCGTGTCGGCGGATGATGTACAGGCCTCAATGAGACACCCCCCCCCCCCCCCGGAGGGATACAGTTAGCGAGCAAGACGAATGACCAAGTGTCCATGCCTGACTGTTCTACACAGGATTACTCCAATTCGCTGGGATCGGGGGCATAAAGGATTATAGCATGGGCTCTGGCAACATGTCATTCTTTAGATGCAAGCCACTGTATCCTTAATCGTACAAATGGAAGGCACAGGGTGTGGCGATTAAGTGCATGGCGGGAACATCGTCGACGTCGGCATCTATGAAACAACTCAAGGCGGTGGTGGCTCACTGATGGTATGGCTGCAGCACCCCCCCCCCCCCCCCGATTTCTAGGAGGCACTTGCCCCAGGCGGTATTTAAAGCATGGGCGTAAATAACGCACAAGAGAGAAACGAAAGAAACTTATGCATAAGAATTATTATTCACCCTCAAACCACAGGGTAAAGTGTTTTAAAAATAGATGTTTTCTTAAGTTCAAAATGTGGAAATTTTCTAGCTCGGTCACTTCGCTCCCTCGCATGTATTGCTTCATACTCTCTTATATTCGCACTGCAATATTGGCTATATAAACATCATTTTCAAAAGGTTTAAAATTGGATTGAAAATGTTATTCTCATTACTTTTTCCCTATTATTACCTATAAATATCTTATTTTTTAATTGCTCCCCAATATAGAAAAAATGTATAAGATAGTATTTTCCAAAGGTTCACCATTTGAAAGAAATAGTAACTTTATGTAGCATAGCTAAATTCCTGGACTATATTTCTCCTGAAATTTCGTTAATTGGGCCCCACTGAGAAAGAAGTGAATAGAAAACCATTTACCATTTTTTAAACTCAAAACTGTACAGGTCGATGCAGTGCTCGCTTGTAAATTTTTTTCTGTAAGTTAAATGCTTAAGAAACGATTAGGACAACACATTTTGTCATGTTATGAACGGATTTCCTTCCTTATTTCCACGTACATGTACATGTAACTAAAATACATGTAATTCAAATTGGGTGTATTGCAGAGTTGATAAAAATCTTGATTTATTTTATTTAAATTGATTTATAGTTCTTAATCATAATGTTGTTCCTGTACAAACTAGATACATCAACTCTCACTTGCATGAGTTTTCACCCCCAAAATAAAAATCAAACAATGATTTTTTTGTGTGTGATTTTTTAATATCGCATCTGCAAAATCAATAACGAATTTCCTTATCTATTTCTTTGTGTTTTACTCAAATTGGTGATATTCTTTATAAAAATCGCGGCGGCGATTTAAAATTGATTTCAATCGTGCCTACCCTGGTGCAAAGGTTTGCAGATTGACCTACAACAACATATGTTATCTTTGCAGGCAACGTTGATTTCAGGGTCTGCACCCTCCCCCCCCCCCCCCCCCCCCGCCAAAATTTTACACCACAAGGTGTAATAACATCAGTGGCGTGTCTAGGGGGTCAGGGGCGCACTTGCCCCGGGCGACACTTGAAGGGCGCTAAAAACGCAAAAGAGAGAAAGAAAACAGAGGAGAAAATGAAGAAAATTGCCATCATTTTGCGTTTTCCGCCCCAATCCGCAGAGTAAATGCGTAAAAATACTTTTCTGGAGGATTTGAAATGCAAAAATAAATCTGAAGCTTGATCACTTTGCTTACTCTTATGATTTTGCTCCAGGATCTCGTAATTTTGCTCCCCAGTATTATAATAGGATATAAAGTATAGAATATTGTTTTTGAAGGATTCAAGATTGATATAAGTAATTCTTTTTGCTTTTATACTCGCTTTCATGTAAGCTTCATCATCCCCTTCTTAGATATTGAGGAGATTAAGTGTATAAAATCGCTTTTGTAAAGGTTCAACACTCCAAATGTCAACTTTGGGTTGTTTTCCTGAATTCCTCGACTTTTTCTTAATGGTTTCCATTAATGTTGCGCCCAATTTGAGAAGGAAGTGAACAGACAACCGTTTTATCAATGTTCAAATTTCGGATCTCTACTGCCCTCGATCGCAGTGCTCAATTGCAAATTTTCCCGGATAAATTGCATAAGAAATTGAGCTTTGGGGGTTAAAAATGCAACAACAACAAAAATGTACAGCTCAGTCGCTTTGCTCCCTCGCTTGTACATTGAGTGGATAAGTTGGGGGGGGGGGAGGGGGTGTAATGGTGCAACTTCATTGTATGGCCCGGGCGCCATAATTCCTAGATAAGCAACTGAATAAAAAAAAAATCTGCTCACAGCACCCCCACTAAAAAGAATTGTTCCCAGGGGCCTGCATATATGCATGTAAATTTGGGGAAATGGTTTCTAATTAGGAACTAATCAGGAGTATTCTTCACTACTGGCTTCATTAGGAGGGAAATATTAGTTCGATTTTGGGCCAAAGAAGAAGACTCACAGTGTTCTCCACTTTTGTCCCAGAAATGAAAATTCTAGCAGGGTTTTAGCATTCAGTCACACAACAAAGGCGATCTTTTCTGAAGGAAAATTCATAGAACCTAGCTGTATTTATAATAATTCAGCTAAAGTATAAGATAAAGTAGAGTACTGTTCTGGTCAAGCAGTTATATTGTGAAGGAAACTGTCTCAAAGGAACTGGGAAGGGTTGACCATGTCTACGTAAGAATTGTTTTATACTGTGTTGATTTGGAATCATCAAAATAGATAAGAAATTGACCCAATCTCGATGAAAAGCACATGTACTGCACACATAAATGGGTACATAAGACTACACACACACAAGTGGCATGAATGTTCGGCCCGAACATTTCAGCTGTTTCTAGTCATATTTCGGATATAAAAGCATTTGAACAGCAATCCTTTTCAGGGGATGCTTCTTCTATGATGTTCATCCAAACTGACATATAAGGAATGAGAAAACTCAGAAATTATTTTTCACTTTTCTCAGAACTCAATATTCCCTTTAATACGGCATCCTGGCCCCGACTTGATTATACATGTTAGAGATAGGCGAATTTCCCCACTGTAGGCATTTCAGTCCCATTCATATAAATTCATGCAAGTCAAACTGAACCTGTCTACCGGCTCAAATATCAGTATACAGTACGTGTCGTTAGACTAGTAGTCTACTAGTCTGTCATTTACTAGATTTTTCAATTTACAACAATATGCCGGGGGCGTATGAATCATCACATCTAAAAGTTACGGATGGGTCTTGTGCTTATGTCATACAGAACTTAGACTAAGTTAGACTATTGTCTAGATTCTAACAGTAACACTTGGTAACTATCAATTTTTGTTCAAGAAAATGTCAATAAGACTCGTCTCTTGTTTACTATAACCAGGGGCAACGCGCCCTGGGGGCAGGGGGAAAAGGGGGCACAAATACCCCAAAAGTGCCCTTTTTATTTCTGAAAAATGCCCCCATTTCTCTCTGATAAGTGCCCTTTTCGCCTTCTGAAAAGTGCCCCTTTTCAAATTTGATAATTACCACCTTATCTCTCCAATAAGTATCCTTTTCTCCTTCTAATAAGCGCCCCTTTTTAAATCTAAATATTGCCCCGTTTTCTCTCTAATATATGCCCTTTTCTCCTTTGAAAACTGTTTTTTCACTTCTGATAGGTGCCACTTTTCCCTTCTAATAAGTGCCCATTTTACCCTTCTGATAAGTGTCCCTTCTTTACTTCTAATAAGTGCCCCCTCTTTACTTCTGATAAGTGCCCCATCTTTACTTCTGATAAGTGCCCCATCTTTACTTCTGATAAGTGCCTCCTCTTTACTTATGATAAGTGCCCCTTTTCAAATCTGATAATTGCCCTTTTCCTCTTCTCATAAGAGCCTCTTTTCACCTCATATAAGTGCCCCTTTCCACCTATGTTAAGAGCCCTTTCCTCTTCTTATAGTGTCCCCTTTTACCTATATTTCCGATAAGTTACACCAAATAAGGACAATATTTTCTGAAAATGCCCCCATAACTCGCTCGCTAGCTCTTACAGTATATAATGAAATCAAGCAGATTACATAAAGTTTGTTATACATGTGTGTGTGTGTGTGTGTCTATAACTATATATATATATATATATATATATATATATATATATATATATATCGGTGTAATCCTAAATAAACAACGACAGGGTTACTGTACAAATTAAAAGATCATTCGACATTCCCCAAAATGAATTTGCTGTTTTCATTTTCATTATATCACTGTAAATAATGTACAACTCAAGGACTTCAGCATTAGAAAAAAAAAGTCCGAATTTTTTTTGCTCGTTCGCTTCGCTCGCTCGCACATGAATCGTTAAACCATGACACATAACTGTTAATCAGGAAAGCTGAAGTAGTGTCCAGAATCACAATAAAACTGAAGAAGGTGATGCTCGATAATGATTATATTAGACTGTAGGGTAATACCTATATCACAAAATGGTCCCTTTTTTCGCTTCTTGTAGTTGCCCCTTTTCCCCAAAAAGTGCCCAATTTGCTGCCCCCCCCCCCCCACTTCGAAAGACGCTCCGCCGCCCCTGACTTTAACAGTTTGGCCTAGCTTTCTAGGTTCTAGAATAGACTACACTCGTACAGTGTATCTGAAATTATAGTTAGATGCAGACGAATCTACATCTAAAGTGCGTATCAATAAAAACGTTACACTTTTGAAAATCTGTGAAAATTACATTTTTGATTTGATTTGATTTGAATTTATTTTTTCCACTTCTGTTTTTTTTCCAACAAGTTGAAATACAATATACATAACAATCATAAATGAATATCAATGATGTACAAAGTAAGAAAGATAATACAAAAATGACATAATTACAATGTTTGTAAAGAATATAACACGAAAGTAAAACATAATAATTATACAAACTAGATCATAAGTACAGTACAAAGATTAAATGAGATATTCACAAAGATTGTGGAGGAACTTATAGTAAAACAAAAGTGGTGGAACCTAAATTAAAAGCGAAGCTTGTATTACTTAGGTCCCAAAAGAATACGATTATGCATTTATACTAGCAAATTTATTTTTCACACAAAATATGGGATTAGCCCAGCACTGGTTGACAACGTATACAAAAAATAAGGAAGGTACAGGACAACACACACACACACACACACACACAATGAAATGCAAAAAGAAGCAGAAGAGAGAGAGAGAGGGAGAGAGAGAGAGGGAGAGAGAGAGAGGGGAGAGAAAGAAAGAAGGAGGGAGAAGGGGAGGGAGCAGGCCAATCAATATAAGGAACTTTTATAGTTATTAATCAACATTTTCTTCATTTTTTGTTTAAAACTGAAAAGACTTTGTGGCAGTTTTAAACTATCATCCAATGAATTCCAGAGCTTGGTGCCAGCAAAGGTAAATATTTTTTTGGCAAATAATGTTCGGGTAAGAGGTGTATGGAAGAAATTTGATTGTTTTGTTGGATATTTGTGAATGGCGCTATTTCTAGTAAACAAATTTGTAAATATATTTGGCAATTCGTGATTATTGTATTTATGCATGAATTGTGCAAGATGAAAAAGATATACGTCATGAATTTTCAATATTTTGTTGTCATAGAACATTGGATTGGCATGAGTAAGGAAACTTTTATTAAATATGATACGGAGCGTTTTCTTCTGTAGTAGATAAAGTCTCTCAAGCTGAACTTTCGAAGCGTTGCCCCAAGCTAGAATACCATACGTAAGATGTGGTAGGATTAGTGTAGAATAGAGCATGAGGAGGGTGGAAGGTGGGAATACATGTTTTAATTTATTTATAGTTCCAACATTACGGGAAATTGTTTTACACACTTCGTTTATATGAAATTTCCAAGATAATTTTTCGTCAATTATTATACCTAAAAATTTAGTAGAGCTGACTTTCTCAAGAGTGGTATTATCAATTGTCAAATCACCAGGAAGATTATGAAGAGTGTTGCTAAATAACATAAACTTTGTTTTTTGTAGATTAATTGACAATTTGTTAGATTTGATCCATTGAGAAACATTTTCCAATTCGCAGTTTGCAGCTCTGAGAAGTTTATGTGGATCGGGATCTGACAAGAAGATGTTCGAGTCGTCTGCAAATAAAATGAAGGAGAATAAGTGAGAGCAATGCTGAATGTCATTGATATAAAGTAAGAAAAGCAAAGGTCCAAGTAAACTGCCTTGTGGAACTCCACAGTTAATACTTTGCATTGATGACCTTTCGCCATTCAAAATAACAAATTGTTTTCTATCTAAAAGGTAGTCTTGAAACCACTCCAAGGCCTTACCTCTTATCCCATAGTGAGATAATTTTTTTGATAATATTTTATGGTCAATTGTATCAAAGGCCTTGGAGAAGTCTAAGAAAATACCAATTGTATGGAAGTGGTTGTCTATTGCAGTTGCTACTTTATGAATAAACGTCAGAGTAGCGTGTATAGTACTATGCTTCTCACGGAAACCAAATTGATTATCAGAAAAGATATTATTATTGCGGACAAATCTTATGGTTCGAGAATACACAATTTTTTCTAAAACTTTTGAAAAAGAGGTCAGGAGTGATATCGGCCTATAATTACCCAATTTTGTTTGGTCGCCTTTCTTATATATGGGGACAACCTTCGCTATCTTCATATTTTTCGGTACAATTCCAGATGTGAGTGAAAGGTTAAATATGTGAACAAGAGGTTGCGCTATTTGTGGAATGATATTTTTCAACAATATATTGTCAATTTCGTCAAATCCCGAACTCTTTTTGCTAGGTAATTTATTTACAATTTCAAATACCTCTTTTGTATTGGTTGGAAATAGAAATAACGAATTAGGGACGGGATTTTTCAAAAATCTCGTAAAAGGTATGTCAGTTGCAGGGATCTTTTCTGCTAAATCTGAACCAATGTTGGAAAAGTATTTATTAAAAACATCACATATCTCGTTGTAACTGGTTATTTCCCTATTCATGTGGCAAATCTTATTAATGGTTTGATTATTCTTTTTCTGTTTATTAAGGACATTGTTAATTACTTTCCAAGTCATTTGGATGTTGTTTCTAAAAAGATCCAGCTGATTGCGATAATAAGATTTTTTGGCATTTCGTATCAGATTAGTCAAAACATTTTTGTAAGATGTATACTTATTACGAGTTTTGTCACAGGGGTTAGACTTATATTTATAAAAAAGATTGTTTTTCCTATTAATTGATCGTAAGAGAGATTTTGTGGTCCAGGGTAATTTGGGGTTCTTCTTATATTTAGGCTTGTTTTTAGACAAAGGAATTGTTTTATCAAGATGTTTATGAAGGATATTCATGAAATTATCGAATGATTCGTCAACATTTTTTGAGCTTAAAACATTGGTCCAATTTTCCTTATTTAACGATAATGCTAGTTTGTTCATATTATTTTCTGTAGTGTGTCGTCTTAGAGAGGGGGCATATCTAGAATCAAATGATTTGTCAACATTTTTCAATGATGAGAAATGTCCAAATATGGGGAAATGGTCTGAAATATCGGAGATAATAATACCAGCTTTTGGTGACGGGTTAATATTAGAGAAAATATTGTCAATGAGTGTGGCGGAAGTGTCTGTCAATCGGGTAGGCCTGGAGATAAGTGGCAAGAAAGAAGCTGCTAAAAGATTATCAAGGAATCGGTGCGAAGAAGAGTGACCGTCAGGCATGTTTAACAAATTGATATTAAAATCGCCCATGATAAAACAATTTTTATTGCTCAATCGAGGATCGTGAATAATATCTTGTAATGAGAGGAAAAATGAATCTAGATTTGAATTGGGAGGTCTATAAATTATGCCAACAACAATATCTTTGGTTCCATTATTTTTTATATGAATAAAAAGTGATTCAACGCACTCTGTTAAAAGAGACAGGTCAGGAATAACAGAATACTCGTGTTTGTTGGATATAAAACAAGCAACTCCACCCCCATGTCTGTTTATCCTGTGATTGGATTCGAATTTATAATGTGGCAACGAGAATAAATTTTGATCTTGGTAATCGGTAATCCATGTTTCGGTTATTCCAATGATTGAGAGTGGAATAGCAGAGTTATCAAGCAAAATTTTCAGTGACTCAAAGTTTCTGTTCATACTTCTTATATTACAGTGGAGTAAAGAGAATTCGTCTTTAAAATTTTCGGATGAGTAAGAATGGAACTGGTTTACAGTAAAGTATTTGGATGGGGTGTGATTAGGAGTTAAGTCAGAATCTGAATCAAGATTGAGTTCTTGGGTTTTCTCGTTGAGTTCCGTTATTATAGAGTCCTCATAGGAGCGTGATCCACCTACATGTCGGGGAGGAGAATGAGGAGTGTAATTAAAAAAACAGTTCTGGAATTCATCTTCATCAAGCGAGCTGAAAAGCAATTCAGATTGAGCCATACAGAAACATAACAATGATCCAATACGCTAAGAGAGACCTGCTCAAGGAGATAAAGAAGTAAAGTGAAGGACGGAGACAGATAAACAACAAACACGAAAACACAAGATAAACAGTAGAAGAAGGATAAAGCACACAAAGATTGAGTATAAGATAGAAATCAACATAATGATGATTAGAAGGGTAGTGCTGGGCTTGACATAGCGTTCTACGGGAGGGAGGCAATTCCATTTCAGTTTAAATATCTCCGGGTCCTGGATTCAATTAAAAAAGAAAATAACCTTAAGATTAAGGAAAAAATAGAATAGCTGTTTCACGATAGGTAAGAATTTGGAAATCGACAAAAAGTCATGACCAGTTGAGAAGGAAACTGTCCAGGTCATAATGATATGACACTGTATGAATAAAAAGTTTGACCAAACTGCCATAAATGACCTGAAAAGACCATCAAAGAAATCGATTAGCGCAGAGGCAATAACTAGGCATTATAAATACATTACGACTATTGTAAGACATCATTGGTAAGTTTGGAGAATGGCTTAGAATACATGAAGAGCATCTACTTCAACATGCAGAATACCAGAAGTGCTTGTACGGTCAAGTCATACAAATCTTGAAGACAGGTGATTCATAAACAAAACATTCGTGCTCGCGTTTACGTTATTTTAAAGAAAGAGAATAACAAAGATATTAGAATACTAAGCAAGAGCTAGTGGTACTTTGAGGTAGTTTAGGAACATTTGGCCAGAAATGCAGGTGCATTCCTTGTTATGCAATACTATTATTATCAGATACAAAAGATAAGTGAACGAGAATCCAGCTTGTGTAAATATAATGCAAATGAGAAGAGCACCGTATACAACCTATTAACTGGTATGCACAGCAGGATAAAATAGGACCTTGCACAAAGACTTTGATAAAGACCACAGAACCAGAAAAAGTTGTGTTTGTACATAATAGATAATAATTTGACAGTTATTCTTGAGTAGACATACAAGTAGTGAAAAATAAGTAAACGAGTAGGATGACAATTGTGCCAGACCAAAAATCAATTTTTAAAAAATGACAGACTAAACAAGTGAGCGAAAATCAAGCTTATGTAAACATAATGCATATAAGATGAGCATCGTAATATATACTGTTAACTGATTTGCACAGCAGGAAAGAATAGAACCTTGCACAAAGACTTTGATAAAGATTTGAAAATATTAAGAATTTTAAACCTGAAAGAAGAGGAAAAATTAAACTAGCAGTCTGAATAAGTACTCCCATTCAAACAGATTGCTCTTTTGCATAAATTTAAGATTATGTTATGATAGTCTAGGAATTTTGTGTCAATTTTCTATCATAATTTTAATTATTTCATTGCTTTATGCATGGAAGAGAATTAAGAATATGTAATTACTTCAAGATCTTTTAAGCACAGTATTCACATTTCATGTGGCATTTTCTGCTCATTCAGTGCATCTTGACCTTCATGCTGTAGTTGATGTACATAACGTCAATTTGAAAAGGTCAGCAGTATCAGTCGACATGATTGGTTTTATTAGGATGTTTGTGCCTGTCATTTTTGGCACACCCTACAACAATTAATCTAAAATTAAAAAGCAAATAAAGATTAATTTTCATAGTCTTTATAACAAATGTAATACTCATCTTATCCATTCTGAAAATTCAAAACAGCAAAAAGACAATATTATAATTATTTTTTTATTGGGGGTGAATAAAGCGTTTTAGGTAGATTTATAAAAAATAAGTCAGTGTAATATAAGTAATGTGTGCTTATTTTTTTTTTTTTTTCTGAATTGACCTCCTCAAGCCGTTTCGGTCGTTTAGGTCACTTTATGGCCACTTTGGAATGTTACAACTTCAAATTAAAATTTCTTTCAGAATCTGAAGGCTGGGTTTGTACACAAAATGTGCTGATTTAAAAAAAGTCGATATCATTGAATGTTTTCAACGACATTGACTGTCTCGGTTATTTAACTTCCACAAAAATTGACCATTTATGGAATTTCTAAATTTGTTTTTATAATTTCATTTTTAGTTTAAAAACATTCTACACTCAAAATAGGAAGGACCGAGGTTTACATGTAAAATATAAGTTCCTCAGGTACGGTAAGCCCTGCCGGAAAGAACACAGTGTCCCACAGTGTGAAACACAGTGTGCAACACAGTGTGAAATCATCTTCACACTGTTAAATTGGAGCGTTTTAACATTGTGAATCACATCTTCACATTGTGAGCGAGTAAATTCACACTGTGAAATCGAACATCACTATGTGAACACTCTGGTAAACCACACTGTGGAGGTGTCCACAGTGTGAAATCATCTTCACACTGTTAAATTGGAGCGTTTTAACATTGTGAATCACATCTTCACAGAGTCGACTATGTGAACACACTGTGAACACACTGTTAACACACTGTGGGACACTGTGTTCTTTCAGGTAACATACCGCACGTGTACAAATAGAGAGGAAAAAAGATAGAGACCTAGGTTCATAATACCTGAAATATCTGAAATATTAAACTGTGACTCGGAACTCGTTACCGTTAAGAGATCAAAGTTAGAAGTTATTATGAAATTATATAATTTCATAATGACTTCCAACTTCACTGATATCGATTTAAATATAGTTCGCTGAACTATCAATATGTGAATATCAATAAGTGAAATATCAATAACGAAAATGACGTTATGTAATCATAATATATATTTAATGTTAAATTTGAACATCAGAGATGTGACATCTATTTGATACATATTAATCCTAAAATAAAATTTTTTAAATCCTGTCATCAGTTAGTAGGCCTATCAGGTGGCGTTAAATAACGTGAAATACGACCAAAGTTTCAATGGAAAAACATATAAAAAATGACGTCTTCTATTTGATTATTCTGTAATTACCTGTACTAAGTGCCTGAAGTAGCATCAGTATTGAGGCCTGCATTTCAATAGCAGCATCAAAAGTATCCTCGGTATTTTCTGCAATAGGGTACTGAAATCATAAATGTGAATAGCTCTGTTGTTTCGTATTCTGTGTAACATCACCTAAAGTGCGCTCCTTTTTATACCATTTTTAATATATAAGTCTGTAAAAAAAAAATCAGAGAATCCTGTGGCTTCTAAATAAAGCAAATTCTTTAAGATTTTAAATGCAGGAGGTAATACTAAAGCTCCGGATGACAGTGAAGGTCACGCCAATCACCACTTAACGTGCAGCTTTCAGCCAATGAGCGTGCAATATTTTATGCGACTGCCCTTTTTTATTATTATGTTTAAAAATAACATTACCTTCATCCATGAAAATTTCTGACCCGACAGGCAAATTGATCAAGATTTCTGTTGTAGGCGCAAAGATGAACCATTGACAGTATTACCTCATTATGAATTACTTTTAAATGGAATACCTGCATTACAAAATATCATACTACCTGCCAATTGTTGTTGTTTGCCAAAAATTATATCATATATGAAGAGCTTGATAACCAATAGGAGCTAAATCCATTTATGACCGAAGTTGATATCAAAAGATAAATATGTGCATCTCGGACATGGAAATAAAATATTCTATATGCCATTAAAAAATATTTTTTGAAAGTTGAAAAAAAATGTGTTACAAATTCAGGTTTCATTCCAAAAGAGGCTAAATCCCACACCGTTTCATGCCAAAAGGAGCTAAATCCACTAGCGTCATTTAGGATTTGTTCATTTAACCACATTCCCTAAAGCAATTTATTCAGATTTTACGCATATAGTGCGGCTACCGGTCTAGATCATCGGCGCAAAATTTCAATAAGATTAACCAAGTTTTAATATTTTTATGAATATTTTTTTTTATTTTTTTTTTATTTAGCCCCTTTTGGAATGAAGCATCGAAAAATCCCTAAATTTAGGCAAGATAAGAATTCATTTTTATTCTAAGTCAACAAATAAACATCTGAAATAAATCAAAATGCACTCTGCTAGTTGTATTGACTTGATTAATGTGTTTGGTGTTGACTTTCAATTGCTAAATGTGCAGAAAAAGAAATTCGACTAAGATTTAAATAGCTAAATCGGCATGGAAATTAAAATCATTAAAATTTCTTGAAATTAAAGTTCATAGGTAGATTTAATAAAAACGATTCAATTAATCTAAGACAATAGCCCTACAATAAACAGTGTATCAAAATGAGTTAACAGTGGACAGGAAAAAATGGTAATTTTTTTTTTTTTTTTTAATTAATTTACTCAAAACCACTCAATGTTCATTTAAACTCTTCATATATAGACCACAAGAATGTAACATTAAGGGGATAATAAAAGAAAATCTTTTAACAGGAAATGATTCGTTGCTGAAGAAGGAACAAGGAACATTATTATTACGAAAATCAACTCAAATTCAAATTAAAGTCCCGGGAACCCACGTATTAATACTAAGGGGTTGTGCATTTGAACGAAAAGGGAACCATGCCTATGTATGTGTCCATTCAAAAACTCCCTAATTCAAAACTTGAACTCTTATAACAAAGACCTTCACTGACGACTAAATATATATTAAATGTAAGAGCATCGCAGATGATGTTATTCGTTCATGAATCAGAGAATATGAACACAGCACTAACTTCACATAACAAATAATAGATCAATTTGCAAGAAAAATTACATGCAATTCTTTAAAAATTACCTGGTAACGAAGAAAAATAAAAAGTGATATGAATGACTAATACAATATTCTGTTTATCCGACACCACTTCAACAAATTGTCATTTAAATTAATGAGGTCAGTGTCTTTCATTTTTTAAAACATATCATTTGAAACGGATTCACTATAAGATACTTCTTCTCACCTTCAAAAGATTCCATGGTCTGGCTTCTCCCTACCTATCTGGGGACCTTCTTCTAAAAAGAGTTGCGATTGATTCAACGCGCTCATAGCAACTTCTCTCTCTTAAATACACACTTGCCATTAATATCTTAAGTACACAGTTGCCATGGTTGCGATCAATTTCAAGGTGCGATCGATTCCAGTCATACTTTCATTATTATTATTATTATTATTATTTTTATTATCATTATTATTATTTTTATTATTATTACTGTTATTATTATTATTATTATTATTACTATCGCCATTATTACTCAAAACGTTATCATTTCCCGACAGCCAATGAAAATGTCTAATTCGCCGATAAAATATTTTTAATGACATGTCGTCATTTTATCATGCAACATATCCAAAATTCTAAAGACAGATATCCACTTTCCTACCGTACCATACTCGGCAGTCTTTCAATCACCATGTAACTATTTCCAAATATTTCCTGATACAGAAATCAATAGACTACGTAAGAACCATGCAACTCTTTTATGCAATTTCATCCAGTATTCCACTTACGCCTATAGTCACGATGTCAAGATCAAAACTTGCCTTACTACTATGCAAACTATAAGCGTATTTCAAACGACTACATAGATATAACTTAGAAAATAAATTCGTTTTAAAAATGTTGAAAGTTCCAAACAAATGCCAACACGCCCTAGAAAGACTTAATCAACAGATTACCAGAGGTACAAAGTTCAATAAGTATGACTGCTCGTTATTCTTTTTGCCCTTCTTTTGTAGTGTAATGACTTACACATTGCTTACTTAACTTCTATTTTATCATCATCATGATCATTTCAACTCTTTTTTTTTTTTCTGTCTTTTTTACCCTCTTTCTTCAATTCCTCTAAACGCGCATAGTCATGTTCCTTTTGACATTAGAATACATCAAATGCCTTTTTCGGAAAATCTCCCACATAATATTTCTGAAACACTGAATACGCACTTCCCCTAGGCTTGGAAACCCATCATTTTAAAGGGGTAACCTCGCTATTCATAAGGACCGCTATCCATAACGCGTGACTAAATGAATAGCCGTTTTGTATGAATAGCGGTCCTTCTAAATAGTGAGCAAACCATAGACAAATTAGATCGCTATTCATAAGGAACTCCATTCATAAGGACCGCTATTCATAACGCGTGTTAAACGAATAGCGGTTTTCTATGAATAGCGGTCCTTATGAATAGCGAGCGGACCCGATTTTAAAAGCCAATGTCAAAAGAATTCAGCTAGTTCTTGTTCACCTTTCTCGAGGGACTGAGGGAAGGGATTCTTAATTCAGGGCATTTCATGAGGGAGTAGTCTACCATATGGGCAAAAAATTTAAAGGATTTTTAAATTGTTATTTGACTCTTGTAAACTTGTTTACGTTTAACAGATAGGAATTTCTGTTTTGAAATTGCTATTGGTTCGGTGATATTAATTGTACCAAATCCTTTGCCAAACGTTGTGATAAAGTCAAAAGTACCCAATTTACAGAAATTTTAGGAAGAGTTGATGACACAGAAAACATAATTTAATAATGTAATTTAATGGGTAGGGGAGGGATACTTGAAAATGTCCCATTGCCATTAGATGAGAAATTGGTATGAAGATCAATGTATAATACTCAGTGGCCAGCGACGTAAATTCAAGAATATTTCTGACACGCCTAACAAATTAATTAGGAACCCCTGCTCCAGGCGCATTGATGAACCAATGTCTCAGAGGTGTCGTAGTCGAGTAATCTAAATACATGACTGGAGATGCAATGGTCGTGGGTTCGATCTCAGACAAGGAATTTTGTTTACATTGTTCCTCTCTGCTCAGGTGTTAAATGGATATCCGGTAGGATGCGAAAGTCATTGTTGTTTGTTTAGCACTGTTAGCGTTAACGGTCCTAGCAGTCACGCCCACCATGAACTCTATGGAAAACAGGCAGATTACGATAGCTGAGGGTCCCGGCTAATAGTATAGCTATATTGACTGCTATGAGAGGCATAGTTGTTTATATAGGCTCAAGGGGACCTTACATCCTGCTATGACCCGGAGGCTCGCCGAGGGGTCATAGCAGGTTATAAGGTCCCCGAGAGCCTATAGAAACAGCTGTGCCTCGAATATTGAAGCAGTCAGTATATTCAATTTCAATTCAGTTTGAAGACATCTATTTCCAACTTTTCAATATACAAAGTAATAAATGAGCAAAAATAATGTACATGTATTTTTAACAAAAAATATGACAAAATATACATTGATGTGGTACATACATAGTACATATACCGAACAAAGCCAGGTAAGAGTCAAAGAATACATGTGCGACTTACCAATGGGGTCCGCACATTTAAAAATCATCAAACTGTTAATAAACTAAAAAATCGGAAAGAAATCGAGATAGAAGTAAAATAAATTTAGCAAGCAAATCGCACTGCGATTATGGTATCCGTGCTCAAGCTCGCAGAAAGTAATTTTTTACACGTAAACCAATGGGGATTGCAGCAAAATTTAACTATGCCCGTAGGAATATTTCATTTTTGCGGGCATGGTTAAAAACACGGCTTCACTTTCAACGAATCAGATGACAGGATTAGGAAAGATTCTTAAAGTAAGGTATATAAAAAAGATATATAATCTAAGCTCGTGTAGACACCTCCCTCTCTCTCTATTCTATACTGATGAGTTTAGATTTCTTCAAAAAATATCCACTTTTTATGGTACCGTTTCCATAGTAATGGTCATATTTTGACAAGAAAGTGACTTTAAATGACCTAGATTTTGGTTTCAATCAATCGGGAAACTCAAAATACATATATTTAGATGTTTACCAGCCATTATTCAAATTTCTGAATTAGAAATATTAGCTATTTTATAAAATTCCAATATTTCCTTGATGCATTACCATGGCAACGGCTCTGGTGGCCACAACCACCATTAACTCTATGGCAAACAGGCAGATTCTGATAGCCGAGGGTCCTAGCTACCAGGAAAATATCACTAAAAATTGTGCCTAAGGGGGGGGGGGGGGGGAGGGGGGTCTACGGTGGCCCACAGACTATTATCTTTCTCTCAAAGTTGCTCAAACGTCAAAGCTTTTGCGCTTCGCGCGGGAAGGGGGAAACTCCCCCCTCCCTGTACCCCCCCCCCCCCTGGGGAGCACCGCCCCTCTAAAATTAATTCCTGGCTACGCGGTTGCCTAGAAGACATGTGTGGAACGGGGTTCGCTTTTATAGGGGGCAAAGTCTTATTGCCCCACCTACTCGTAGACAACATTTATTGCATAAAATAACTTAGGACCATAAAAATGGATGAGTTTTCAAGTGGTCTAATTATACAGTTTTAAAAACCATAAATCAAAATCTTGTCACTTGGTCGCTACGCTCCCACGTTTTTTGATAGATGCAGAGGGTTTTTTTTTTTTTTTTTTTTAGTACTGTACATACACTTTCTCATATAGGATCCGGAAGGAGCGGGGAGCGAGTGGGAAAATGTTTCGCTACCCCCACTCACAAGACAAAAGACAACACAATAATTTATCAACATAACGATCTCTAAACTTTCTAGTCCCTAAGATGTAACGTTTCAATATGCCTTTTCTCGCTCTTTCTCTCTTTCATATGGTTTAGGCCTCCATAATTTAAGATTACGTATTTAAGAGGCACCAGAGAGGCAGGTGCCCCGGGCGGCACATGAAGGGGGCGAAAAGGGGCAAAAGAGAGGAAGAAATAGGGGAAAAGGGAAACAAATAAGGATCCTTCAGGATTACATGCTCCCAAGGCAGCAAGGTGAGTTCATTAGAATTTTTTTTTAAATTGAGGGGTTATAATGCGAAAAATTTCCAAAGCTCGGTTGCTTTGTGCCCTCGCACGTGTTTCTTCAGGATTTCGTAATTCTGCAGCCCTAATGTAGGGTTTAGTTTATAAATAGTATTTTTGAAGGGTGCAATATATGTATATTTTAAATTTCTTTGCTTTGTTCCCTAATGTATCAGTTTCATCTGCCTCATTAAATATTGCGCCCCTAGCATAGCGTAAAGTGTATAAAGTAGCGTTCATAACCTGTAGGCAGTGATTGCCAATACTTTTAAAAATGCTTCAGATGGCAAAGATTTAACGTGTAAAATGTTCCAACTCAGGGCCGACAGGATCTTCCTCCCAAATCCCCCACCTACCCCGGCGGTCTGAGTGAGAATCATCATCATGATGATTGACTACAGATTTCTACAGACATATTATGATTGCTATTATGGTAGGGACGTGGGTTGGTAAAATTATGTGTATAAAAATTCTCCGAAATATTTTAGCACTGTACATAGCGAATTTTATCGCTCGGTATCTTACTACAAAATAATTAAGAACTGATTTTCAATATGCTGAATCAATTTGCATGTATGTTATAAACATGCTGTAGAAAGCTAAGTTCCACGTACTACAAAATCCCAAATGTCCTAATCCTGATACAGTTTTCATAACCCTCCATATTGGCAGCGCTAGGTCCCTGTTATCTAATGTCACTCTACCCTGCTCCACACGGAGAAGCAGTGAAAAACTTTGCTTAAAACAATGTAAAATATAATTAAATAACACAATGTAGTTATTTAGTTATTTAATATAATTAAATAACTAAATTGTGTTTTTTGGTGAAGGGAGGGGGCTCAAGCTGTATGGAGGTATTTAGTGTATAGCTACATTTCTGGGGTAAATTTGTCAGAAATCATGTGAGCCATCCATAGTGAATATGTGCTCATTTCCAAAAGTTATGTCAGTCTTATGGACCTCACTCAAGCCATTAAGGTCAATTTTAACCGAAAATGTCCATTTTACCATTATTCTTTGGATGGTACGACTACAGATCAAAATTTTATTCAGAATCATCTGAAAGTTTGTACACATAACTTCCATATAAATAATGTGTGTTTGTTCTAGATAAAATCAATGTCATTGAATGTATTTCAATCGTTTTGACTATGTCGTTAATTTGGGTCCTTGTAACTTTGACCAAAAATTACCATTCTTATGAATATCTGTAAATTCTATAAAGTTTCGATAATTTTACCCTTTGTAATTCATTTAAACCATTATTTTAAAAGGGAAGATTGTGATAACACATCTTATTTATCATCAGAAAGAATTATAAACGTTATGTTTCATTTTCTAAAAGTAAGTTTTATTAAAATTCATCCATTAATTGCTTCGTCTAAGTACTAAAGTACGCGAATCATGATGCCTTTTATAATTTCTTCGTGGTCGAAATTTTGCCATTTGCGCGATATATATTGAAAATTTTACTAGTGAATGGTGTCACAAGGTGACTTTAAATATTGTATGTATCATGTAGACTGTCGTAGACAAGACTGCTTATATGTTATGAGAAGACATAATCAATATTCCACTTTGTATGATGAATCAAGTAATAATTATTATTATTCGGGAAGCCATATTTATTATCAAAGTAAGATGTTGACATTAGTAAATATTAATGTTTCCCCCCCCCCCTCTCTCTCTCTCTCTCTCTCTCGCGGAAGAGATAGGATATTCCATCACAAAGTTAAACTTTATGATGAGTCTAAATACATGTAGTTCTTTATTCAATATAAAGAAAGAAGACATTCCATTCCAATGATATATTTCATAGGAAATAGGTGGAAGTTTCCAGGTAGTCATACCAAGGGTGTGACGCTGGTCAGACGTCATATGGAATAATGAATCAGTATTCTTGGGATTACCCCTCACAAGGAAACCCTATGCCCATATAAGGTGAAGGGAAAGGTTGAATGGGGAGAATGTAAACATCCACCGGTCAAGACATTTCCAAGAAGAAACAAAGTTTTGGTACCTGGTCCTTCCGGCTGGTAGCTAGTGAAAGTTTCAACAAAACAGGGACAAGTTATAAAATGAGTGACCAGGCGCAAGCCAATAACAGTTGGGTGGGGCGTAGACATTAAAACAATTTCTAAGAATACTAAGTCACCCCAAACCTCGACCATTAGGTCTATTGGATGAAATGAGTATAAATATGACAGTAAAGTCAATTCCAGTTCAGATGCTGATATATACGATTTGAGAAAACTTCAAGACTACAATAGAGTAGGAAGTTGTATACACGGCTCTCGGTGAATACAACATTGGTGTTGTAAGGACAACCTGATAGTCCGGGTCTTGGGATTCCACAAATTGGAATCGTTGTAAATCTGTAAACACCAACGAGAAGTTGTGAGTACACATTTTGTTTGATCTTACTTGTAGTTATAAGTTATATATTGGAACTATAATTGTGTTATCAGGTTATGGTAGATATAGAATGTATGCGATGTGTTGATTCTAAACGTTTTAGAATGTTGTTACTTTACTTAATATTTACTTTATTTGTGTGTAGTCGCATCACATAGAACATTCCGATATAAGTCTATACTCTAAATCATACTAATTTGTTATTGTGAAACTTTATCAAGTTTATTACAGGTAAATATTAATCAACATTAATAATGTAAGCATTCATGTACAAATGGTTAACCTGTCAAAAGATTCTTAATTCAGATAATGATGTATCGCTAGGAATTGAGACATTAATTGAGATATTAAATATAAATCACTAGAAATATGTTATGTTTATATCTAATTTGACAGGGTGTTATAGGTTTACATAGCTGTTACTGGTACTAGGGACAGGACATAACCATTGGTCCAAGTTCATCCAGCAACAGAGGCTGACGTCAGACAGACAAGTCATCGTCAGGACACTTCAAGCAAGCAAGAATACACGAACTCAAGAAATAGCTAAGGATCTATGTCGATCATTGAATACCCTGTAACATGTGTTATGTCTCATATTTTTGTATTTCACTTATATATTCTTCATAACCCTTGTTTTAGAATAGTTTACATTAATAAAAGTTTATTAAGCCTAGACATTTGTGTGAACTAGTCTTCTGATTGCAAGATTACCCAAGTCTTTAGTGGCAGTACCAACTATAGTAAAAGATCCCAGCCACAAGGTTTGGCTCGATCTCCCGCCTTGTGACAAATGGGCCTTCCGGTTTCCGACAGGATTCCGCTCAAGTGTATTATAGTCAAAGTTTCAGTGGAAAATACACATATTTTAATACGATCTTCCATTCGAGTACTTCTGTAAGAGGGAATTCAATTACAGACTCTAGTCTAATTACCTGTATTAAGTGCCAGCAGCAGCATCAGTATTGAAGCGTGCATTGCGGTAGCAGCATAAAAAATCTCGTCTGTATTTCCTTCACTTGGGTATCGTGGATAGCTCTATTGCTTTGTGTTCAGTGTAACATTATCTAAAGTGCGTTCCTTTTAATAGATTTTTTTAAAATAGAAGTCTGCAAAAAAAAATTTTATAAATAGATATATATATATATATATATATATATATATATATATATATATATATCACAGTCATATGGCTACTGACTGTGGTATGGATTACAGATTCATAACGGTTTTTATTTTAGGAGGTAACAATAAGATCAGGATTACAATCAGTTCTGTGATACAATTGAGTTTACGCCAATCACCACTTAACGTGCCGCTCCTCTTGTACTTTAAGACAATGAGTGTGCGTAATTTTATGCGACCGTCTTTATTAGTATCATTATTTCATCATTGTGAAAATCGATTTTTTTTTTTTTTTCATATGTATTCGAAGTATTCATATCATTCAGGAATCGTACAAGTATGTTCATTTCACACCCAATGTTCGCTGCATTTATCAGTTTTTGTCATATCTTTTTATTTACGTTTGTAAAAAAAAAGAAAAAAAAAGTGGGGTTCAAGTGGCTTCTACAGTATAGCCATTTCTTTAGTTTGAATTGAATTGAATTGAATTGACTTTATTAAACATCATTGACATATGTACATCAATATTTTGTTTCAGCATAAAAACGAGGGAGAAGGGATAGTAACAACTTATATACAATTCAAATAACAAAATATCGTAACATATCAGTGTATGTTAATAATATTTGATTCGTATATATACAATGTACATAGATTGATATGATATAACTCATTTTAGAATTCTCCCCACAGTCGGTGCATATTCTAAAGTGTATTGTTGTTTTTTCAGGCCTTCTGTGCCTTCCTGTTTCTATTGCTAAATTATGACAGCTTATTCTGAAGCGGCATATATTTCTTCGGAGTCGAAAACTTTCGATAACATGAAGATACCGTTCCTGCTTAATATCTGACTTAAATTTCCTGTATGTTCTCAGTTTGTGCCCCTCCCCACTATTCCCTACATTCCTGTGCAGATCAGTGGTGAATTGGTTTTTGAAAATATCCTTCATAACGGAATTTACTTCTGTCACTACTGGCACTCTCTAACAGAATAAAAGTTTCACAAAGTTATGCATTTATTATATTCCTTAATTTATCCGTTATTTTAAAATCCATTACTAGAGTCATAATTTTATCTATTCCTGACTATCATGTCTAATCTAATTGAAGTTAGTCTAATACAAGGTTATGTTGCATTATTCAATAAGTTTACTTACGTCTATCTCCATGCAATATCAAAAACTTGGCCAGAATCTTGCGAAAGGTACACTCTTAAAATGTTGGGTAAATTTAGTTGGGTAACTGCTGGTTGGTTAAAAATATTCCCAATTCTGGGCTATTATTAACCAACTGGACACTCGAGTGGTGTAACCAATATTGGTTAATACTTTTTACCTAAATATTGGGCATATATTTACCAACAGTATTTGGTAATTATGGGTTGGGTACTTGTTGCCCTGTAGTTGTGTAATTTTGTCACATTTCCTTTGCCAGTTGGGTAAATTTTGTTGGGTAACTGATGGTTGGTTAGAAATTCGCTTTTGCCCAACTTGTGGTAAATATTTTTACCCAATATTGGGGAAAACACTTATATGAATATTCATGAATTTTTAGTAGCGTATGGTTTGGGGTGGCCCGATTTACTAACTGTCACCGAATGCATAAAAAAATATAAGGGGTATATAAGAGCTTGCACTAGTTTGCACTAACTGGATAGGATAGGACTAGGATAGGATAGGTTAAGATAAAGGATAGGATAGGATAAGATATAGGATAGGATAGCTTAACATAGGATAGGTTAGGATTCATTAGGTTAAGACCCAGAAGGACGTAACAAGCAGATTTAATTTTTTTTGACCTAGGTTGGAGGAAAAAGGAAACAATAAATTGGGCAGCTGAATTTGCCCAACCACATGATATTTGTTACCAAACAGCTGAACAAATAGAGGGTTGGGCAATCCTATTGGGTAAGATTGGTTGGGCAATCCTATTGGGTAAGATTGGTTGGGCAATAATTACCCAACTGAGAATATAACCAACAGTTGGGCAATTGTAGAGTTGGGTAAAATCTAATGGGTCACCAACTGATGGGCAATTTAATTTGCCCAACAACATAGTAAATGGATTGCCCAACATCAGTTGGGCAAATTTTAACCAAAAGTTGTGTGGACAGTATGTTGCCCAGTGTTGGTTAAAAATTGGGCATTTTTTTGCCCAACTTTTTTAAGAGTGTAGTAGTGCTGGGTGGAGGGCGTAATCTGGTGCCTAAAAGATGTTCAAAAACATCTCCAAAACATAAATACGAAAAGAAGATTTTCCTGTGTTTATAAAATCCCAAACTTGGTGGCCATCCACAATTCACACTTCACTTTCACACCCTTCACGCTCCAAGTCTCAATGTGCACTACCTCTCACTCACTACGTACACGCTATAGCGCGATTGCATGTCCCCGACATAGCATCAATTTTGCGCTCGACTGCGTACGTCGCATTCATTACATTCCGCTATCTGATCACGATTACTATCCGCATTTGACAACTTCATTATAAGGACAGCCCGTTTATTGTCAGTTAAGTCTACAACATCAATACATTCATTGTTTTCATCAAGATATAGTTACAAGCTTTCAATAACGTATGTACATTCTTTAACCAGCATGCAGTGTTTTTTCTTGTCATTACTCTATTCATTTCATACGCATGGTATAACAGGGAATTACAATCAATATCTTTTATCCGTGACCTAAGATACACAAGAACATATATCAATTAATAATGGGTATTCTCCCATCTCAGCCAAAATGGCTATATTATTACTTTTTTATTTACACCAAGAGCATATCTGAGCCACTGTAAGTGAACAGGTTCCGAAACATTTTTGAAGAAGTTTGTAAGTGTAGGAGGTAACAATAAAGCTCGGGACGACAGTCAGTTCTGGAATACAATTGAGTTCACGCCCATCACAACGTGCCGCTTGTACTTATATATGAATAGAAATGTGTCCGCACGAATTCCTTATAATAACGTTAACTAATTCCATAACCAGCTAATCAATTTTGTAGAAGTTCTGTCCAAAGTCCCTATTCAACAACTGAAAAAACTGATTTTAGTACATCTTTAACAAACTAAGAGGTTATCTAGTCTGTAATTTTCTATTATTTTGTAGACATATACATACACCCTCACTGATCAGAAATATTGGATATTACGCGCAATGACTACACAGGGGACAGTTTTTCAACATGCACTGACAATGCTGTATTATTACGAATAGTCAACTCTTTGTGATTAACAGAATGCAAGACTTTTCCAAAATATTTTTACAGAGTTCTAGTATTTTGATGGATAACTTCGGGCTCTGATGATGGCTTGCAGCCTCCTCGGCAATGTCTCATACAGCTGGCTAACTCTATAGGGGTGATATTTCCAAAAGCGCTGAAAACAGATCGGATCAGGTCATCCTTGGTGGTTGGTCTGCCCTTAGCAAGTGCTCTGGCGATGTCATCCCACATGTTCTCTATGGGATTCGCATCTGGAGACTGCGCTGGCCAACGGACTCTCTTGATACCGTGGTCAGCCATCCACTGGGCTATTGTAGCAAGTGAGTGTCCAGGATGTCTGTGAAAAGGAGCGTTGTCGTCTTGGAAGAAGAACGGATGGTCTCGGTCACCAAAGATATTATCAATCGATTGTAGCAAGTGAGTGTCCAGGATGTCTTGTTGTAAGCAGTGCTGACCTCTCGCCACACACGTGTTCTACCATCATTGTCAGACAGACAGAACCTTGACTCATCGGAGAAGATAAAATTGCGCCAATTCTGCTCGACTGTCCAATCTCGTGTCCTCGTGGTCTGTGCAACTCGTCTTTTCCTGTTGACAGGGGAATTGAGTGGTTTCCGTCCAGAAATTCGGTTGCGCAGATTCACTGATGAAGACGTCTTCAGGTTTTCATTGACGAAATCATGGGACCCAGGTTTTCACTCCAGCGGGCGGCCAAAATTTTTGCAGAATTAAATTTAGCCATACGCGTTTGGCGCCGAAGGCATCTGTCTTCTCTGGGTGTGATTATCTTCCTGCGCCCACATCTTGGTAACTTATCTGGATTGCCTGTCTGCGTAAAACGTCTACAAAGCCTGTACACAGTTTGACGACAGATATTAAATCAAATTAAATTTGAGCTACTGAAACACCCTCGGCTCTCAAGGTGGCAATTTGTTGCCTTTGCCCTTTTATTAACTCTATTGTATTAGGAATGACTGTGTCTGGTGGTACCATATGAAAAAGAAAAAATGTCTAGCTCTACCTTCCTTTTATACAGAAACATTCGTCAGGATCCAGAGTTTATGAACAAAAGAGCCTTAATACAAAGAGCCCCACTAGTCACAAAAGCAGTCATTTCGTGAATGTTACAATACTTCTGGCAAGTGAGGGTAGGTGGTTTTAGTGGTCTAGTGGATACGTCACCGGACTGTGCATCACATGGCTCGCGGTTCGAGTACAGCCGCGGCAAAAGTGTCCTTTGACAAGATATATACTTTTGCCATGCACGCACCTAGGCGAAGTAAATGGATACCCGATACCCTTGAATGCTTTAGCGCCTTATCATGGCAACTTGGCTAAAGCCGGGATAATAATATACTTTGAAAAGCGCAGTAGAGGTAGCTGCGCTTTATAAATGGACAATATTTTTAATATTATTATTATTATGTTCACGACTTTGTATCCACGCTAAGGAATTGTTTTGACCTTAAAAATAAATTGAATATGGATAACAACAAATGGAATGCCCTCAAGTGAAATGAATTTGCCCATGAATTAATTTGGATGCTCATATGGATCATATATGAGCATATATAGCATAAAAAGTTTGCTTTTTGGTCTTCCATCCTCTCAAATTCAAAGACTACAACTCCTTCAAAATTCTGCAGCGCGACTTGTTACACGGACAAAGAAGCATGAGTCAATATCACCAGTCTTAAGAGATCTGCATTGGTTACCCATTAAGTCTCGTATCCAGTTCGAAATACTTTTATTAACCTATCAATGTTTACAACAGCTAACTCCTTCTTATCTTACTGAATTGTTAACTCCATATAAACAAGAAAGGATGCTACGTTCCAGTGCCAAGTGTCTGCTTTGTGTTCCACAAACCATGACAAAGTCATACGGGGAAAGGTCTTTCTCATACGCAGCCACTTTTTTGTGGAACAAATTGCCAGAACAACTCAAAATTATAGGAACGTATGAAACCTTTGACATTAGTACCTTGAAAACATATTTTTTCACCACTTATGAATAGTCAGAAACATGAACCCAGTTCATTTTTTTTTTCTTTTCTTGTATAAACTTCTCTTTTTCTATTCTTAAAGTGCATAGAGACATGCAATTTTGCCTATGTGTTATGCGCTATATAAAAATGTTTAATTATTGTTATTATAAATTAATTCGCGTGTCTCCAAATGAATTCCATTGCCCAGATTTTAAAATTGAAAGACCAATATCGATCGTAAGACGATGATGCATTTGAATTTGTATGCAACTTAAAATGATTTGAGTGACAAAAATATGACACTGGACGGGAAAACCTATAATGATCTAATTATTGAAATTACTTATAGCAAATTATAATGATAATGATGGAAGGGATGATAATAGTGATTGAAGTTATAAGGCAATTTCACTTCAGGACACAAAGCGGTAAATACAAGTTTATATGATAAAGTGCGTCGATTCGAAGATTGCACTTTATAATCATTGAATTTTGCTGTATTCTATGGAGTATATTATTCCATTTACTGCGTTTGCCACTCCCCCTCGCCCCGCCCCTCTCTCATTCTAAAGATAGATTAACCCCCTTCACGGTCATTAGTGGTCTCAAACATGTCATACGTCAAAAGAAATGTGTCCAGCTTGATTTTCCATTTCATGCAAGTGTGATAAAAAACCCCAGAACGAACATTTACAGGAATGATTAACCTTTTCCACCTGCTTTACAGACATTGATTAGTGTAATGCTGTGCAAGTTCGAAACCAGAAAGTCAAGTTTGCTAAGGCTTGATAAGGGGTACATAAATATTGATAAAAGATATATTCAAAATCAGTATGCAAATACAAACACATATTATGAGAGGATGTATAAAATATATGAATGTGTATTCGTGTGCGCATATATATATATATATATATATATATATATATATATATATATGGTTGCGCTAGTATCCATGGAGCTTTTTGCATTTTTGCGCTTCAAGCTCTTTTGTTGATACTTAATAAATTTCCATCATTTCCTGATGAAGGCCTATGGCCGAAAATTTGAAAACTTTTCAGTCTCACGGAATCTTTTATTTACTTGTCTTCTACACCTCATCTAACTACGATTCCGAAGCAGAACTCTTATTTTTTGTTATTATATATATATGTATATATAAAATCCTCTGTCTGTGTGTGTGTGTGTGTGTGTGTGTGTGTGTGTGTGTCTCTCTCTCTCTCTCTCTCTCTCTCTATATATATATATATATAATCATTTGCTCCTGAAGAAGACTCGAAAATTCGAAAAAGGGAGGGAGCTGAAAGCCTGAGGGCAGCAGTGGTTGGATTTACTTTTGCAGCTTTCGTCAAATATTGTACCGTTTGGGTTGATTTGTGTTGAAATGACAAATAAAATAACAATAATAATAAGATAATTAAAACATATTATTGGCTATAATGCATTAAGGCTTCCTGAATGTAGATAAAATGCCTTGCACAAGGACATAAGTACCATGCCGAGGCTCAAACCCACAACATTTTCACTCCCAGTCAAGTGATTAAACCACGCGAATACGACACCCCTATAGCTATAGCTACAGTTTGTCACATTGATTCTGCCATAAAAGATCCCCATTTTTATCTAAACCACGCAAGCAAAAATGTTGACATTTATAACTGTGACATGCAATCCTTATACATTATAAGCTTATTCATTAACATTTGTTTCACATAGTTTTTTCATTCAATAAATCTATACTCGCATCCTAGATCAGATGTAAAGACTACCAAGCAACCGTCTAGTTTCAAGAATATGAGGTGACGCTAACGGATATATAGGTTTTCTTCTTCTTCTTTTTTTCAAATTTATCGAGTGTGGATCTCCCTTCACTCTTACTTTCGTAAGCCTTTGTGTGTAGTCATATTAACACTATAACTTATAAGGAAGGGGTTTAGGTCATACTATCCTATCATTAACACCCATGTTTCATTTGCGATTGGTCGTTCCCATTCTTTTACAAATTCATTAGTTTTCCTCCACAATAATTTGTTTGCGTTTAAGTCAAACATCGAAAAATCGAATCAAACCTTTAATATGTAGGGCGCGTGGGTACACACACGCCACTTGAACTTCGGATCAGCATAATCAGCAAGCAGGTGCAAGCAGGTGTACCTCTCTATCTACCATTAACAGTTTTTATTGTTTATCACGTCAAAGGTTCAAGAAAGCATCATTATCGGAAAACTTTATCTGTTTGTACATCCATATCTTTTACACTGCTTCCAAAATTTAATATTTCTGAACTTTATGTATATTTGTCATATAAGTTTTGATCTTTCTTCAAATTCAAAACTACATCATTTTATGGTTTATTGTCATATAAAGTGGTTCCTAAGAAATAATGATGGACTGGTAAGTCTCCAGTCATCTGATCATGCAGAAAAAAAGAGCGTGTAGATATTAAAGTAGTAATAAAATTTACAATTCATGGATGTAACATAAAAGGGAAACCAGATGTATCATTGTTGCTAACACTTATCATATTCATACTTTGACTCCTTTCATCCACGCCACACAAAAAGAAATGTACCATCTAATCTGAATTGGAGAATTCGTAGTTAAAAGAAAAAAGATTGAAAGAATTAGAATCCATGCTCACTCTTCGTAAATATAAAGAGTATGTATACAGAATGCACGCAAATTTTAACGAAATATTATTAGACAAAAAAAAAAGGAAGATGGATCAAGCAGAAAAATAAGGTTTTTATATGAATACATACAATGCTAATAGTGGACATTTTTCAATTCTACTAAACAAACCATTCAAACAGTCACCCTTGTGAATAATGATTCAAAACTTAAAGGTAATGACAGTTTTGGTACTCCTTAATAAACTTTTCGTCAGATTTCTTGGATTTTGTACGTGTATCAAAGAAGGGCAGATGGGCAGAGCAGAGAGAACCGGATATTCACATTTTGCTCTTTCGGTTTCAATTATTTGATACATCTGAAGAACATTAATTTTAAAAAAATACAGAAATAGTATTTAAAGTGTGATTGTGTGCTTAACCTGCACGCGAGATCGTGAACAGGTGCAACCACTTGATCACTCTGGTAGGTATTAATTTGTTTGTTAACTAATATTGATCGAAGAGTTTGATTATTTTTATCTCCTTTTACTCCTTTTGAAAATATATATATATTAACCCTACGTTTAGGCGGCAATGAAATTAGTTTCATCCTACAAACACCTGTCTAAAGATGTTATTTTCATGCTTTCGGGTCATACCTTTAGGTTTCCAGGCTCAGGCACAACTGTCTACAAACTTTTGTGCAGAATTCGAGCACAATTATTTGTAAAACAAGGCGTTTGGGAAATGGTTTGGGCAAACGGCATGATTTAAGAATATGACCGATATTTATCATATACAAGCAAGATCTCATTAGGAGAGAATGTGATTCCATGTCTTTATCTCAAATCAGGAAATGCTACTGGAACCTTAGACTGTCAATTTGTCAAAATTGTTAAAAAGCAATCTGTAAAAATGAGTAAATTTTAGTTTCAAAGCGCGCAATACGAAATATCTTTCCGTTAGCATTTCCCCGAGATCCTGCTTTTATTTTTTTCACGCTCCTTGCCATGGAGTCACATTCTCTCCTTGTTGAAATTCACCCTGACGTGCAAGAACATTCTATTTGCAGGATGGATGCTTCTTATCTGAAAAGATTTTATAATATTCACCCCTTCCCTTCCTACATGCACAAAGAGATAATTATTTATCTCATCACCACAAAGCTGAAAAAGTAATGATATAAGAATGTGGTCCAAAACTGTGGAATAGTATTGACTTTACAATAAAGAATTGCCCTTCTCTATCAAGTTTTAACAATAAATACAAAAATTAATTACTTAGGTCATACATCCCTTGATGAAATGATTTGCCTTTTGATTTTGTGTTTTTGTGTTTTTGTGTGTGCTGTGTGAACTGTCCGTAATTCTCTTAAATGATATATTTATGTATTTTTGGGGGGACAAACCTTTGATAGACCCTTAATTGGCCTTTGTTTGTCCCTCCACATTTAGATATTTTCTGTTTATTTGTACTATCTTTATTGTAAGATGTACCCATCTCTATTGTTGAATTTTCATGTTTTTATTGTTGTTAATTTCTGGATATTTTGAATTATATTGTATTTTATCATTGTAAATTTTATCGAATGTGGAATAAATGAAATTGAATTGAATTGAATTGGTTTAGGTCTGATGTCCATGGACATCACCAAGGCGGTTTAACAAAAAGCATCTCTTATCTATGTGCATAATGCGTTTCACAAGAAAGTGAACCAACTTGAATTTCTCACATATTCAAGACAATTGTCATTAATGTGTCATGCCAAAGCATATAAACCATACTTCCAGATGATATAAAGTGTATCACTGATGTATCTCTATAGTCTCTCTACACTTTACTTTTCAAAGTCGGATAACTTTCCTCAGAAATTATGAATTTCTTTTAATAATTTCTTTTAATAATTCATTATCATAATTTATTTATATGTTCAGTGTACTTGTACACTTATTAAGAAAAAATTAATTTGTACATATGTTTTTCATATTTTCTGTTATAATATCTGTAAAGCCAAGTTTCTGTTGGAAATGAAATAAAAATGAATTTGAATTTGAATTTTGAATTTGAATTTGAACTTTTTAATTGAAACGCTCTATTCTTTTTTCCCTTTATACTGTATGCTCCTTATCAGTGTTTACACTCTTTATTAACCTGAAGCCCACATAATTTGGAATAGTTTACCAAAGGGAAAATGTCAATTACCGGTGTATTAAGTTTTGTTGACCGGGGGCAGACGGGGGTGACACACAAAATCGCAGAGTGACATAGTTACACACACACCTTTTTAGCGGATGAACAGAGGGTATGTCCCTCTTGTACCCCCCCCCCCTCCCCGGCTACGCTTATGATCACAATTAAGACATCAGGGGTGCTGGACCATCATTAAAAGTGATGGGGCAACAAAAAAGGGCATTTATCAATGGTGAGTTAAAGGCGGCTAGAAAGAAAGTCGGCATTCTGAGACGTTCGTACAAATTATCCTTCATTAATGAAGGTGTGTGAGAAATAAGTGAAAGAATTAGAAGGGTAGATGGGGATACGGACAGAAGCGTCGGAACGGCGGGCTCGGACAATGGATTGCGGAGCATCTTTTGTCTGGCAGACAAAAGATCCCCCCCCCCCCCATGCATTGTCCGAGCCCAACGTTCCGACGCCTCTGGATACGGAGAGTCAAGGAGGAAAGCTACAAAGGTAAAGAGAACGATAACTGAGGAGAGCGAGAAAGAAAAGGAGGGGTCTGCAGAAGGCATCCTGAAACTGTGAATGCATCACTCCCTTCACTCCCACTACAGAAATGGTATCAGAAACATTTAAGAAAAGAAAAAAAAGAACGCGTAATAAGTATAGGTTTTCCCGGTCAAATTCATCAAAACAGCAGCCAAATTGATGCACAGTCGCTCGATTTTAGTTGAATTTGAATGCTCATCAAGATCGGCATTCAATTGCCTAAAATGAACATTCAATTTGATTTTTAAGGGCAAGCGATCGCATACTTTCATCATGCATTTTGATAGAATGCGTATTCAGATTAGAATTTTACCCAATGAGCATTCAAATTCACGGGAGCTTTGGATCGCGAACATTTTGTGAATTCGATTTCATCTATAGAAAAGCATGTTCGCGATTTAGGCAATGGATTTAACAATGCACTCCTTCCTTACGAATTTTCAAATTGTTTTTCCAAGATAAGAATTTGGAGCAACATATAGAGTCGTGTTCTTGCAGTGTCATAGAACAGGAATAAATGATAATGATGAAAAATGATTATACTCTACAAAAAAGTAAAATCATGGAACATAACAAAGTTGATAAACAAACTAAAGCGTCGCGGAACGATTTCTGACTGAGAAGAGGGGTTGCTCGAGCCCCGTTAGCCCCCCTCCTATTTCGGGGCCCTGTGATTATCAACCCCCCCCCCCCCCCCCAAAAAAAAAAAAAAAAAAAAAAAAATAGCAAAGCGAATGGTCAACTGAAAAAAAAAGGTTAGACTAAATAAAACAGACATGCAATATGATGTAAATGGTACTTTGAATATTCTGCACACATTTGTAACGATACAGTGCATAAAAAATTAAGGGTGTCCCAGTAATTCGTTTTTACACAATTCCTTAGATGACTACATCATTTTGCAACAACAAATTACATTTGAAAACATCAGAATGCTTAATTACGAAAAAATTGGAGAAGTTAGATTCAATAAAAAAAAAGACAAAGCCTGGTTAGTTTCTGTACTTCTTGTACCTGTTTGAAAATGAATGAACATACTGCTAATATGACTGTCTATTAATGAATAGGAAAGTAAGACTCAAGCAAGAATCCGCACCCAAGTCGTCGTAAATGAATTTGAATGACGCTTTGGCCTCTTTAAATTGAACGATGATAAATTAATTTGGATGTTTGAAGCACATTTTTCGACGCTGGAAAATTAATTTGAACCACTGAAATCTAATATGGATCAAAGGAGTAAACGAGACGGGCAAATCGCTTGAATAAAAGCGTTTAAAAATGAATTTGAGAGCTAATTTTGCGAATTTGACCGGGAAAACCTATATTACACTATCTTAAAATATACTGTAGAACCAATGGTCTTCAAAAATCAAAGTGAAGATAGATAATCCAAGCTTTAAAACTAAGGGCATTTTGTGAGAAATTTAGCTATTCCTATAAATTTGTATATTAGCAGGCCAAAATTTCTTTTTTAATTGAGAAGAGGAGAATTTTAATGTTTGAATTGGAAATTTAATGAATGTTTACAAGATGCATGTCTTTTTTTTTCTATTACATATAAGCAGTGGCGTAATGAGCCAAACATTTTGAGGGGGCTGAGCCAGTAAGAACTGAAATTGTAAGAATACCAAGAAAATTAATGTCGCACATATAAACGCCCTTATTATCATGATTATAAATATTCTATTTTTCGAGGTCGCTTAGCAACCGAGCCGGAAAATTTTACGTTTTGTAGTTTGAAACTTTGCATCTAACACCACTTTTATTCAAATAAAAGTCTGAGCTTAATATACACACTTTTCTCTCTTCTCTTATGGTGATAGGCAACAATAAATCGTCATTCAGACAAGTTTATATGACTTTCCATTAAAGGGGACGATTCCTCTCTGCCTATGTAGTAAATGCATGCTTATATATGTTCTTTAATCTAAAGTTTAAGTGTATGAAACGGGAGCGAGAGAATTTTTCCATTTCTGAATAGTTAAACTTTGCATTCTAGAGCACTCCATAGTCTAAATAGTATGCTGTAGCCTTAACTCATTATTTACTATATTTTTTCATGTTTTTCCAGATTTCCGGGGAAATGTCATCTAGTCCATCTCCCCGAACTGCGCCCCTGCTTGCAATAAATATCTCACATATATTTCAAATATAGCTTCCCTCAATTTTGAAAGAAATTTCATGATAGTGTATAAGCCTATTATAAAGAAGGGGGGCTGGTTTGGGTATAAGAGGAAAGTTCCCCTCCTATAATAATATTGTGATAACACAAAATCATGCATGCAAAATAGGCATGTAATGTATATAAAAGGAGAGATACTACGAAAATTAAGCCATTTATAGGTTCTAAAAGACGTACGACTGTAATCATAAAAAAATTGCTATTAGTTCTAGCCAGGGGTTAATAAAAAGGATTTCTTTTTCTTTTTATATTTCTTTCTTTTTTTTCTTTCTTTCTTTTCCCCCTTCCTTTTCTTCTTTCTCCCTTTTTCCCCTTTTCTTTCCTTTTCTTTTTCCTTTTTTGGGGGGTCGTGAAACTTTTTTTGGGGGGGCTGCAGTCCCGCAACCCCCCCCCCCCCCACCACCACCACCACCACCACCACCATCAGTACGCCAGTGCATATAAGAGACATTTTAGTCTAATCGGAAATAGGGGTCCCCGTGCACCATCGAGATACATTTTTAACCAAGTTTTTTGTAATGCCTGAAGTGTCTAGTTAATGAATTTTGATTTTCCCATTTCCAAATCGTGTCCCGTAGGGTTCAAAATAGGCCATTTTGGGGGCAATCTTTGATTTTTGATGAAATTTCGTAATTAGCATATCTTTTGAGCTAGGCATTATGCAAGTATAAAGAAAATATCATTTCTGAGTAATATTGGTATAAGGAGTCGATTTAGAGAGTTTCTTTGGTGATTTGCTTGACCTGAATTCCATAAAACATCAAAAAGTGTGAAAAAAAAGTGTGAAAATTTTCACTAACAATCGGGCATACTTAACGCCATTACGTTTTTCTAATAGTTGAAAAGATATTATCCTGTTAATTTGTGTGTTGAGAGGGATATAATCATGATTTCATGCATCAAATGAGCACTTATACTGTAATAGTGTCCCAGTATGGTCAGCCTAATGACACCTCTCAGATTAGGAAATATGGCGTTTTCGTGCACAAACGAGGCCCACTAGCTATTGTGTGCGAAACCCGATGGACTTCTGTGTGATAAAAGCAGCACGGCCGAGACACTCTACCAGCACGATATTGGTAAGATTTAATTCTGTCTACATGCATTTATTGCAAGTAATTCCATGGATTCAAAAATATATACATTTAGTACTTTATACCATTTGATGTTTTAAGATCAATGACAATAAAATTAATTAATTTTAGACCAATTCGAACATAGATACATATTGCAATAGATTGTGGTAACGATTGCGTGTTAGAGGAAGCTTGGTCCGACACTACCAATGCGATTGGTAAGATTTATATAAGTTATTTCATGTCTCAATAATTTAGTACATTTTCAGATGGATAAAATATAAAGTTTCAGAACTTAAGATAACCGTATGATCCTGATTTTCATTACAAATACACCACCTCCCTGATCGAATATTTACCCAAATAGTTACCCAAATATGAAGTGTCGTCTGCCTTTATAAATACTGGTAATGTCAAAATTCTGAAGAAATTCATAAGAATTATAGTACCATTATACTTTTATTTTTTCTAGAAATGTGCTAAATGTTTGCTTAGAACACGCAAAGCGTTCTTCACATCATTGTTAATGGCGAGCGAGCACAAAAAATCGGCCAGTTTTTCCTCCTTTTTCTTTCCTTCCCTTTTCATTTCCTTCTTTTCTTTCTGGTTTTGTTTTCCTTTCCTTTCCCTTTTAATTTTTCCCTTCTCCTTTCTCTTTTCTCCTTTTGCTTTTGCTTTTCTTTTTCTCCTTCCTCTTCCCTCTCCCTTTTCCCCCTCCTTTTTTTTAATATTTTTATTTTGCCGACAGAGGATGCGCATTTGCCGACAGCAATGTGTGACACCCCCCCCCCCCCCCAACGACGCCGCGCCGCTGTGTATGAGAAGCCCATAGCATGAGAAACGGATAGACAAACCCGTCAAGAAAGGCAAGCAATTCCCTTACCGTAATCTACTGTAATATGTATCTATGTTCCTTGCAATAAATGCATGTAGACAGTCAAAATATTAAATCTTACAAGCATGCTGGTAGAGTATCGATCAGCCGCTTTTATCACACAGAAGTCTATGGGGCCTCGTTTGTGCATGAAAAACGCCATATTTTCTAATCTGAGAGGTGTCATTAGGCTGACCATACTGGGACACTATTACAGTTTAAGTGCTCATTTATGCATGAAAATCATGATTATATCCCTCTCAACACACAAATTAACAGGATAATATCTTTTCTACTATTAGGAAAACGTAAGGGCGTTAAGTATGCCCGATTTTCAGTGAAAATTTTAACACTTTTTCACACTTTTTGATGTTTTGTGAAATTCAGGTCAAGCAAATCACAAAAGAAAATTCTCTAAATCGACTTCTTATACTAATATTAGTCATAAAAGCCATTTTCTTTACACTTGCATATAATGCCCAGTTAAAAAGATATGCTAACTATGAAATTTCATCAAAAATGCAAGATGGCCCCCAAAATGGCCGATTTTGAACCCCATGGGACACGATTTGGAAATGGAACATAAAAATTCATTAACAAGACACTTCAGGCATTACAAAAAAAACTTGGTTTAAAAAAAATGTATCCTGACTACTTACTATATAAGTGACAAGGTTGCGTGTAGAAGTGAAAAGGGGTACTTTGGGTATGAAATGGGTTTTTTTAGGCTCTGTGTCCGCACTTCTTGACCACATGGTATCAATCATAAGAAAACATGGAAAAGGGGTGCTGAGTGTATTATACTAGCTCCACTCAAAATATCATAAAGATTATTAATTCATTGATCACAAAAAATATCAACACAGCCTGACTTTCAACATCATATAGAATAGTATATGACGTGCCTTTTGTCTTGTAAGATTTTAAATCCTCATCGTCTATTTTGAAAAGAAAACACCACTATAAAACCTAATGCTGATAAGGGTTCTATTCTGGTTATTTATTTTTCTCTGTATTTTCAAGTTCTTTGTTATTCAAGTGGGTGTATGGGCACACGAATTACGGTCATTTCGCTCTGTCTTCAAACAAAGAACTTTAAAAATCCTTATGATTGCCTATATTCAAATAAGGGTGGAACATAAGCGTGGCACACAATGTTTGAATAGTGTTATCGTCAGTTAATGATTCTATTAGACTGATCATTCAAAGTCCAATGTTTCATTACTTTATAGACAAACGCAAAGCATAAGTTCCGGTCGGGGGGAGGGGGTGACTGGGTCAACCAACTAGCAAGTGCCTTATTTCAATGAATTCTCTCCCCCTTTGTCTCTACAGTTTATGTTCATAATTGCTGGCGTTAATCCCAACTTTGATGGATGTTCACCTATCCTTTTGTCCCCATTCCATTGTAACTATTTGATAGCCCCTACCCCCCCCCCTCTCTCTCTCTCTCTCTCCATCTCGATATCGATCTTTCTCCAGCGAATTTCTCCATTTCGCGCCTTCTTTTGGCCAAGTGAAATTATGTACAAACTGAAATCAATTTTTTAAAAACATTATGATGTATTCCTGTGTATGATTTTTAAAGCTCTATATTTATCAGCAATTCAGTTATTATGTTTTGGAATTATATAAAAATAAGTGTAAGCAATTAACATATATACAACAGCTGTTGTGGAAAGCCAATACATTAACCACTAGGCGGGCCAGTGGTTTCGGCGACACCAGATTCAATTGACCGACAGATTAAGTCATTGACGTTCTAAGCCAGGACCCGGATTCGATTCGCGGCGGAGAAATTTCTTTTTTTAACCTTTGAATTTTTTTCAAAAGGGATTAGAGCATTAAGAAAATAATGTTTCACATTAACGGGAACATACTTCGCACACTTCAGGTTAATAGTCATTAGCTAGAAGATCAATTACAGTAAAGAGCCTGATTAGAGACTAAGTTTCCCCATCTGAAGAGTGATCCATCCTCTTTGTGTGTGGCATCTTCTCATTCATGAGATTTAAAATAATACTTACACTACCATAGGCGTACGGCACATATTCGCGAGGGGGCTGACGCTTTTTGCCCGAATACCAAGTTCAAAGTTTCTCAATTTTGCGAGCCAACGTGTACAGAAATTATATATTCGGGCATAAAACTAGCCAAATATAAGGATATTCGGGCATCGCTCTGTCCGAATATAAGGTAGTTCCCCGAATATCGGCACTTTCACAATCCTCAGGGGGCTGCAGCCTTTTTGAAACCTGAAAACCATTTAAGCCTACTGAGGAGCACTTTCATGGTAGGCCTATGGGAAATTTTATCCTTATATTTCAAGACGTAAAACAATAGAATAGCAACCTAACCATGCTACATCGTTTGTTTCAAGTTGTATGTTTTTTAATCTAAAAAAAAAAAAATGTTATTTTACAGTAGGCCTATTATAAACATGTATACAATCATTAGAGTCTTGATTAAAAATTGGAAAGAGAAAGTCCCGCACTCACCATGCTCACACACGGGGGGGGGGGGGCGCACCCCCCACCCCCACACACACACACACATGCCCTCTTGAAGCTGAAGTACTCTGTTGGGGATAAGACCTAGCAAAAAAATATTTGGGGTGACATAATACAAAGTCCCTTCTAAAAGTTCAATTTTTGGAGCAATATTTACCCCTCACTTTCCCGCCCTTTTCGTTATGATTGTTCGTGTGTCGCCTGCACGTCAAGATAACAAGCAGGTGCTTCTGTTCTGGTTGATACCTATCTTACAAAGGCACTGAGTTTATCTGAAAATTGGCCTACTAATGCTTTAAATTACCATAAGCGTGCCGAAAACACAAAGTTTGAAAGTTTGAAGTGTTTGATGATTATGTTGATCTACTTTTTTATGATATGGTCATATAACGCTGGAAATTTCATACTTTGATCTTACGTCTTATTAATTTCATCAATAAATGACACCAGTGAGAAGCCAGCTTTCAGTATTTATCTTCTCAGTAAAGGTATGATCACAAATTCTCTTTCATAATATCACCGTGGCTGAGTTTTTTTTTTTTTTTTTTTTTTTTTAAATCTGGGGGGAATCGTTTTGTTTTGTTTTGTTTTTTTTGCTTGTTTGTCAGAGAATGATGGAGGAAAACTTGACCCCAGAAAATCTAGTAACCTCCCCCCCCCCCCCCACTGAGCGACTTTTGGAGGGTTGGCGAAAAGTATTCTCACTACACATAAGTGCTCATTTATGCCTGAAAATCATGATCATATCCCTGTCAACACACTTTAGAAAAAAAATAACAGGATAATATCTTTTCTACTATTAGAAAAACGTATATAATGGCGTTAAGTATGCCCGATTTTCAGTAAAAATTTTAGCACTTGTTCACACTTTTTGATGTTTTGTGGAATTCAGGTCAAGCAAATCACAAAAGAACACTCTCTAAATCGACTTATTATACAAATATTAGTCAGAAAACCCCTTTTCTTTTCACTTGCATATAATGCCCAGTTAAAAAGATATGCTAACTATGAAATTTCATCAAAAATGCAAGATGGCCCCCAAAATGGCCGATTTTGAACCCCATGGGACACGATTTGGAAATGGAACATAAAAATTCATTAACAAGACACTTCAGGCATTACAAAAAACTTGGTTTAAAAAAAAATGTATCCTGACTACTTACTATATAAGTGACAAGGGTGCGTGTAGAAGTGAAAAGGGGTACTTTAGGTATGAAATGGGTTTTTTTAGGCTCTGTGTCCGCACTTCTTGACCACATGGTATCAATCATAAGAAAACATGGAAAAGGGGTGCTGAGTGTATTATACTAGCTCCACTCAAAATATCATAAAGATTATTAATTCATTGATCACAAAAAATATCAACACAGCCTGACTTTCAACATCATATAGAATAGTATATGACGTGCCTTTTGTCTTGTAAGATTTTAAACCATCCTCGTCTATTTTGAAAAGAAAACACCACTATAAAACCTATTTTTCTCTGTATTTTCAAGTTCTTTGTTATTCAAGTGGGTGTATTGGCACGCGAATTACGGTCATTTAGCTCTGTCTTCAAACAAAGAACTTTTAAAATCCTTATGATTGCCTATATTCAAATAAGGGTGGAACATAAGCGTGGCACACTATGTTTGAATAGTGTTATCGTCAGTTAATAATTCTATTAGACTGATCATTCAAAGTCCAATGTTTCATTACTTTATAGACAAACGCAAAGCATAAGTTCCGGTCGGGGGGAGGGGGTGACTGGGTCAACCAACTAGCAAGTGCCTTATTTCAATGAATTCTCTCCCCCTTTGTCTCTACAGTTTATGTTCATAATTGCTGTCGTTAATCCCAACTTTGATGGATGTTCACCTATCCTTTTGTCCCCATTCCATTGTAACTATTTGATAGCCCCTACCCCCCCCCCCCCTCTCTCTCTCTCTCTCTCTCCATCTCGATATCGATCTCTCTCCAGCGAATTTCTCCATTTCGCGCCTTCTTTTGGCCAAGTGAAATTATGTACAAACTGAAATCAATTTTTTAAAAACATTATGATGTATTCCTGTGTATGATTTTTAAAGCTCTATATTTATCAGCAATTCAGTTATTATGTTTTGGAATTATATAAAAATAAGTGTAAGCAATTAACATATATACAACAGCTGTTGTGGAAAGCCAATACATTAACCACTAGGCGGGCCAGTTTTTTCGGCGACACCAGATTCAATTGACCGACAGATTAAGTCATTGACGTTCTAAGCCAGGACCCGGATTCGATTCGCGGCGAAGAAATTTCTTTTTTTAGAGCATTAAGAAAATAATGTTTCACATTAACGGGAACATACTTCGCACACTTCAGGTTAATAGTCATTAGCTAGAAGATCAATTACAGTAAAGAGCCTGATTAGAGACTAAGTTTCCCCATCTGAAGAGTGATCCATCCTCTTTGTGTGTGGCATCTTCTCATTCATGAGATTTAAAATAATACTTACACTACCATAGGCGTACGGGCACATATTCGCGAGGGGGCTGACGCTTTTTGCCCGAATACCAAGTTCAAAGTTTCTCAATTTTGCGAGCCAACGTGTACAGAAATTATATATTCGGGCATAAAACTAGCCAAATATAAGGATATTCGGGCATCGCTCTGTCCGAATATAAGGTAGTTCCCCGAATATCGGCACTTTCACAATCCTCAGGGGGCTGCAGCCTTTTTGAAACCTGAAAACCATTTAAGCCTACTGAGGAGCACTTTCATGGTAGGCCTATGGGAAATTTTATCCTTATATTTCAAGACGTAAAACAATAGAATAGCAACCTAACCATGCTACATCGTTTGTTTCAAGTTGTATGTTTTTTAATCTAAAAAAAAAAATGTTATTTTACAGTAGGCCTATTATAAACATGTATACAATCATTAGAGTCTTGATTAAAAATTGGAAAGAGAAAGTCCCGCACTCACCATGCTCACACACGGCCCCCCCCCACACACACACACACATGCGTTCACCCTCTTGAAGCTGAAGTACTCTGTTGGGGATAAGACCTAGCAAAAAAATATTTGGGGTGACATAATACAAAGTCCCTTCTAAAAGTTCAATTTTTGGAGCAATATTTACCCCTCACTTTCCCGCCCTTTTCGTTATAATTGTTCGTGTGTCGCCTGCACGTCAAGATAACAAGCAGGTGCTTCTGTTCTGGTTGATACCTATCTTACAAAGGCACTGAGTTTATCTGAAAATTGGCCTACTAATGCTTTAAATTACCATAAGCGTGCCGAAAACTCAAAGTTTGAAAGTTTGAAGTGTTTGATGATTATGTTGATCTACTTTTTTATGATATGGTCATATAACGCTGGAAATTTCATACTTTGATCTTACGTCTTATTAATTTCATCAATAAATGACACCAGTGAGAAGCCAGCTTTCAGTATTTATCTTCTCAGTAAAGGTATGATCACAAATTGTCTTTCATAATATCACCGTGGCCGAGTTTTTTTTTTTTTTTTTTTTTTTTTTTTTTTTAAATCTGGGGAGAGTCGTTGTTTTTTGTTTGTTTTTGTTTTTGTTTTTGTTTTTGTTTTGTTTTGTTTTGTTTTGTTTTTTGCTGTTCTTTTTTTTGTTTGTTTTTGTTTTGTTTTGTTTTTGTTTTGTTTTTTGTTTTTTGTTTTTGTTTTTTTGTTGTTTTTTTTGGAGGGGTTCTTATCTTCGCGTGACAAAGGCAGTGCGCCAGGATCGTTGGGTCGTTCAGGTTAGAACGATTAGAGCTTGTATAGGCCTACTAACCGGCTTCTAGAGTCAAAGGATAAATTCTAACAAGCTACACAGTCATATTGCTGTAACGTTCACAGCAACATCATAATTTTCCCTTCCCTCCAGAAAATATAATGTCAGTAATGAAGGCTGCCACATGAAGTAGGCCTATATGGGCTAGAATCTTTACAATGAATATATTCTTATACGAAGAGGTGTCAAGCATCTAACATACCCATAATACACGTTATCTTTAGATAACCAAAGTTTCCGTTCCCCCCCCCCCCCCCCATGTAATAAGGATCAACCGCCCCCCATCATGGCTGTACCCCAAACCTTTTAGTTTCTAGTGTTTTTGCGTCTGCACGCGAATATTATGACAGGCAGGTGCTTCCGTTGTGGTTGATCTTACAGACAAAGGCACTTAAATTACTTTATTTGTTTGCCTACTTGTGCTTTGAATTATATTAAGCGTGCCACAAACTCAAGTCAAAGTTTGTAAGTTTGCTTATCCTGATCTACTTTTTTATGATACGGTTAGAAGGCTTGAAATTGATCTTGTGATTTCATCAACAAAACGTGACAATGACGTTTGCCAGCTATCATTAAAGGTATGATTGCAAAGTCCCTTTCCCACAAAGCAATGTCCCCCTCCCCATCGAATAAGGGAAAAAAAGAAATAAAGGGAGAGATTAAGAAAGGGAACATGAAAGTCGATAGGAACTCCTCCCACACATACTCCCATATCGCTGGTCTAGCAACTTCGCATTTCCTCCACCTAGGAAGACCGGTACGACGCCCCCGAAATGGGAACTCCTATAGCTATCAGGTCATGATTGTATGGACGCAGAGTAGCGTAGAAACAAGGGGCACGGGGGCATCTGCTTCCCCTCCAGCCCCCCCCCCCACCCACACACACACACACACATTCAATGGCGAAAATTTCTTTTAAAAAGAGAGAGAAAAGAAGAGAAAGGAAAGGGAGAAGGGGAAAGGAATGGGGACCCCTCCAGCTTCCTCCCCCCCCCCTTTCATTGGCTCTGTAAATTCGCATTTCATTTTTTAGAGTAAGATCGGTGCCCTCCCCCCCCCCTCCAATTTTGCTTCCACTCCCCCCCCCCCCCCGACTCTCGCTACGCCATTGTTGATGCAATCACTGGTCGGATAGGGCATTTGCAGCATCGCCCAGCAAATGGCATACGGCCACAATGTCGCCAGGGAGTTGTCGTCTCTTCCTCGAATACATGTAGGCCTACTAACTTTCCAGTTTCTTAAGATTTAGTTTATGTTTTTATCTTTTTTTTTCATGCAGGTTTCCAAGCATTTCATCAAAACCCTGAGGGAGTTTCAAAGTTTAGCCATAGTAGTAAATCAGATGAGAAATGACAAATTACATGTATAAAGTATAAAGAGAACACCTCGCTGCCCGAAAATGGGGTGGCAGTTGCCTGAGTAAGCAACTGGTAGTTTCCAAGCCCCTGGGAGCAGGAGGTGCTGGGGGTGCTGTAGCCAGCAAAATGCTGATGACCCTTTTTTCTTTTTTCTTTTTTTTTTGCTTGTCAGAGATTTTTGGAGTTAAAAAGAGACCAAAAAGCGCTGAGGACCTTTTTTTGTTGTTGTTGTTGTTGCTTGTCAGAGACTGATTGTTGGAGTTCAAAAAAGACCCCAAAATGCTAAGGATCTTCTTTCTTTTTTTCTGGCCTGTCAAGCAAATCTGCTCACAGCACCCCCAGTAACAAAACTGTTCCCAGGGGCCTGGAAATTTCATTATTCTATGCTTATGGTTTAGAGAGTAAATAATAATAAAGAATAAAGAATTACATGTACAAATAAAGTGAAAAATTATAGCCTATCTTGGTGGGGCAATCAATGAGATACATACCCTTTCTTTCGAAGGAGAAGGGGGTTGGGGGACAAACTTCAATAGCATGCTCATGTTAATTTTTTCTTTTTTTTTATAATTACACACACACAAACAATAAAAATGATTCATAGGTTGCATCTTTCCTTTTCAAAATCGTGAATCCGGGTTGCAGGCAACACCGCCCGTCCTACAAGTTCTGGCCAGCTAATTGTGTTAAAAACGTTTTCAACTCTAATTAAGCCCCTTTCACAATTGGTCTGCGACCATTTTGCGACCGCCTGCAACAGATTTTTCGGGGTGTTGCACGACCGATCGCTTGGTGTCTTGCGACCACTCGCATTCGTTGCAGGCGGTCGCACGAACCTGAGGCGGTCGTGACTGGTCGCATCTGAACTTTGAACATGCTCAAAATCCAGACACGACCAGATGCGATCGATTCACTCGCATTAGGTCGTACGACCAGTCGTGCGATTCTCGTATGAGTGTTGCACAACGTTGCACGATTAGATGCGAGAGTTCGCACGACTCAATAGTCGCAGTGGGTGGGCTGGAGGTCGTGCAACACTCGCACGTGCGCTAGCGACCTATAGCGACCAGTCTTGCAAATGGGTGCGATTGTGCTAAGACCATGAGACTGTTGCACGACCGATCGCAGCACATCTTACAACGTTGTACTACCGTTGCACGACTGTATGAGACTGTATGCGACTATTCCTCGGGGGTATATATAGGGGGACTATGGAGATGATCCTCTGCAACAGGGCCCTCCTCTAACAACTTTCTCTTCTTTGTAACTTTCTTCTTTGGCATCTTGACTATTAAGAAGGCCAACTTGAAACTGACTACCGGTCAATTGTCGAGGGGGTTTTTATACCCCACGCCACTCGCACGAATACTCTCACGACCACTTGCACCGGTCTCATTCAATCGCACGAGCGATCGCATGGTCTCACATCCACTCGCACGACCATGCAATCGATCGTGCGACTATTGTGATTGGCGTCAAGCCACTCGCAATCACTCGTGCAACACTCGCATGTGAACGCAAGACCACCCGCACGAGCATATGCGAGCAAATGCGACTTACTCGTGCAACGGTCTCTTCTAGTCGCTTTTGTTTTACGACCGCTGTTGCATTTGTGAATGCCTTTCTGCGACCTGATGAGATCGATGGCGATTGAAGCCTGTTGCAGCCTGTCGTGCGACCAAATGGTCGCAAACGGTCGCAGACCAATTGTGAAAGGGGCTTACATAACATACATGACGAAATTCCCTTTTTTTAAAACCAAGATAACACTGTAAAGGTCTAACTGCTCTGTAAATGTTCTATTGAAGCCCCCCCCCCCCAAAAAAAAAAAAAGGATAGGATTACTGAGCGTATGCTTGTCTATGAATGCTTCATCTTCTAAACTTGAAACATTACTAGTGGGGTTTTTTTAAGAACAAAACCAAAATTAAACAAAACTAGATGAATTCTCGACCGCGCCCAGGCGAAATTTATGCCTCCGCCGTTGCCAGATCAGAAATACTTCACACATTCATGTTGGTTTTTAAAAATTTTATTAGAAAAATTTAATAAAATATTAAATCACTCGTTAAAACCGATATGCCAAGTGGTTCATGGGGTAAAGATCACAAGCAGTTGCCATATGGCTGAATTCCCTAATCTAATGAGATCATTGTCACCCTAGTATGCATACATGTACCAAGTTTAAAGTTAAATTGTCAAACTGTGCTCAAGTTATTGCAAGAACAGTCTATACAACATCCTCTGTGACCTTTGACCTTTGAACCCATGACCCTCAAATCTAATCAAATCACTGTCACATACCCAATTATATACATGTGTGCCAAGTTTGAAGTTGATCCATTAAATCATTATTGTGAGAACCATCTATTTTAAGGTACATAATGACCTCTGTGACCTTAGACCTTTGACCTCGTGACCCCAAATCAACTCAGATCATCACTCCCTTATGCATATATGAGCCAAGTGTGAAATCGATTCACCAAAAGGTTCTTGAGTTATAACAAGAACAATCCATTTTCAAATATACAATGACCTCTGTGACCTTTGACTCAATAACCCCAAAATCTAATCAGATAATCATCTTTCCCATATGCATGAGCCAAGTTTGAAGTTGATTCGCCAAATGCTTAAATTATGAGAACAAGCCATTTTCATACACGTTATGACCTCTGTGACCTTTGACCTCAAAATGTCATCAGACTATTGACCCTCCCATGAGTAAAGTCTGAAGTTGATACGCCAATTGTTAAGTTATCGCGAGAACAAGCCATTTTCATATATACAATGACCCCTGTGACCTTTGACCCTGTGACCCCACAATCTAATCAGATCATTGTCCCTCCCATATGTATACATGAGCCAATTTTGAAGTTGATTTTCCAAATGGTTCTTAAGTTATCGTGAGAACAAAAACAGGACGGACGTACGGACGGACAACCCAAAAACATAATGCCTCCGGCACCCATCTTCGATGGGCAAAGGCATAACAAAACAACAACAACAAAAAACAATGCAAAACAAGACAATCACAATATTACATATCAGACCCTGACCATATTTGGAGTTGTAAAGTCAGGTTAGGGTTTTCTCAGTGAATAACATCATTCATACAAAATACTTACTTTTTTGTACATCACGACTGATAGGTCTACAAATGGGGGAGTTCTCAGTGAATAACATCACTCATACATGTATCATGACTGCATTGCAAAAGGTAGGATCTTCACGTCGTGGTACAAGTAGTCTTAACTTTCTCAAGTTTACAGCGATATTTCTTATCCGTTTTGCTGATATTGCCGATGCTTTCCACTCAGCCCAACTATCTATAAAGTGATACCTCCCATTTACAAGGTAACCACAGCAAACAAAGCAGATCAGTGGTGGGTGGGGGGAGGGGGGGGGGGGGTAGCAAAACATGTTCTCCCTCTCTCTCTCTCTCTCTCTCTCTGAGAATAATGATCTCCAACTTTTCATTAATACATTTCTCTCATTTTTCTGCTTCCAATTATATCAACTGGACATGTGATAGGACTCTCAGCTGAAGATCCCGTCTGCTGAACTACTTACATGATTTCTAAGCACTCAGTAAAATGCACAATCATTCAATCAATCAATCAAGTAATCAACCAATCAGTCAATACATATGTACATATCAACTTCTCTATCAATTGTTCCATCAATATCATGTATTATAAAACGGGTTCAAGAATGTAGCCATCCTGATTGGTCAAATAACATCACGTGACCGTGCAAAAAAAAAGTGATAACGCACGGCGAGGGGACTAACCACAGAACTCCTAAAGACGTAGAAGGCTCGTGTGGGTGCGAAATTGTAGCCATCGCTCGTACGTGATCACGTGGTATCCGCCATCTTGGTTAGTCCTCCGCTCTCCAGATTCATGCAGTTCGCGCGTCAGCGACATTCAGTACAAAATGTTTAATCGTTGGAATATAACACTATATAGGGTGATATAAAATCTTTCTGAAATTGCTGCTTTTGTTAATGCTAGTATTGAAATGAACCAAGAAAAAACGAGAGGGAAATTTCTCTTGTAATACATGAAATATATTGCCAGTGTTATCAAATGTTGCCTCTGCCATTTTCAAGCTTATTTGTTATTATTTTGTGGCTATAAGATTAAATTGCCGTCGCCGTTCTCATGGTTCTGGCAAATATCTTTATCGAAAGTGGAAATGTATATTATTTTAATCATCTCCTGACTATTCAAGTCTTTTACTTGTAAGAGTTTGATATGAGCTGTGCTCAGTACATTGCAATAGTATAGCCCTCAAGAAAATTCTTGTTTTTACAGATCACTGTTATGATCCAGACATCTGTGTCTTGTTGAAGGTTGATAGGATTTAGATTCCCGCTCTAAATAAGAACATCAAAACATAAAAATACATTGGCAAGTCCAAAGAAGTGTCACAACTGCCAAATGGAAACAAGATAGCTTCGAGAGGACTACAACTTAAACATTTATTTTTGCCCAGCCGATCAAATTCGAGAGCCATGAATTAACTGCAAACAAGTCAGTACAATTCTAATTTGATGCAAAGAACTCGACCGCAAAGGATTTCGGAAAATCAACTTTATAGGACAATTTCAATACCCTGTTCGGATTACATAATACTTCATTGTAATGTTCGCTCATTTCAATAGGCTATGGACATGGCTATTGAAATTGCCTTAGGATGATTTTTCGACTAATTCTTGGCCAAAATGGTACTTAACACTTGAAATTTGCTGATATTTTTTTTCTTATTGTAGTATAAAACACTCAAAAATCACAATTTATTGCACAAGCGCTGTACTTGTATTCAAAATCAACGGTAGTCCCCAAAATCATGCATGTATATAGAAGTTGAGGTTCTATGAGGATTATGCTTTACTTGCCTTTGCTGCATGTGCCAATGTCCAGTTTTATGCCAAATTTATTTGCACAGTTGCAGATACATTTATCTTTACAAACAGCATCATTTGTCATGGGGATTATTTTTTCCCATGTATAGGCTACTAAATTATAGAAATTACAAACATTGTCAAATGATATTCCATGGATGGTAAGGACCAACTTTAATTTAGATGATCAGGGAGCAGGGAATTCTTACTGTAAACAATAAGCACATCATCATATTCATCTGTTTCTTAAACTCGAGTTAGACACACAAAATCTGCTTGGTTTTATCTTGACACTCATAGTCATGAAGAGGCATGACAAAAAAAGATAGAAAAAAATTTTAAAAAATAAAAATAAATAAAAAGAAAGGAAAATCTTGAGACTGGCTTGAAAATACAAACGTTTCTTAATTCAAAGTAAAAAAAAAAGTTGAATAAAATTGATTCAAGGGCCGCGCTGAGCAATTTTAAAAAGCGGCAGTGAACATGCAAACGAGCAGCATATGATATTACCATGCTGCGATATGTATCTACTCAGAAAGTTGGAGGAGGGCTACAGACTTACCCCCCCCCCCTGCCAATCTGATTAATCATACAATATCAAATAGTTCATCGATAAAGTCCTGACTTGTATAGGATTATCATCAAAGATAAAAAGAAACATGACAGCTAGAAGCATGTTGAACAAACCCTTAAATCAAAACAAATTTGTGGGCCTTTTTATGTCAGATGACACTACAAAAAGTATAACGTTATACCAGGGAGGTGACTCTTCCACCTCCCTGGTTATACAAGTCATGTACATGGCACAAAAGAGGACGTATATTTTTTGTTTTTTAACGTGTAGGCCTACATGAAAATGTATTTTGCTTTTTTCCCCCGAGGGGTGTCAAGAAGGATGACGGTGAACAAATGAACTCAGGCTGCCTTCTTGAAAGAAAACTAAAAATGATAGTGATAGAAAAAAAAAAAAAACCTGTTTAATATTATCTTGAACTTGAGAGAATAAACATTAAATGTGTCATGAAAGAGAACCAATTAACGAAATGTACATGATATTAGTTGACGTTACTTATGTATGAAAAGCAACTGAACTTCAGTGGAAAAGCCAACTTCAAAATTTCAAATGACGAAGGCACAAGGCCCTTTATTTTGATAGAGAAGATCCTACATAATTGAGAAGCACACGGTCTGGTGGGTTAGTTGAAAAAATCGAGGACTAAGCAATATGGCGGCGTGTGCACTCGAGCGAATCCTCCAGCGGGTTTGATGGCTATACCGCGATCTGTGCATTGTGAATGGGTATGAGCCTTCTACGTCTTTAGGATTTCTGTGGGACTAACGCACGGCTAATCCGGATCAAACACTAAGATTGTAAGAAAACACTAAAATTGTAGACCCGTTTTATAAAACTATTAATACATGGTTGTGAGTTTGTGCGTTAGTGCGATACAGCAACACGCAGGTTTTTATCGTGGTGTCTAACACACTCGGCTACGCCTCGTGTGTTAGTACACCACGATAAAAACCTTTGTGTTGCCAGATCGCACTAACGCACTCCCAACCATGTATTAATAGTATACTACTAACTCACTCCCTCTCCCCCTCTCTTTTTTCCATCCATCATTGATCACCAAAATATTATTCAATCAATCTACATTCAATCATTCATCAATTTATCTGTCTATCAATCAGTCAATCAATCAATCAATCAATCAATCAATCCCCATCACAGGGTAGATGGTGTCAGACTCACTTTTAGTCTGACACAATCTACCCTACCCAAACTATGCATTATACACTGTATGCTGGCTCATGAGACAAAACTTCGTAACACAGACTGTGACAAGCTGATTTCCTCTGTATGGACATTTATTTTACATCACCAGAGACAAATTTTAGCAACACTTTGTACACTAAAAACAGATCTTATGTTTCTTTGACCTTTGACATAGAAGTCAATGACCTATGCCTCCTGACCCTTGGGGTTTCGGGTGTAGATCAGCTGGGAGCTGTGCTTTACGACTTGCTTGATCAATCCTGCAGATGAGAAAAAGAAAAAAAATGGAGAGAACCTTTATCAAAAAGAGCTATTGGTAAGAAAGGACAAGAATAAACCACTAATATTTATGTATTTTGAAACATTCTAGAAATCAATAAAGCCACATAAATTTGATTATTTGTGATGGGAAGAATGGAAAGAAAAAGATATTATTCATTATTATTCCTACAGAGGATTTTGCAGCAGAAATATATGTTATTGTGTTGGGACACTTCATAAACCTTGACCACTTAAAAAGTTTGTTGAACCCAACCAATATTCTCTGTCGAGGAAGCCTAATATTAAAAATATTGGGCCCGTAGCCTCACATGTGTGCCTGAAGAATAAAACACCTTCAAACACACAAGGATAGACTTTGGATACGCACATCGAGATGTGCGAACAATATTTTTTCTTGCTAACAAAATATGAAATTAAATTTCCTTCAGCTATTTTGTGCAAAAGATGACATGGAGTTGTGTCCTAGCTTGCTGATTTTTATAGTGTCGCCACAAGTAGTCTAACAACCTTCATTTTTCATGACAGTGGTGGACATGATGAGGTTCTGAAGGATGTGAAAATAATGGACCAACAACCATATTGGAAAAAAAAAGAAGACTTTCAAAGCGTGTTAACTTTGCACATCATTCGAAGAATGTAATTTCTAAATGAAAAAGGATTTAAAATTAGAATATTTGATATTGCATTAATAATGATGATACTGGATGTCGTAATTCGGCCAATACAGGAAATATTGACCTCGATATGCAAACTATAATGGACTCGTCATCGACTCGTCCAATGTGTTGGCATATCTCGTCCAATATTTCCTTATACAGGGAAAACTCGACATAACGAGGTCGGCTATAACAGAGTAACGTCTATTACGAGAATATTGTCACTGTCACAAATTTACTTGCGTGTAATTCTATGGCAGCACAAACCTTTATAGCGAGGTCGGCTATAACGAGGTATCGGCTATAACAAGCTAAATCTCGTGCCTCTAAAACAAAGAAAAAGATTGCTAATCATTCCCGTTATAATGATTAAGTAAATTTCACTGCCCCTCAAATGGACAAAAATCATTCAGCTGGAGAATCTGCACACACACGAGCATATGGTACAGATATATCGGGGCATCGGGTTAACATTGCAATATGCGGGGTGCGTCTTTTTATTTGTAAAACACACAAAGCGCAAGGCCCGTCTTTTTATTTGTATCACAGCGCAGGGCCCATCTTTTCATTCATATCACAGCGCAGGGAGTGTCTTTTTATTCATATCACAGCGCAGGGAGTATCCAAAGTATGGATGAGACTTATTTTTTCATACCATGAGTATGCGCTATGCTGACAGTACAGGCGCTGTCCCAATCGTGATACACATATATTCAATGCGGCAGTGTGACGGACTAAACCCTTAGTCGGTAACTTCGCATCTGAAAATAATGCTTTTAACGCATTTTCCTACATGATCCAATACTGTATAAGCCATAATTTTCGCGGCCATAAATTTTCACTAATAGGACTAACCAGACTATTTCGCGAGTGGTAGAATTCGCGGTCGGAAAATTCTTAAATCTACAAAGCGGTGATGATGTATTTTTGCAAAGCGAAGTGGTGAATTTCTGACGAGGAGACAACAAATTCAACCGACTTCTAATGTTGGCAATATTTTGGCGTGATGTTAAATTCGCGACCCACTCACGATTCGTGAAATTCGCGAAAATAAAACCCTCGCGAAATATATGGCGTATACAGTATTTCATTAGCTCATTCAGATCAAGAATTAACATATTATTAATGCCTTCAGAGCTTTCAAATGACTTATATAAGCGGCGGCGGCAGCAGAACTAGGTACAATATAGTGTACATGTAGAATCTAGTCCCATATGTGCATTTTTATGTATGATCTGATATAACGAGAAAACAGCTATAACGAGGAAAATCCTTCGGTCCCTACGGCCTCGTTATATCAAGTTTACCCTGTATTGACCTCAGGGCCATCCAATATCATATAAATGACACCCACTCTTCCCAAAAGGTTACTTCGAATTGCAAAATAAAACACAGGTGTATTACAAATTAGTTTTACAAAATCCTTGCCCAAACACAAAATTTGATTACTGTATCATACTTTTTCAAAGAATCTACCTTGTGATATTATATCTAAACAAGTGAATGAGTAAATTACGCAATGCGTAATAAATGTCCCCGCCGGAAGTGCAGATCTGTGGAAATTAACTAGCCTGAACCTTAAAACTTCAGTGAAAAACTTTAGTGAATAAAATAATAATGTTACTGCATGCAAAAGAAGAGAATACCAACAATGCACGTATACAACTGAAATATAAAACATGAAAACATTATGAACCTTCAGCCATTTTGAATAAATTTGCAAAAATTTGCATGAATAATGAATTTCAAAAATCTGTGTAGAAGTTTGGAAGCCCCCACCCAGCCCTATCAGATAAAACAATCGGAATCAAAATCCGATGTGAAATAGAGGAGAAGTAGCATTTTTCGTCAATTTTGAATAAATTTGCATAAATTTGCATAAATTTGCATAATTAATGAATTTCAAAATTCTGTGTAGAAGTTTGGAAGCCCCCACCCAGCCCTATCAGATAAAACAATCGGAATCAAAATCCGATAGAAAAGTAGCATTTTTCGTCAATTTTGAATAAATTTGCATAAATTTGCATAATTAATGAATTTCAAAATTCTGTGTAGAAGTTTGGAAGCCCCCACCCAGCCCTATCAGATAAAACAATCGGAATCAAAATCCGATGTGAAATAGAGGAGAAGTAGCATTTTTCGTCGATTTTGAATAAATTTGCATAAATTTGCATAATTAATGAATTTCAAAATTCTGTGTAGAAGTTTGGAAGCCCCCACCCAGCCCTATCAGATAAAACAATCGGAATCAAAATCGGCCAAGAAATGACAGAGAAGTCGCATTATCTAACATTTGAGCACACACGGACAGACGGACGGACGGACACACACACACACACACACGCACACACGAACGGAGCCCGTTTCATAGTCCCCTCGCGAACTTCGTTCGGCGGGGACAAAAATCAATAAACTACATGTACATGGGTCCTTACATGAAGTTTCTTTCTATTTAGCTAACTACGCTTAGCTTGATGAGCTGAACAAGTCTGATTCTGAAGTTCAATGTAAAACGCCTAACAAATGGATTTCATAATCCTGTATTGGACTAGTACCCTGACAAGAACATGGACTAATGCAAAAAAAAAAAAAGAATAAATAAATATTTTTAAAAAAGAAATAAAGATATTATGTTTGACAATTCATGTAACAAAGTTAATATCATGAAAATGGTTGACATTCCCTGGATACAACTTAGTTACAATGGAGCAACAGAGATAGTAGCAGTCTGTATCTTACCTTTCCTGAGGAGCTCCTCCAGGGCGAATCTAGCGAGGGAGCCACGGATCTTGAGACGCTCAGAGACAACTGATGGTGTGATGAGCTTGTAGGTAGGAACCTCCTTGTAGAGCTTGTCATAAGTAGCCTTGTCAAACATCACCAGGTTGTTCAGCTTGTCACGGACCTTTCCCTTGGACCACTTCTACTCAGCAGGACATGGAAATCAGAACAGAAAAAAATAATGACTTCATGAAGAACACTACTGATAATAAAAAAAAAATCAAAAATTTGCTTGGTTCACTTCGCCGACTACATGTCTATGCAAGCATATTTACACAAAGGCCACAGTGATAACACATGCAGCTCAGATGGAGAAAAGGCATTCACTTGGCCAAGGGTGCAAAATAACCCCCTCCCCTCCACCTCCCTCCCCTAACACTTCCAAAAAGATGAAAAAATTAGAGCTGGAAAATATGTATTAATGCAAATACAGCTGTGACACTGCATTCAACGTATTCAGTTGGGAATCCCTGAGGTATCTTGTTTGGATTACAAGTAAGCATTATAACAAATTTACAAGTATATTACAGTCATAATATTTGCCAAAGTTTTTAATTTGGTGAATGAACATGAACATGAAGCATTACACCATTTCTCACCATGTTTAAAAATAATGATGATTAAAAAAATCAAGAGCATCTTGTTCTTGGCTATCACTTTTATTTTCTGGCACAATGAAAATAAATAATAAATAACATAGCTGAAAGGAAAAAAATATAATGTAACAAAACATTTTTTGAATATATTGATGTGATAATGCAAGAAAACATCAAAATGCCCACAGAAGTCTCTTTTATTACATTTTTGGAAACCCACAAGGGACAATAGGAATACATTTTCCTTGACCTTGGTTTATGCCTGTGCACTGCTATACAGTGGTTTCTTTACCTTCTTCTTGGCCTTGCCACCGCTGCCAGACTTTGCAGCTGGCTTGGAGGACTTTGACGTCTGCTTGGAGTCCTTCTTAGGAGGCTGCAGGAGATTAAAAGAAAAAAGGAATTTTGATTCAAAGTGCACCTCTTTTTAAGAAGAACAAATATGAAAATAAGACAGCCAGGATTTACTGAGAAAAAAAGAAAGAAGATAAATGACATTCAGGGCTCATCTAATTGATTCAAATGGATCGCAAATCCTCAGATAATGGGATGACGCAAAGTCCTTGCTAGCAATTATTGCAATCAATGGTGACGGATTCATTCACATCATACTGCCACTTTTTAAGTATACGAAGGGCCCAGATGTATTCTGCAGATATTTTTTAATTCTAAAAGACAAAGCATCTGTTCGCATAATCTGTTTTGGTAATAGAGGTTCTTCAATTATGACTTTGCCTAGGCTGAGGCTCTCCTCCATGCCACTTGCCAATTGTCTAGCACAAAGAATTCAGCAATCATTCAAAACAATTTGAAAAACAATTTGCGAGATTGGAGCAAAGAATCCACTCTTGCTCTTTAATCAATTTTTAGTTAACTGCGATAAGGAATATCATTTATGTCCATTCTACATTAATATTTTGAAAGTAATTCTCCCTTTTGCAACCCTAAATTTTGAAGTTGTGTGAGTAAGCAATAAATTACAGAAGAATTATAATTGGAAAACTTGTGCGGATTCTCCCTTTTGCAACCCTAAATTTTGAAGTTGTGTGAGTAAGCAATAAATTACAGAAGAATTATAATTGGAAAACTTGTGCGGATTCTCCCTTTTGCAACCCTAAATTTTGAAGTTGTGTGAGTAAGCAATAAATTACAGAAGAATTATAATTGGAAAACTTGTGCGGATTATAATTTGCTTTAAAGTAATAACAACAATTTGGTAAGACCTTATTTTTTTCGACTCGAAAAAAAAGAGTAATATTTAAAATTATTTTTTGAGTTACAGTATGGTAAGGGGTCCTAAAGCTACACAGGTCCTAAAACTACGAATGCAACGCGTTTAATGCGCCAAAATTTTAGTGTGACTGAGCAACAAGATTATTAGTTACGTTCGCCAAAAAGAATGAGTAATTTTCCTTTATTTTTTGTAATATTATCACTAATTGGAAATCGGGGTGAAAATCACATCAGTCAGCTTCAAAATCAAGATTTGCATTCATTTGGTATGTGTGCATAGCTTTAGGACCCTTTCATTTTATCAAACAAAATTTGGCACGGGCATCGACATCGACTTGAAAATGAGTGTTAATGACATTGTTCCGTCGTAATTTTGTCAGCGATTTAACTTCGAAATATGAAGAACCAAGATATTTAAAGAAATTCACATGAAACCCTAAATAAAATGACTTTTTAGGGGCTGGAAACAAAGTGCGTAGCTTTAGGTCCCCCATCATACATGTACTTGCATTGGTTTCTGAAATCTGAATAGCTCCCTCTGCGACAAAATCAAGATTTTCATTTCTTACAAAGGAGTGAAAGAACATGTGTCATTGTGACCTTGAAATTTCATAGGCAGTATATCTACAGGATGTCTACTAAACCTGTGCCAAGTTTCGCATAATTTTGTGTAAGTCTGCAAAAGGGATGAAGTACCTTTAATGTTCAGGCATGATATGAATTCATTCTTGAGCCATTATCTCACACCAGTTTTTGTTTTTCCACCCATGCTCATTGATATTTTTTATTTTTAATTTTTATCTTTTTAAGGCACATTAGATTAGAGCACGGGTTGATATCTGAAGTCATTAGTTACAGTTAAAATACACAAAACTTCTATGAATCTCTCTCGCAGTATGTAAAGAACATCTATAGTCATGGGTTGTATTTCCGAACAGATTGTATTACCGAACGTGTACAGTTAAGCGCCTAAAATGGGTTTTCATACGCGTATGAAAACCACAGTATTGAAACAAAGGTTGTCTTTTTCTCGTAGGTTTCACATATTCAGAAATACAGTATAGTCAAGGATTGTAATTCCGAACAGATTGTATTACCGAACTTGTACAGTTAAGCGCCTAAAATGAGTTTTCATGCGCGTGGGATTACGCGTATGAAAACCACACTATTGAAACAAAGGTGTGTCTTTTTCCCATAGGTTTCACACGTTCGGAAATACAGTACCTTTTTCAAGGGACCAAAACGCCGCGTTGTTGGGAAGGGGTTCACTCGGAAGGGAATATCGTATTAAATCTAGGTTGTCTTTTTTAAATTCCATCAACTTCTTTTTCTGTAGGACTTTGAGCATTCATTATCTAAGTTTGACAGATATTCATTCGATATTTAATTTTCTATCGTTGATTTTCTGAAAAGTGTTCGGACACAGGATCAACCACCATACCTTTTTCAAGGGACCAAAACGCCGCGTCGTTGGAAAGGGGTTCACTCGGAAGGGAATATCGTATTAAATCTACGTTGTCTTTTTAAAATTCCATCAACCTCTTTTTCTGTAGGACTTGCATTTATTATGTACGTTTGACAGATATCCGTTTGATGTTTTATTTGCTATCGTGGATTCTCTGAAAAGTGTTTGGAAACTGGATCCACCACCATACACACCCTACTCCGCCTGTTTGACTGCTTTTAGGGATGTTGGGCAATATCCACAAACACCAAATAAAACTCAAACTCAAAGCAATCCTATTTTTTCTCTCCCCCCCCCCCCCCCTCCCCCATTCTTGCAAACATGAATAAGTGAACCGTTTGAAAATAGTGATCATCACATATTGTTCAGTGGGATTTTTATTCCTAATTTACACAAGAGAGAATAAATTAATCCCTGATATGACGCCCAACTTCTCGATCATTCGGAATCAGCCTGACAGACTAACACGACACCCGCATTCACTCTAGCTATACGAGCTCTGTGGCTTATCAATCTGGTACTGGCACAGAGCTATACAGCCCAGGCCTATATGGTGGTTGATCCAGTGTCCGAACACTTTTCAGAAAATCAACGATAGCAAATAAAATATGAAACGAATATCTGTCAAACTATACATATTGAATGCTCAAAGTCCTACAAAAAAAGAAGTTGATGGAATTTTAAAAAGACAACGTAGATTTAATACGATATTCCCTTCCGAGTGAACCCCTTCCCAACGACGCGGCGTTTTAGGCGCTTTTAGGCGCTTAACTTTACACGTTCGGTAATACAATCTGTTCGGAGTTACAATACTTGACTATACTGGTAGGGACGCCAATACGCTGAGTGTGCGTAGCTACGCTTCGCTTTACGTGCTCGTCGTCGCCCTGACAAATTATTGGCAAATTGTTGGGGACTGCAAAATCCTTTTTTAAAAACTATTCACTTAAGTAATCGATGAAACAAAGACAATGACACACTCAAAAACATACCTTTAATGACGATCTTTAACAGAACTTACTCGTTTGAGTTACGGTGTTGCAGATTTCAGCGAATTTGAATCCAATAATTTTCGTAGCAGCTAACGGAAAACGCACACACATCGACTATGCGTAACGAGCCAAAAATTCTAGAGGGCGCTGCAAATTTGATCACTAAAAATCTTCTAACTGGCAACAAGTAGGCTCAAAAAATAAGGTGTCTAGCTTCAGCCAACGAACTTTTGATAGTGAATAATGCATGAGATGTCAATGTACGATACCCCTATAGACTTGAAAATATAAAGAAAACAAAGGATATCTTTTTTATTTCAGACTTTTACTTTATTGACATGCAGGTATTTATAGAACATGATTTTTAAGTCAACCGTACTTTGATTTAAGCTCCATAGCTGTAGCCATCTCAAAAATAGAGGGAAAACTGTGAGTAATGACGTCATTTTGTTGCTCCGACCGGGTCTGTAACTCATGAATAAAGATCAGTATCTAGACTATTATCGGTAAATATCGGTAAAATATCGGTATGGAAATATGAATATTGATGAGTTTCGTACACAAATACGTAGGGCCGTCACATAGCTAGTCTCAAACGAAGACCCCATTTCTCATATCACTGCACACAGCGTCAAGCTCGTCCATAGAGTGAAATACTAACCCAATGAGTATGAAAAGTGTGTCAAAAGGATATTTAGTAAATATGACTGAATAATAGTCTACTCTTACCGTCAAAGTGCTGAGAAGAGGGGAAAAAACGTGTCATGGCATGCATGTGTGGTATCATGCTGGAAGCTTGTGTGTGACTGTAGTCGTGTGTGACTGTACAAGAGTCGTCGTGTATTTTTTGTCGCGCGTGCCGACGCCGAAGCGTAGCCCATTTTGAGAGAGAGAGGGAGAGAGAGAGATATGTAAACACCCAGAGGTCAATACATTTCGAGAGGTGGAGGACAAATAAATTAGGGACAAGACCGGGGGGACAGAGCCTTCATTGTTTTGAACTCAAGCATGCAACATTCCTTTGCATCAGTTTACAGTTATGAGCTGCAAAATGCAAGGGACTTTCGCATGAGTATACCTGTATAACAAAGACGTATATGTGATCATTAGCTAGAGGGTATGCCCCTAGCCCCTCTTTTAAATTTAGAGAAAGATAGGGGGAAATAAAGAGAGAATGGGGAATAATTCTCTTAAATAATATATTTTATGTAATATATATTTTGGGGGACAAACCTTTGATAGACCCTTGGCATTTTGTTTGTCCCTCCATATTTAGATATATTCTGTTTATTTGTAGGTACTATTTTTATTGTATGATGTACATGTACCCATCTCTATTGTTGAATTTTCATGTTTTTATTGTCGTTAATTTCTTGATATTTTCAATTGTAATGTATTTCATCATTGTAAATTTTATCAAATGTGGAATAAATTAAATTGAATTGAATTGATTGATAATGATGAGATATGATTGACTAATATAATAACGTAAAGTATTCCTGTTTTTAAATGTATTGTATAAAATAAAGATTGTTGTTGAAGTGTGATTTTTTTGAAAAAATAATATTTGATTGCAAATTGTCCCGCAATTCAGCTGAGGCTGCAAAATGATAATAAAATGAACTGAACTGAAAATGAAAGAGAAGTAGGACCCTCTCCCACACCAGGCCACACCATTGACGATATGAAATCTTTCTTCAGCCACTTTGTAAGACTGCTGCCCCACCGCCCCTCCCCTCCCCCCACACCTCCCACCCCGACAACATCCCTCAAGCATTGCTGCACCATCCACCTCTTGTGATGATTACGTAATAATGAACACATCGCAGGAGTTTTTAAAAAAATGGTTTGTGCACTTGCCCTTTTTTTTTTACTTTCCTCTTATATTTTTTTCCTTCTTTCATTTTCCTTTATTTTAATCACATATTATTAGTTATATTATTTTGTCACTTATTTATTTGTGGAGAAGGTACGATGGCCGAGCGTTTAAGGCGTTGGTTTTAAGGTCCAATGGACTTTTCCCCCTCAATTTTTTTGAAATTCCCCACCCCCCCCCCCCCCCCTTTTCCTCTCCCTTTTTATAATGTCGATTTTGTTTGACGGCTTACTAGTTCAGTTTAGTTCATTCGGCATCGAGCAGAGAGACAATGAATCATGAAAAAGGGTCCAAAATGGGGACAAAGACCCATTGCCAAAATTTATTATGTCTAATCCTTGTTACGAGGCTTTGTGCCTTTTCGGCGTTGCCGGTTTTGCTGACACCATTCTTTTACCTTGTAATATTATTTTTGTTTAAAAATAAATTCATAATAAAAAAATATGAGCAACGAAATATATTTATATTTCTGATTATTATTTTAGACTTCTTTTTTGTCATAACATATTTTTAAGCATGCTCATAATCATAATCATAATTTACCAACCTACATAAAATCGGCAACATAAGCTGACTTGATCTAGCGAATATGAGCGAAACCGCTAGGTTCAGTGCAGTGATATGCTGAGTCACAATGCAGTGCGTATGTAACTCTGTGTGCAGTCATGTCGGTGGCAGTGCGGGGCTGACGACAAGACGAGAAACCACAAATAAGGCGAGTAAGATTACAGAAATATTGAAATCATATTGTTAACAGCTATCAACCCAAACTTTTCGTGATAATCGATTTTTTTAGCATAATTCGAGGTCGAAATCTTCCATTTCGTACTCGGTCTCATAATATTGAAATTTAAAATACCGTGTACGGATTTTTCAAGACTAGCCACCAAAACTTGAGCTGGATGGGTCGATCGCGCGGGGGATTTGAATTGCGTAATTTGCGCAGGTTTGTGATTGTTATTGTAATTAGGTAACACCCCCCTTTTCAAGGCCTTTCTCATTTCTAACGTAACTTATCGACCATGACATTGCAAGTTTTCCAAGGCAACAAGCACTGATTTGGCGTAGCTGGAATCGCCAACTTTGGAGCAAAATATCTCACTTTGAAGGCTGTTTTGGATACATCAAATAGGTGAGTTTGCCTTTGGAAGACATTGCCTTTCATTTAAACCCCATTTTGACCTTCAGAAAGGATTAATTAAAAAGATAGATTTTTATATTGGTGTCCCTAATACTGTGTGTGGAGGAGGATATCAACCAAAAAATATACAAGTTACACAGTGTAACTTGTATATATGGGACTACACCAATCTTACCTTGCATGTGTAGTCCCATATATATAAGTTACAAGTGCAAGGTAAAAAAACCTGATCACACCTGCCAATTTTGTGGCTTTTTTTCTTTTTTATTCATTCAATTTTTACAATCTTAGTTGATCCTGGAAGGTAACCCCTTTATTTTAGCAAACTCCGAGGGTGGTTTGCATGGCTCACAGTATGGTTATATTTAGATCTAGATTTTTTGGTTGATATCCTCCTCCACACACAGTGGGTGAATTCAAGTTCGGTGTTGAAAGCTGGTGTTGGTGTTGGGGCAAAACTAGCACCAGCCACAACACCGAACCTGAAATGAAGCTGGTGCTGGGATTGACTTCACTAGGTGTTGAGCTAATCTATCAATAAAAATGTGATTGGTATTATTTTTATAAACCCGAATTCGGTGTTGGGGCTAGAATCAGCAGCCCAATTCACGCTCTCAACACCAACACCAACACCAACACCGAACTTGAAATCACCCAATATAGGTATGGGCTGTATAGCTCTGTGGCCAGTACCAGATTGATAAGCCACAGAGCTCGTATAGCTACATTCACTCCATCATGTCCATACTGAACACATGCAGCATTAAATCTGTATTACCACACACACACTACGCGTGCAGTGCACGTTGAGCCAAATGGAACATTCAACCCAAAACAACCAAGACACTAATTCAAACTTCACACGTAAACACTCTAAATATGCATAGAAATGAACCCTCGACTATATTAGAGATATATCAATCATCCATGGGAGACATGTTATTTTAGTGACTTTAATCTATGTCGGGGGAAAACGACGTTTATATTAGGGGATGCTCGTACCATTTTCGCAGAGGAAAGTGTGCAGATAAAAAGAGGTCAAGGCTTATAGGCTCGATCAAGATTTTGTTTTGATGATATTTTTTTGAAATACTTTTGGAGCATCAGAATTGTCAAATATATATAATAAATATATAAATAAATATAAATCAAAATGAAAATATATAAATCATTCTGATTCTAAAATAAATGTAGATAAATAAATAAAACGTAATTTAAAATATGAGTGTTATTAAATCGAAGTGCCGTCGAAACAAGAAGAGAAGAGGCCGGGAGAAATAGAGGAAAACTAGGAAACAAACAATTTTTATGAGCACTAGTAAGTTTCTAAGTAAGGAAAAACTAATTTTACGGAATTATCAGGTTCTTAATCAGTTGGACGTAATAGAAATGATTATTCTTAACATTTACGTTAATGTTTAAAATGATACAAGACATAATTATTAATATGTGGGACTGTACTGTAAGAAATGTGAAACCCTGGACCTGGTTGCATCTCGATCTTTCTGATGTCGGTATGCATGTTTGTCGAACTTGCCAGGCCTTCTAGGTTGAGCGTGGAATGAATTTCTGTTTGGGTCATCCATGCCAGTACTAGATTCTGATGAAAACATGGTCAACTAACTGATAGGGGTGGTATTGTCAAGGATTGTAATTCCGAACAGATTGTATTACCGAACGTGTACGTGTACTGTTAAGCGCCTAAAATGGGTTTTCATACGCGTGGGATTACGCGTATGAAAACCACACTATTGAAACAAAGGTTGTGTCTTTTTCCCATAGGTTTCACACGTTCGGAAATACAGTACCTTTTTGAAGGAACCAAAACGCCGCGTCGTTGGGAAGGGGTTCACTCGGAAGGGAATATCGTATTAAATCTACATTGTCTTTTTAAAATTCCATCAACTTCTTTTTCTGTAGGACTTTGAGCATTCATTACCTAAGTTTGACAGATATTCATTTGATATTTTATTTGCTATCGTTGATTTTCTGAAAAGTGTTCGGACACTGGATCCACTACCATACTGGTAGTGGTAGTGGTGGTTAGCCTGGAAAAGGCTGCGTCCCAGAAAAAAGTAAACAGTTGGAAAAATTCTCCCCAAATGTTTCAAAATATTTTTAAGGAAATGTTTATACCAGTGGATAGCTTAGGGTCTCTTCTAGTTCTACCAAATGACATCAAAATATCTCACAATATTTTACGCTTGAGTGAGCAAAGGCCAATAATGAGAAAGGGTGCAAAATCCAGTCTTGACAAGAATTCTGATGAATTAATTTTTTTTTTAAGACAATTTTTGAAATGACAGGCTATGTTCTCTGTATATCCTTACACATCCCATCAATATTTTGATTCTAGGACAATTACCCCCTGGAAAACTACCCCCCGGAAACTGGACGTACTACCCCCTGGACAACCACCCCCACCCCCCCCCCCCCCCCGAAAAACTATCCCTCTGGACAACCACCCCCCCCCCCCCCCCGGACAATCACCCCCAGGACAACTACCCCCCCAAAAAAAATTTTACCTCAATAGTTGTCCGGGGGGGGGGGGGGGTAATTGTCCAGGGGGTAGTTGTCAGGATACGTAATATTTTATGCCTGAGTTAGTGATTAACTAACTACTTTGCTGGGTGTTTCAATATGTTACTTTTGGTGAGTCTTTTAATTTCATCTGGCTTGCTTACTCAAGGATAAAGTTTTGGTGGGATATATCAGGAAATGCATTGAACAAAGTCTGTTCTTTCATAAATAGTCTTTCAGTGATCAGAATATAAAATTTTGAAGTCTTTATCATGACTATCAACTTGGCTCATACCAGCCAGAACAACAACAAACATCAAGAATGGATTTTGCACCATTTCACAAAAGTGGCTCTTGCTCACTCGAGCATATAATATTGCGAGATATTTTAGTGTCATTTGAAAGAAGAGATCATAAGCTAACCACAAGTATGAAATTTTCCTGAAATATTTTGAAATATTTAATTGGGGAGACTTTTTCCAACTGTCAATTTCAAACGGTTCTCAACTTTGTTGATACCATACCATCGAGAACAAAAACCAAGTCTGAATTTTGTACCCTTTCACAAAAGTGGTTTGAGATCACTCGGGTGTTATAACTACCGGTAGTCAGATTTTTTTGTGTTATTGTATGGGAGGGACCCTCAGCTATCTATGAGAATTCAAATATATTGAAAATATTGAGAAATGTTTATTTGGGGAGACTTTTTCCAACTGTTTACTTTTTGGGGGACGCACTGTAGATCTATCATAATATGATCGTGATGATTGAAGAGTAGAAAAGAAAAAAGACTAATAACTCTTCTCTATTGCAGCAACAGAGTAGCCATTTTAGAATCTAAAGAACCTCATGAAAGTCACCTTTACTGTGAGCCAGTTTCGCTCGGCTCCTCTTCACCATAGCTTTAGAGTATTAAACATTTTTTTTACCCTAACTTAGAATTTAAGAATATCAATAACAAAATGTGAAATATTAAACGGTAGATTAAATATTGTCCGAACTCACCGAAAAAGCTTTCGCTGCACTCGTAGACCTGAAAGTGCCCTGTAATTTCTGGGATATTTCATTGACTCACCGTCACACGATTTTAGCCCATACCAGACCCCCCCCCCCCCCCCCCCCCCCGCTACAACATAGGATCAATGGCAGCAAGTACAAAAATTCTTAAGCTGATGTTCAGACCCAGGCCCTTAACCTTGTATTTTGATAAATTTTTAAAAATCTGTTGTTTTATACAGTCTTGAACACACAATGTTAATTTCATTTAACTTGGTTCAGGATTGTCTTAAAACATTGTAGGCTGCATGTATTATGTAAGGAGATGAATGGAATGAATTGGGCGAAAATTGGAGATGCTCTCAAAAAATAAATTTGGCTGTGAAATATACTGTCAAAATAGTTCCATCCATCTCCTAGCGTTGATACTATTGACACTGACTTATTTTAAATCCCTTCCAACTGATGGGCGGCAAATACGTATGGGTTGAGAATATGTTTGGTTAGTTTTTTTGCCCAGGAACCAAAACAAACATGTTGAATCCTTCATGTTCAAAACATATTTCATGTACCTATTCACCTATCACAAACTGAATTGAAATTCAAACTTTGACTCTTAAAAGTTTGTCAACCATAACTGTGGGCAAACCTTGTTGCACAGAAGGATTTTATTGCTAGATAGCATGCACTATGGGAATTAAAGAACAATTTATCCTGATTACTCTCTCTATCTTATCTCTATCGTTTTTCTTTTTCTTTAAATTCAGGAAGAGCTAAAAGATATACGTGGTTGGACAGTCATCATGGCCACTGGATATTTTGCCTTGCATGTTCATCCAAGACCGATGCTCTTCTTTGAGAAACTGCAAAGATGTGTCCTCCCTTCTTTGTCAACAAAATACCACAAGGCTGCCTCTACAAATCACCTTCCTAGTGATACAAGGAGAAAGCTATGCAAACTTGCTCATTCTTTCGAGACCACACCACACCCATGCCTGCCAAGAAAAGAAAGAACATACATGACTTGGGTTACACGTCATCCTATTTCAATACACAGAAGACTTTTATCCATGTTTCTACCTTTCCAGGAAGATGGGAAACTAAAATGTGGATGCAGCACTGCTCAAACAGTCCTATTTGCCTCACCTTTCAGTAGTACCAGTGCAAGCAGCCATGACACAAAACCTGAAGTAATTACTTTGATAGACACTGAAGATGACTTGGAGACATTTCTCGCCCAGGTTAGTTCTGTACTGAACTTAAGAGAATGTTCAAAAACGTATGCAACGTCTATGCAGAATCTCAGATCCATTGTTGAAAAACTGGTCAGTCTTGAATGTGACAGTAGAAGCATTCTTGCAGTGCTGGTAGCAAATCCTGATATACTTTCTGTCAGGACAGACAGACTGCTTTGTAACATTGACTATCTTCACATGTTGGGATTGAACTGGAGACGGGTGCTAAAGACCCTTGATGGAAACACACCTTTGAGGAAGACACCCCTGCAGCAGTTACAAGGCAGGGTCAAACAGCTTAGGAAGCTTGGCTTTGTGGAAGGACAAATGCAAAAGGTGATTGCAGATTGGCCACAGATACTGACCATTGCTAGTGCTCAGTTGAATGCAGTGGTCAAGGTGCTGATGGAGAACTGCAGTTTCCCCAGAGCAGAACTCTTGACTATATTGACTGACAGTCCAGCAATCCTAGCAGAAGACCTAGAGAGTATAGGTATGCACAGGCTTTCTGGGTGCTGTACTATATCAAAGTTGAATCCGAAGTCGCATAATATTTCATTGCCGACTCAGCTGGGGTGGACATAAGAATTTTCTGAGATTTACTAAGTCAGGATTAATACTTTCTTTTTGTCAGCAAGAACTCTACACTGGAAACTCGCTATAATGAGGACCTTGGAGCCATGAAAATTACATTGTTATCTCTTTCGAGACAATTGACCACATTTTGTGGTTTGGCTTAATAACTTTTGATTCAGAGCTCCAAAAAATATACCAGATGCATGAGTAGAAAGAGCAAAAATTTCTGCACACACTATGTCCATTTTTGTTGCATGACCATATTGCGTTTGATGGCAGGAATTTTTAAAACAAAATAAGCTTTAAAATCCTTAAATTGGCGACACAATGAGAGTTTCAAAATCATTGTTTTTTTGAAATTGGCAATTTTTAAAAACTTTTTGACAAAATTTCTAACCATGTATATTGTTTTCAAAGACATTACACCTTATTAGAACAATGTAGTACTAAAAGAAAAATGCTATTGTTGCCAATTTGAAGAACAAAATGTGATCAATTTAGCCCTTAAATAATTCCTATCCTGAAAGGGTTATATCAGGAATCTCCTTATTAGTGTTAAAAAAACAAAGAACATAAAGACCTGGGACCAGCAAAATCGCCTTGTTATATCAGGAATCGCGTTAAATCGGAGCTCTTTATAACGAGTTTCCACTGTACCATATGACTAATGACACAATATCCTTTTTTGGCAGCAAACTGGGAAATTGTCAACCAACAAAATAAGGGAATTCTCAGAGTTTTGTAAAAAGTGATGTTTTCAAAACGTTTTCTGACTTAAACTTAGGTCACTATGAAGCAAATTGGACTTTAACTCTAAGTTTATGGTTCTGTGTTTTTAATTGAATGTTTTGGCTTTTTCTTAAATCCATGTCAATTTGATTCTTTTGTTCATTTTTAGAGCTTCGTTTCCAGTATGCCTACTTCAGGATGGGCATCCAGAACAACTCAGAGATGACTCAAGCCAAGATCTTCAAATACTCCCTTGATCACCTACGTTGCAGGCATCTTATCCTGGAGAGGCTCGGCCTGTATGCTGCACCTAACAACAGAGGGCACTTTGCTATGAAGAACCCCCGACTGTCAAGGATCATTGATAGCTCTGATGGGAGGTTCACAGAGAAGGTGGCTAAGATCAGTATGGAAGATTATGAAACATTTGCCAAGATGCTCTTAGAGGAGATTAAGGTTGAAAAGGTGAACAAAGATGGGGATCCAAGTTTAGGAGATAATGATGAATTCACTGATGAGGACAGTCATTATGATGACGTTGAAGATATTGACTCTGACAGCGATCATGATCTTTCCCATGATGGTGTATCTATGACAGAATCATTTGACTTTGACAGAGTTGATTACAGAAAGAAAAGGTGATAATGTGGTTGTATGACATAAGCTCCGCAGACAATTTCTCCATGGTCAATTTCATACACTAACCAAATTCTTGACTTCAACTCAGGACCAAACACTAATTCTAACCCTGTACATGGTATCTTTGATGAAATAAAGCCCTGACAAATCATTGCTGGAGCATGTGTTGGAGCACTAACAGTGTACCACTTTTGATGAATTCACAGATGTCCAGTCATACTGATGATGATTATTCGTAATATATATCGATTTAAGCCCCAAGGGAAAAGGCACTTCGGAGAGAACAGGGGGTCGTTTCATCAAATCAACTCCATGACAGTCATAACTGTTGTCGGCGATCTACGGAAATGTCATGGACCTGAAAAACTGTTTCACGAAGACATGATAAACGACAACTCAGTGATATCGATACTCAGCGGCGAAAAAACATAGTGTATATCACAGTCCATTGGAATTGTTGACAATTACCCAAACAGATTTTGAGGCTCAGTTTTCCCAAACTATTCCAAAATGTAAAACATAGCAGCGAAGATGAATGCTGGTGATACAAACATCCCGTTTACCTGAAAAGATGTGTTACTTATGGCATCTTAGAATTCATAAAATTGAGAAAACTCGAGGAGGCTTTGGCGATGTACAAATCTAGATTTGTAAGTAAGAGGATACCGTAATTGACTAATTTTGGAAAGAAGACCCAAATTGTGTTCGATTTAGAAAAAATGATTGAATTAAGATATTTTATGGCCATATTTTTAATATTTATTCATTAACCCTTTCAGGACAGGAATTATTTAAGGGCTAATTTGATCACATTTTGTTCTTTAAATTGGCAACAATAATATTTTTCTTTTAGTTCTACATAGTTCTAATAAGGTGTAATATTTTTGAAAACAATGTACATGGTTAAAAATCTGTCGAAAAGTTGAAAAAAATTGCCAATTTTGATAAAAATCAATGATTTTGAATTTCTCAATGTGTTGCCAATTTAAGGATTTTAAAGCTTATTTTCCTTTTTAAACTTCCTGGCATCAAACGCAATATGGTCATGCAACAAAAATGGACACAGTGTGTGCAGAATTTTTTGCTCTTTCTACTCATGTATCTGGTATATTTTTCAGGGTCTGAATAAATAGTTAATTGAGCCAAACCACAAAATGTGGTCAATCGTCCTGAAAGGGTTAAAAGATACATATAATATTATTCATATCAAAGCATTGCGTGAAAAAAGGGGGAAATATAGGGGGAAATATACATGATAAATTGTCGTCGTTCACATGGGTCTGTATATACAGACTGTTCCATTTTCGATGCTGATTCTATGGTAGACGAATGTGGGTATTTTTAATATTAATCTCATTTACTTGTTGGGGGGTCAAGAAGCCATAAGAACATATTGTCCATCTGTACAATATTACAATACGAATATTAGTAACACTATTTGATAAAGGAATGATAAAGGATAGTGCTTGGAGATTAGGAGATAAATGTTCTCTTAATTTACATTTCTTATTTTTTCGCAGCCCATAGACTAACTAAAAGCTGGCTTGTGATGGCGTTCTAAAAAGATATGACTGGTCTGGAGTACCGACAAGTCACTTGTCAGGCAAGTTGTCGCTGATCTTCGCAAAGATGGCTTTGTGAAACACTTAGCGGACAAGTTGAGCGACAGTGTCGAGATGTCGCTGATCTTGTCGTTATGATGGTTTGATGAAACGACCCCCAGGAAATTAATGTTGTTTTATCAAATGACTTATTTGAAGTAGGATATTCCCAATTTCCCATATATAAAGTGATTACAATTTTTTAAAGATTTTAATTGCCTTATTGTTTTTTCCCAGATTCTTTAAAACTTTCACTAATTGTTTATCTGGTTTTTCTTTATTCACCAGTTCAACTTCTTAGAAAGGCTGGATTGTCCATGCTCATAAGTTCTTGTAAGAGCAATCTTTGCATACATGTATTAAAGTACAGTAAAACGTCATAAAGAACGTTGTTGCAAGTAAAATTTCACTAATTTTGCTGGTCCCACTTCTTTGTTCATGTATTCTGTTGTTTTTAAAATCTGATATAACAAAGTTTCAATACAACAAGGTTGGCCTAATTACCAAGGTAATTGGTCCCAAGGAGTTTGCTGTAATAAGGTTTTACTACAGTTAACCTTGCATAACTGGAAGTCGCATAAGTCGAACTTTAACTAAGTCGAATCGATTGTTTTGACCAATCTATGCAAAACGTGTGCTATTTACATTTCTTCAGTCGAATTTTGCATAAGTCGAACTATTTATGGTCCCAACAGATTCGACTTATGCAAAGTTAACTGTATATATATATTAACATTGTGATTCAGATTGCAATGCTTGTTTGACACCTAAAAAGGGAATTTACTAAACTCAAAAAGAAGTAAATTCATATTGTTTTGACTTGATACCGAATTCTTAATGTTATATGTAGTTTTTATAAAGAACATTCATGTAACAAACTCATTATAAAAAGGAAGTTTTTACTGGTCTGTTTTTTGTTGTTGTTTTTTTCCCCCTTATTTCTGATACAACAAGGCTTTGATATAACAAGGTAATTTGCTGTAGGTTCCAGTGAGTTGAGCTTGATAGCCTTTGTTTAATTGTGTTTTCTGGATTATGCTCATTCTTCTGTCTACAGCTGATTTCATTAGATGGTTTCAAAAATGTGTTTGTGTGTTAAATACATCAGTAATTCAGTATTGATCAAAGAGTAAAAAAATATATTGAAAATATGTTATTAGGTTGGATTCAAATAAAGTACTGAATCACTGAAGAGATTTATCTGATTGGTGATGTAACGTTGATAAATAGTTCTCTTTTCGCAGTCATTAAAAAAAAAAAAAAAAAATTTTTAATGATTTCTGATGGTTGTGGACAAAGAACTTCTTCTCAACTTCAAATAAAGTAGAATTGTTGAAATGAATTTTCAGAATGTAAAGCATTTGATTTAATTTCATGATTTGTTGTGTGTGAGAGAGAGAGAGAGGGAAAGAGAGAGAGAGAGAGAAATAAATGAGGGAGAGGTCATATGAATTAAGAATTGATCCTATTACACATCCAAAAGATATATCATTGTGACAATTATGTGTAATAATTCAGAACAGTATTGCATGTAAGGATATTGTGTCGTTTGATGAGAAACAACATGGTGTATACATTGGTGTTGTGCAGGAGTGGGATCATAATTGAATGTCAGTAGGGTATTCAAATGTGTCAAACAAGTAGAATTGTATGAAAGCAACAAAAAAAAATCAAAGCAGAGAAAGACATTGGTGAAAGTTTAAAGATATTGGATATTTAGAGAGTGATGAAAGTTCGGAAATCTCTGAATCTCCAACTGGGGATTGGTCTTTTGACTGCAGTGTGATTTGGGACGACTACAATTTTTCATTCCTCTCTGAATTATCTGAAGTAAATTTTCACTTGGGAGTTTTGATTCAAGGTGAATTAATGGGTACATGCCATAAAGCCTTTAGTCCTCCAATATAATTTGAGATCTTGCTCAGCAGTTGAATTTAGAAGAAAAAAAAATGTTTTCATGTCATTTTGTGATTTGGAGCAATGCATGGGGAGAGTAGACAACATACATACATCACAGAGACATTGCACACTCGCTGTTTGGTGAATCCCATTTGTGTAGTGATCTTAAATTTCTATACAACGTTCTTAAAGTGATTATCAAATTTAATTCGAACTTTCACCAATCATTTTGTCAAATTTTCTGTCTTCACCCAGTACAACCTGCTTTGTTTTGATTTCCATTTCGGAAGGGATTGGAGGATGATAATTAAGGGAGGGAGGGAGGGGGACTGTCCTCCAGAGCGAGGAGGGAGGATCAAGGGTGGGGGAAGTGACGGAGGGGAAGGAAGGGATGGAGTGGAGAAAGGGAGGAGGGACTGGAAGGCAGTCTGCGAGCGTTATTTTCATTGTTATACATGTAGTATGAGAATATGATTCTAAACATCAAATATATCGAATCTCTGTTTATTCATCTTTACTTAAATAGATACCAATTTCATGGACTAAAAATCAAGAAAAGGTGTATTTAACAACAACAACAACAACAACAACAACAACAACAACAACAACAACAACAAAAAACGAATGATCAAACCCTTGCGCAAGTCATGGTATTTCGAAGCCTGGACGACCAATATATGAATATACGAACGTGGTGCTCTGGCTGAAATACAGCAAAGTTTGGTACTGTTCTACTTGAAAGCTAAATCCAAGGAAAATCATGAACTGTAACAGTCAAAACAGTTTGTGGCAGATTTTAAAAGTTAAACGAAGATGGCATCGTTAACCTCTTAAGTTTTATGACCCAAACGTTCACTATCTATTACAAGTTTCCGAATTTCTCAACTTTCCAGTCTTCTTATTGGTAAAACTAATATCATGCGGTGACCAGTGTGACCAGCGTTAAAAATGGACTTATGCTAGGGAACAGCGCAAAATTCTGCTAAATGAAAAAAAGCTGCCAAAAAAGAAGGTTTTTCAGCATTTTGGGAGTGTATTTACTAAAAAATTATCTGACAAGCAAAAAAAGAAAAAGAAAAAGGTTATCAGCATTTTTGGGGTGTATTCTCTCACAAGCAAAAAAAACAAAAAAACACCAGAATTATGCTAAAATTCTGCTAAATTTTGTCAAATTGTGCCTAGCATAATGCTAGATGCTAAAGCGGTCAAAATTCTGCCAGAAAGCAGAATTCTGCTAACTCTGGCAACGTTGACGGCGACAATCTCTATCTAAAATCTCTGTAAACTCGACCCCCTCCCCCCCCCCCCCCCTTCTCTCTCTCTCTCTCTCTCTCTCTCCCTCTCTCACTCTTTATTTTATCTCCCTTATTCTCTGCATCAGGACAGCATCATCATCATCCATTTATTATCACCACCACGTACCACCATCATCATCGTCATCACCATCGTCATCATCATCACCATCATCATCATCACCATCATCATCACCATCATCATCATCATCGTCGTCGTCGTCACCACCACCACCACAACCATCACCACTTTATGCATCATGTATACTCTTACAATAATGACTACTTTAACATGTGATTATGAAGCAAGGTCAAATGATATACATAATTACCAAATTGATTTCATTGCTATATGTATGTGGACGTGATTGCACGTCTATATATATAGCGAGTGGGAATGTTTTTCTCTGCCTGTCAGTCCTGTGTTTCACATCCCTTCCCTTTAGAGATAAATAACTTTGAACTGGACAATCGGCTTTTGCAATCAGTAGCAATACTCTGCTTGCATAGATCGCTTGTCTGATATACAATTTGGCCTTTTGTTGCCCAGTGCATGAAAACTTTGCTGGAAATAATGATGTAGATCCAGATTCTCGATTTTACAACAACAGTGCCGTCACCAGCTTTTTTCAAGGGGGTGGGGGGGGGGGGTGCCTTTTGGAAAAAAAAAGACAAAACTTACCAACTCCAATGTCAGGCAGTGGTGCTGGTGGCGCAGATATGAGCTGTTCGACACTACACAATAAGAACATGTCGCCCTTTTCAAAAGACACCCCCCCCCCACCCGGCGACGCCCCCCCCCCCCCCCATTTTTTTTTTTTTTTTTTTTTTTGGTCTGGAGGGGGGTGCGTTCGCACCCTCCGCACCCCCCCCCCCCCTGGCGACACCCATGAACAATAACTTGAATGAATCACAATATACTAGTACTATCACCTAAATAAATTTGATGATACATTCAGAACCACATCCAGAGAAGAAAAAAAAATTCTAGCATCCACTTTAACTCAAGAAGTTTGTTGCGAAATACTGATTGAGATTCTATAAAGGTATTTTTAAGTTCAATACAATTTGAATTCGATGTCATTGCAATGTCTGAGACATGGCTAAAAGACAACATGTTAACTCATATTGAGAACTATTCGCTTGTTTGTAAACATAGGGAAATCAAAGGTGGAGGAGGTGTTGCTTTGTGCTTTGTCTTACGGTACTATATACGTGATGATTTGACTATTGAGGAAGCCATCTGTGATTCTCTGTTCATTAAAAATTGAACAGAAATATAGAAAGAATATAATTGTCGGTACGATTTATAAAGCTCCATCTCTAGATAAATACCTATGCCAATGCCTTTGAAAACACTATTCAAGTTATCTCGCATGAGAAAAAATAACATACTGTATTTACTAGGTGATTTTAATACAGATATACTGCAGTATACATCAGTTAATTCAATACAAAAGTATTGTTAATTCCCTATTTAGTAATTTTTTCTTACCCTTAATTCGTAGGCCCCACTTAAATAACCTCATGCACATGCTACCCTCCCAGATAATATCTACACAAATCATTTTGATTTACCCACTTCTAGTGGAATTTTGTTTTGTGACGTCACTGATCATTTACCTATATTCCAAATAACCTCTCTACCAATCTATAAGAACAGTCAGACACATGCATGCACTCTCTCCAGAACATTCCGCGCAGAAACATGAATGCTATAGAAATGTTGAAGAGTTTAAGAGAGAAATCCAACAGCTACTTTCAAGGGCGTAAACAGGTGGGGGACAGGGGGACATCATATTATTTGTCCCCCCCCCCCCCCCCCCCCAGGCGCGGATCCAGGGGGGGGGGGCCAGCGGGCCCGGGCCCCCCCCCCCCGGCCAAAAAAAAAAAAGAGGGAAAGAGAGAAAGAGAGAAGGAAAAGAAGGGAAAGGGAGAGAAGAGAGAAAAGGAAAAGAAGAAGAAGAAGAAGAAAAAGAAGAAGAAGAAGAAGAAGAAGAAGAAGAAGAAGAAGAAGAAGAAGAAGAAGAAGAAGAAGAAGAAGAAGAAGAAAATTTGAAAAGGGGAAGAAAGAGGCCGGGGGCCGAAAGGGCCTTGCCTCCCCCCCCCCCCCCCCCCGGCCAAAAAAAAAAAAGAGGGGAAGAGAGAAAGAGAGAAGGAAAAGAAGGGAAAGGGAGAGAAGAGAGAAAAGGAAAAGAAGAAGAAGAAGAAGAAGAAAAAGAAGAAGAAGAAGAAGAAGAAGAAGAAAATTTGAAAAGGGGAAGAAAGAGGCCGGGGGCCGAAAGGGCCTTGCCTCCCCCCCCCCCCCCCGGCCCAAAAAAAAAAAAGAGGGGAAGAGAGAAAGAGAGAAGGAAAAGAAGGGAAAGGGAGAGAAGAGAGAAAAGGAAAAGAAGAAGAAGAAGAAGAAGAAAAAGAAGAAGAAGAAGAAGAAGAAGAAGAAGAAGAAAATTTGAAAAGGGGAAGAAAGAGGCCGGGGGCCGAAAGGGCCTTGCCTCCCCCCCCCCCCCCGCGCCCAAAAAGAGTGAAGGAAGGGGGGGGGGGAGAGAAAAAAGAAGGCAAAAAAGTGGAAGGAGTCCGGGGCCGAAAGGGCCTTACCTCCCAGGGTGTAGTGTTGCCTGTTGTCTCCCCCCCCCCCCCATAAAAAGAGAGAGAGAGCAGGAAGGAAAGTAGAAAGAAGAAAAAAGAGGGAAAGAGAGAAGGAAAAGAAGGGAAAGGGAGGGAGGAGAGAAAAGTGAAAAAGGAAGAAAAAATTAAAAGAGGAAGAAGCGCGGAGGCCGGGGGGACCGAAAGGACCTTGCCTCTCCGTTCTCCCTCCCCCTCCCCCTCCCCGGCCAAAGAGAGGGAAGGAAGGGGAAGGGAAAGAGGAAGAAAAAGGGGGAGAGTCCAGAGACCGAAAGGGCCTTGCCTCCCAGGCCCCCTTGCAAAGGGGGCCTGTTGCTTCCCCTCCCCCCCCCCCCTCTCCCCCTCGCAAAGAGATAGAGAGGAAGAGAGGGAGCAGGAAGGAAATTAGAAAGAACAAAGAGGGAAAGAAAGAAGGAAAAGAAGGGAAAGGGGGAGAGGAGAGAAAAGGAAAAAAATAGGAAGACAAAATGAAAATGGGAAGAAGGATGCCGGGCGCCAAAAGGGCCTTCCACCCCCCCCCCCCCCTCCATAAAAAAAAAGGGAGAAGGAAGGAAAAGGGATAGATGAGAGAAAGGGGAAAAAGAGGGAGAAGAAAAAAGGAAAGGGGGAAGGGGGGAAGGAGGCCGGAGGCCGGAGGCCGAAAGGGCCTTGCTCCCACGTTGTCTCATCTCCCCATCTCCAAGAAAAAAAAGAAAAAAACAGAGCAGGGTGAAAGGGAAAGAAAAAAGAGGATATAAAGGGAAGGAAAACGCGGAGGAATAAGAAAAGAAAAGAACAGAAGGGATGTAAGTTTCCTGGAAATGAAAAAAAAAAAGAAGCTTACTATCAATAAAGTAATTTAAATGCTTATCAAAGGCATTACCATTCTGAATATCTATATGTTAAAATTTAAGAATAACAATTTCATCTCATTTGATAACAGATGGGTGAACATAATTTTGCTGTAAACTAGTTTTGCTATATGTGCTGTATAATTAAAATGGTTTGTTTGTTAATTCTATTATGTGCAGTATTTTGTTGTTATTAATGTGTTTATAAAGTATTGCAAAGTCAAAAGCAATGTTTAATAAAGATATTTCTATAAGGGAAAAAAATCAGGCCTTCCCCCCCCCCCCCCCCCCAAAACGATAGAGAGAGAGAGAGAGAGAGAGAGAGAGAGAGAGAGAGAGAGAGACGGGAAAGGGATCGAAAGAAAAGAGAGAGAAGGAAATAAAATAAAGAGAAGGAAAGAAAAGGGGAGAAGAATGGAAGATCGGGTTTTCCCTCGAACAAGGTACGCTGGTGCAGATGGGTGAGAGAGAGAGAGAGAGAGAGAGAGAGAAAGGAAAGGGAAATGAAAAAAAAATAAAGAAAGAAAGAAAAGAAGTCTGAGAGAAAAGTGATAAAACAGAGGAAGAACAAAAAAAAAGGATGACAGGGGTGCAATCGAATGTTTATCGTATCGAACATTGGTTTGGATTTGCAACTTTTTGTACATCTTTATTTTCTGTAGGATGTTGTCTATTCATTGGGTGAGTTTGATAAATATTTTGTCTATATTTTGTTTGATATGGCTGAATTACTGAAAAGTGTCCGGTAGTAGGATACACTTCCATACTTTTTGTAATTTTTTCCCTGGTACAATGTCCTCCGAGTCGAGTCGGTTTATAACCTTCACTATTTGCTGGATTACAGGCGCACGCCACAACGCCTAGTTTTTTGTACATGTATCTATATATCAACAAGATAAATGCGACTGCCTATTATGCCTCCGCCCTTTTTTTTTTTTTTTTTTTTTTTTTAAGATATCGCGATGTAATTTCATAATAACTTGGCCTCTGTGACCCTTCAGTTTTGACCTACTTCAAAATTTAATCACATTGTCTTCCTAGTCGTCTGATGCAGTTGAATGACCTCACATTGTTTATTTATCTATTTTGAAATGTTGAATTGGTTTTTTTACAAACGTGTATCAATCAGATATGATTATTTACGTCTGGGACCGACCTTTAATATCACCATCTCTTTTGAAAGTGGTCTTAGTTAGATCGCTCCAGAGGAACGGGTCTTGAGGAACGGTTTGCTAGCGTTCACACTCCGAGCAGTTTTTCTCGCTCAAACCGCTCCACGATTCAAAGTGGCCTTGTTGCTATGGCAGCTCAGTTCAGCGGGTCAAATTTTTCGCGCGGAATACAAACTGATGTACCGTAGCGTGCCTGCCGGCTGCCCGATCGATTGCTTTTGCTTTGTTTTGTGCGCGGAACGTCACTGGCTCACTTCCGGTTGAAGTACGCTTTCGTTCACATTGCACGTTTAGAGCGGTCCATACCGCTCTTAATAAGACCCGTTCCTCAAGACCACCTCCCCGAGGTGGTCTTCTGGAGCGGTCCAGAAGACCACTTCCTGGACCACTTTGACCGTTCACACTCACCTAAGAACCGTTCCTGAGGAACGGGTCTTAGATAGACCGCTCCAAAAGTCCACTTTCAAAGTGAGTGAGAACGGGGTCTAAAAGACGTGACTTAGACCCCGTTCTCACTCACTTTTGAAAGTGGTCTTAGTTAGACCGCTCCAGAGGAACGGGTCTTGAGGAACGGTTTGCTAGCGTTCACACTCCGAGCAGTTTTTCTCGCTCAAACCGCTCCACGATTCAAAGTGGCCTTGTTGCTATGGCAGCTCAGTTCAGCGGGTCAAATTTTTCGCGCGGAATACAAACTGATGTACCGTAGCGTGCCTGCCGGCTGCCCGATCGATTGCTTTTGCTTTGTTTTGTGCGCGGAACGTCACTGGCTCACTTCCGGTTGAAGTACGCTTTCGTTCACATTGCACGTTTAGAGCGGTCCATACCGCTCTTAATAAGACCCGTTCCTCAAGACCACCTCGGGGAGGTGGTCTTCTGGAGCGGTCCAGAAGACCACTTCCTGGACCACTTTGACCGTTCACACTCACCTAAGAACCGTTCCTGAGGAACGGGTCTTAGATAGACCGCTCCAAAAGTCCACTTTCAAAGTGAGTGAGAACGGGGTCTAAAAGACGTGACTTAGACCCCGTTCTCACTCACTTTTGAAAGTGGTCTTAGTTAGACCGCTCCAGAGGAACGGGTCTTGAGGAACGGTTTGCTAGCGTTCACACTCCGAGCAGTTTTTCTCGCTCAAACCGCTCCACGATTCAAAGTGGCCTTGTTGCTATGGCAGCTCAGTTCAGCGGGTCAAATTTTTCGCGCGGAATACAAACTGATGTACCGTAGCGTGCCTGCCGGCTGCCCGATCGATTGCTTTTGCTTTGTTTTGTGCGCGGAACGTCACTGGCTCACTTCCGGTTGAAGTTAGACCCCGTTCTCACTCACTTTGAAAGTGGACTTTTGGAGCGGTCTATCTAAGACCCGTTCCTCAGGAACGGTTCTTAGGTGAGTGTGAACGGTCAAAGTGGTCCAGGAAGTGGTCTTCTGGACCGCTCCAGAAGACCACCTCGGGGAGGTGGTCTTGAGGAACGGGTCTTATTAAGAGCGGTATGGACCGCTCTAAACGTGCAATGTGAACGAAAGCGTACTTCAACCGGAAGTGAGCCAGTGACGTTCCGCGCACAAAACAAAGCAAAAGCAATCGATCGGGCAGCCGGCAGGCACGCTACGGTACATCAGTTTGTATTCCGCGCGAAAAATTTGACCCGCTGAACTGAGCTGCCATAGCAACAAGGCCACTTTGAATCGTGGAGCGGTTTGAGCGAGAAAAACTGCTCGGAGTGTGAACGCTAGCAAACCGTTCCTCAAGACCCGTTCCTCTGGAGCGGTCTAACTAAGACCACTTTCAAAAGTGAGTGAGAACGGGGTCTAAGTCACGTCTTTTAGACCCCGTTCTCACTCACTTTGAAAGTGGACTTTTGGAGCGGTCTATCTAAGACCCGTTCCTCAGGAACGGTTCTTAGGTGAGTGTGAACGGTCAAAGTGGTCCAGGAAGTGGTCTTCTGGACCGCTCCAGAAGACCACCTCGGGGAGGTGGTCTTGAGGAACGGGTCTTATTAAGAGCGGTATGGACCGCTCTAAACGTGCAATGTGAACGAAAGCGTACTTCAACCGGAAGTGAGCCAGTGACGTTCCGCGCACAAAACAAAGCAAAAGCAATCGATCGGGCAGCCGGCAGGCACGCTACGGTACATCAGTTTGTATTCCGCGCGAAAAATTTGACCCGCTGAACTGAGCTGCCATAGCAACAAGGCCACTTTGAATCGTGGAGCGGTTTGAGCGAGAAAAACTGCTCGGAGTGTGAACGCTAGCAAACCGTTCCTCAAGACCCGTTCCTCTGGAGCGGTCTAACTAAGACCACTTTCAAAAGTGAGTGAGAACGGGGTCTCAGACTCGATCTAGGGTTCTCTGAGTCTGCCTCAGTTTATAACTCCCACTTTTGGCTGGATTACAAGGCCTATTGCTTTTGCTGTGTATCTTTTATCATTCTTGTCCTATGTATATTTGAATTATGCTTTTATAATTCATCATGTGTCAGCTATTAGCTGTCATCTTGAACATCGTTCAATAAAAGCGTATCAAATCAAGTGTGAACGTCATATCTCTTATGAAATAGTATGCATACAGCATACTAGCCAGTGGAACTTTTTTTGTACTTGTATGAAAGAAAGTGTTTGGAACTTATAGTGCACATGATGCAATTTCAGGTGCGATTTTTCTTAGTGAAACGCCTTGCCATTCTTGTGGAATACTGGAATACTCTCTTCTTTTTGTTTAACCTTTTATACAGTAATACAAATATGTACAAGCCAACCACTTTTGGTTTTAATCATGTCAACGGTTATCCTTAAGACGTTTAGATACTGTTGATGATATTTCCACCTATTTTCAACAATATATTGGAAAATCAAATTTTAACATTTCTTCAAAATATTCATGTTAACAGTAAAATTTTGCATGGATATTATATTAGTATTACTCTTTTACACGCTCAAAGAAACGCAATAATGATCATGCTTTGGCATGTAAGTGTATCATAATTACACTTATTATTTTATTACATCATGTGTAATAGTATGCATACCAGCTTAATTGTGGAACTTTTTCGTACTTTTACTGTATGAAAGAAAGCGTTTGGAACTTATAGTGCACATGATGCAATTTCAGGTGTGATTTCCTTAATAGATATCATGCATATAGAGCATATCAATAAAGTCTATTTTTTGAATCATAATACTATTACCGTGTCCGATATTGTCTTTATTATCTCGTACGACAATTAATGACTGGTTTGCACAAAAAATATTAGTGCTGTTCCTTTTGAAATTTGATTTACAGTATATGCCATTTCAGTCTTTTCAGATACATAACTGTTTGATATCTTCGCCGACTGTCGCCGAGGAGTAATGATTTGTCACAGTAATGAGCCCTTAGTACGGCTCCTGGCTTCCTGCAAGAGCCGACGCATGCTAATAAGGATTCACGAAACTCAGTGTTTAGGGCGGATTTCGAGGAAGTTAGCGTACATGACCATAATGACACCATCAGAAACAGACGTTAGTTATTACCGAACAAGATGAATAAGTAGCCCCTCAAAATCATAGGTGTCAAATTGTAAATATTTTCTTTCGGAATTTAGAAACTTTAGTCATTATAATATGATCTGTATGGACTTTAAAAATTTCAGAATGTTCTTCCGGCGGGAGTGAAAGCCCTTTACTTTTGCACCCCACCCCCCCCCCCCCCCCGAGATCGAGCGTCAGATACGCCATTTGTCACCATTATTGTAGCAATATGTAGCTCACATGATTTGAAATTTGGGCCCCCCCCCTAAGAAATCCTGGATCCGCGCCTGCCCCCCCCCCCCCCCACTTTTTGGTTTCAAACTCATTACTAAAAACCAGAAAAGCACTTCCATCTTGTTCTTTTGCATGCCTTGAGTTTGAGAAATACTCAAATATAAATGTTCAACCGCCCTTGTTGACATTTGTTGCCTTGTTGAAATCATCCCAATCCTCTTCCCTCGCCATGCAGCATGCCATGGCGCGGCGCGGCGCGCAGTTCGATCGAGTTGCAAATTTTATTCTAGATCTCGCCTATAGCCGGCCGCCGCGCCAGGCCTGAGGGGGGCCTGGGCCTAATTATAGGCCTTGCCATGACCCAGCAACGTATCAATCACCTGATGATCTGTCATGTACATCGTGATCGTCTGGCAGAATTGAGCCCTTAAAGAATTGCCGAGGATTTCATCAAATCAGAGGACCGTCGTAGGCAGATTTTCGGGAAGTTCTGAAGTTCCGGGGTAATTACCTCGCTGTAATTTTTCATTTATATCGAAACCTTGCTCTATCAGAGTAACAACAAGGTTATCTGAAATTTGTGATTGCGAAATTCCGTTCTGCTGATGAGAGTTTGTAATATTACTGCTTGTTATAATGAGAATCCACTGCATAAGCTTTTAACAACATGATACAATTGGCTTGATTTCTGCTACACAGTGCATTAAAAGTCTTATTTTCGATAGCAAAACTTCAACAACAAAAAACTGGAAAGTTATCATATTCGGGCAAAAGGCGTCCCCTTCGGCAATATGCTGCAGCCCCCCCCCCCCCCCCCCCCCCCCCGGAGGAGTCTCGATATTCGGGCAACCACTACTTCATATTCCGGAAGTGAAGTTAGGTGCCAAAATTCCACATACTAGTATTTGCGCAGCGAGGTTCCCAGATAATTATGTAACTTCTGTACATTTTCTCTACAAAAATCCTCCATGTTTTGCACCTAAATATCTCTCGGATCTTATCTCCTTACGTTCCTCAAGTTCTTAAAGACTCCTTCGATCATCAGCAACTTTGCAGTTTATTCCTGGCCTCCGTACTTCCACAAGATATGGTGATCGAGCTTTCTCCGTAGTTGCCCCTATTCTTTGGAATAAATTACCACCGCACATTCAGAGCACCGACTCCCTCAATCAGTTTACCTTACATAAAACCCATCTTTTTAATATGCAATGTTGAATCGCAAGTGCGAGGACTCAGCTGTGAGTCGGTCTAAGGAGGTGTCCACCTTTATGCTTGATTGTTTGACATTTTTCATTATTCATGTATGGTAAATAGTGAGATAACTTAGTTCCATTAATTTGATTAATTTTGTTTCAAATTTATTTTATGTTCTGGTAATCATAGGCGCCGGAAGTGGGGGGGGGGGGGCAGCGGGGCGGTCGCCCCCCGAACGAAAAAGTGGGGGGGGGGGGGGCAAAATGCATTTTCGCCCCCCCCAAAAAAAAAAAAGCCCCCCCCCCATAAAAAAAAAAAAAAATCAGTAGTAAAGGAGTAAAAATCGTGTGTATATTAAAAGCTTGATTGCTTTATTATGTAATTGTAAGGCCCTGTATTCATTTTTCGTATTCATGGAGATCACTGAAGACAGATAAAGCATTCAAAATTTTAACTTTAACGTAGTGGAGGTTTTGTATTAGACGTGTTTAATAGCGAAATATTCTCAAAGGTGTGTACGTGCGTCTGTATTGTTGTGAGAGGGTGGGAAAGCGTGTGTTTTTTTTTTAGGGGTGAGAAGACATGAGCCCTTGAAAGGTGAGCCCCCTTGAATGTTTGCCCCCCCCCCAATCCCAAACTGCTTCCGGCGCGCCTGCTGGTAATTAACTCTTAGACAGATTATGGTGCGCTTAGAAACAACAGTATTAAGCGCCTAATAAATGTTATGTATTATTATTATTATTAAGCTCGCTCGCAAAGTTTTAGAAATTGAAAAGTTGATATTCGTTCAAAAGGCGTAAGCCCCCTTCTTGCAAAAATGGGCCTGTATAATGAAGATCCCTACATGTGTGATTTCCTTTTATTGTTTGGGGGCGGGGGGGGGGGGGGAGGTTAGGGTGCAACATTTTTGTCGGCAAATTTGGGTGTCACACCGCCCCCCCCCCTCTTCAAGATGTTCTAGCGACGCCCCTGATTCCGTAGAACTGCCCATGATTTGTTAAAAATTACTTTAAAAATCGTCAGCACTGTACAAAATATGGAACTTCCTAATCAGACTTCTTGCCCGGTGGTGTTCCACAAGGTTCATTGTAAAGACCACCATCTTATATCCTGAAGACTCGCTTCTTATCTCCCGAATAATGTACTTTTATTGCTCACTAATTTGTTCTCCTTATACATTAGGCCTACATACTGTAACATTTTGGGGGTAACACTTTTCCTATAGGCTAATCTTGATAAGTTGTGTGTCCGGTTCATTGAGAAATGAGGAGCTCAACATGTACACATACAAAACCGTTTGTTTCACTCATTGAAATTAATGTAACTTTAGCAGACATTAATGCTTTTCACTTAGCAATGCTGTTTCGTGTACAAATGTGTTAATTCCCAACTTTTTGTCCCCAAAATATTTGTAGTATATGTTTAATCACAACCGTGATTTTCATGATCATAATACAAGATCTTCCAATCAGATCCACATACCTAGGCATAAAAAACTCTCATTTCAACATAATGTACGCTATATAAATGACCAAAATTATGGAATGGGTTACCAGATACAGGGGCGCCGATCCGTCTTTCGGATGGGGGGGGGGGGGGGGGAGGCAAAACAGCCCAACGAAACGATGTAGTTCGCACATGATTTTCGTTAACACCTCTTAATTATCAGCTTCTCCACGATTAATGAAGCAGGGAACCTTTAGAGAATTTGAAGGCCGAGCGCGCGGCGAAATTGAAGTCTAATTGTGTAATACTTTATAAATTCAATGTTTGGAAGGGTTCATCATTTGTCCTTATTTTCTTTTACACCTCCGGATTTATTGGGGGCTTGGGGACAAAAAGATACATGTCCCCCCCCCCCCTCCAATATTTTCTCGGGGGAGGGGCAACTGCATGCCCCCTGCCCCCCCCCCCTCCCGCCCCCAGGATCGACACCGATGACCAGATAGAATCGCCAGCTTCTTTTACGAACAAATGTTTGCCCTTAAACTCAAGTAGAGTTTCATGTGCTTTGGAATAAATACACAACTTGTACTTTTTCCTAGTTATACATTTACTCTCTTTGCAAAGCAATGGTCTGTATAAGTAGACTAAAAAGTTATTTACTAGCTATTTAGCAAATGCACTCGTTTTTGTTTTTATTTCGGTTTGTTTGTTTGTAATTTGTTTGTTTGTTTGTTCTTTTTTTTTTTCTAAAGATGTAAATCATAGTTTGACCTCTCTAATAACTATATTTGTCTTCGAAATTCATTAGCCTTGCTACATTATAAAATATACGTTGTCAGTATTCATATTGAATGTATACTTATTTGCACTTGATTTATTAAAATTAACAGTGATCAGTTTATGAATTTCCAAACATATCTTTCACATTGTTCATGGTATTATCCTCTATCCTATCTTCCTTTCTTTCTATCCCTATCCCTACAACTTTCTATCCTCTTATATACCTACTTCATTTGTCATGTCATTTTCTTTTCAACAGGCATTCCTAATCACAAGTAGTATTATGCTTTTCAGGGACCATGCCTCCTTCAGTTATACTTGAACGTTTTTTTTTTTGTTTTTTTTTTGGGGGGGGAGTTGTTTTTGCTTTTGTTTTTGTTTTTGTTTTTGCTTTTGTTTTTTTTTTAGTCTCATGTGCCGGTATGTAACAAATCAGAAGGAAATAAATGTTGTTTTGAATTGAAATTGAATTGAATAGTATTGCACCATTGAATACGGTCGATCGAGTGAGCAACAAACCAACAAACGCAACATCATGAGCAGAAGAGGGCGGTATATTAAACTGGAACTGTGCGCACGAAGTTCACAAATTACCGGCATTTAATTTTCATCACTTGGTTTAATTGGTAAGATATGATCATCTTATAAGTATTTTATTATGGTAAGATAATTGATATGTGCTTGGTGCTTGTCGTAAATTGTACTATGTAGTATTGTAATCCGAAATTCTTCACCGTAGAAATAGACCACTGGACAACTATTCACTCTGTCTCTAGTCCCGTATGCTAAAAAGCGTGTGTGTTATTTCTTTTTCTAGATTCTTCCTTCTTTACTTCTTACTCACTTAGACCTATGTTTGTAAGAAATAACCTTGAAGATGGTTATGAAGTTATTACGGGTGAATAGGCTTCAATAGCTTTTGTGTGTATCAGCGGGCCTTTTTCCAGTCTAGGTCTAGATCATTCATACATGACAGGAAAATCAAGCTTATCTGAAGACTGAAGTTGAAGACACACTCATAGGCCCTTGCTTATGTGGGACTGTGTCGAACATTCACTGTTGCAGCATTCAAAAACAGACAACAAAATTGCTCTAGACACGATTTAATTTTCTTAAATTTGCTAAAATACCTGATTCAGAGATTCTTCAACTCTTGTATGTTGACTCCTGATTCCAAAACTGGAAAGCAGTACTTTAAAGCACTCATAGCGACATTACTATACTTAGTGTGTAGACTCTAGGCAGTCATCCACCTCGACACTTTCAAAACACCACTGCACAAAATTCACCAACATTCACTCATAATTGGCATTTAATTTACAAAACACGACACCAAAATATTCATAAAATACAATAAATTCAACTCACCGATGTTGGAAAAGATAATTCCAAAAATGAAATCCGTAATTTTCTGTCACTTCTGGCGAAACGGGGTATCGCAGGTCATCGTGTATATTTCCTGATCGCCGCGAGCGCTGACATCTCCCCCTAAAAAATTCAGTCGTTAAAAGTTCGGTTCCTATCGCGCACACGTAATTCCCGATTTTCCGTATGTGCGATCGTAGAGATCGATGTGCACGCGATACCGAGTTTCATGTGGACAAATTTTTTTGGCCGATTTAGTCTAAAAACATCGGCAGCAGGAAAACAACATGCAATCGCGAAAAAAATTGGCGGGGATTTCTTAGGTTTTGGACATGATTTTGACTTTGGATTTTGCTGGAAATATCAGAAGTTCTTCCTAACGGCCATTTAAGGTAGGAGTGAGATTTTAAAGAGCTGAATTTGAAAGGAAGTATTTTAAATATTTATCTAATTTTTTCCCCATACCTTAAGTACATGCGATAGAAAATGACTAGTATTTTTGCATTCGTCCCGCGTAGTGGTCAGTATGACCACTAATACGTGGTGTGCTTTAAAGGGCTTTTTCTCACTCCTCGTGTATACAGCAGCGGGGACTGGGCCAAGCTAAAATCATCTACAGTAGGCTTATACGCCTCGACCTGAAGCGAAGAGTATAAATGCGAAGAGTGCTCAACCCGCTACTAAGCACGTGTGCGTATTGTGGTGCACTCGTAAGGCGAGTCTCGTTTGAACACGGCAATATACACCTGCCGAATGTACTACGGAAATACGAGAGAGTAATTTGTCTTAACACTATTAAAGGTCTTTGCGAAGTTTGCCTGACCCCGGAAGCACCTGATCTCTAGGGAAAAGTGCCCCGGAAGCTTGATTCGGCATCTGGCTTTGTTCTCCAGACGTTTGGGGAAAAACATTTTTGCATTGCATAATTCTTCCACAGGATCGTATATTTCTATATAGCGCCATCAGCGTTAGTATATATCGAAACGACTGTAATTCTAGGCTAGCGCACCAAAACAACTACGACAACGCCGCCATAGCCAAGCATCTTCTACGAGAACTCCGCTGAATGGAAAGCAAACTGGTAAGTTTTTGTCTTTTTGTAGTTAAAATATTAGTTTAATACAAGTTTAAAAATCAAATTCATTTACATACATAGACATCATACAACATAAATACAGCAAAAATAGGGAATAAACCCTTGGAATTGCAAGGGAGGTGATATTGTAAAGTATACATTCAAATCTGCCAATAAAACACGTATGGAGTACGAGGTTATCTTACGATAACCTCGTATGTGTATGAGTGAGACACTTACATCTTCAGATCACTCATGGGCTGATGGGCCCTTGCCACTCATACACATACGAACCTCGTACTCCATACGTGTTTTACTGGCAGATTTGAATGTATACTTTACAATATCACCTCCCTTGCAATTCCAAGGGTTTATTCCCTATTTTTGCTGTATTTATGTTGTATGATGTCTATGTACATTTATGTAAATGAATTTGATTTTTAAACTTGTATTAAACTAATATTTTAACTACAAAAAGACAAAAACTTACCAGTTTGCTTTCCATTCAGCGGAGTTCTCGTAGAAGATGCTTGGCTATGGCGGCGTTGTCGTAGTTGTTTTGGTGCGCTAGCCTAGAATTACAGTCGTTTCGATATATACTAACGCTGATGGCGCTATATAGAAATATACGATCCTGTGGAAGAATTATGCAATGCAAAAATGTTTTTCCCCAAACGTCTGGAGAACAAAGCCAGATGCGGAAACAAGCTTCCGGGGCACTTTTCCCTAGAGATCAGGTGCTTCCGGGGTCAGGCAAACTTCGCAAAGACCTTTAATAGTGTTAAGACAAATTACTCTCTCGTATTTCCGTAGTACATTCGGCAGGTGTATATTGCCGTGTTCAAACGAGACTCGCCTTACTAGTGCACCACAATACGCACACATGCTTAATAGTAGCGGGTTGAGCACTCTTCGCATTTATACTCTTCGCTTCAGGTCGAGGCATATAAGCGTACTGTAGATGATTTTAGCTTGGCCCAGTCCCCGCTGTTGTATACACGAGGAGTGAGAAAAAGCCCTTTAAAGTATTGCTTTCCAGTTTTGGAATCAGAAGTCAACATACAAGAGTTGAAGAGTCTCTGAATCAGGTATTCTAGCAAATTTAAGAAAAGTAAATTGTGCCTAGAGCAATTGTCTGTTTTTGAATGCTGCAACAGTGAATGTTGGACACAGTCCCACATAGGCAAGGGCCTATGAGTGGGCCCTTGCCTATGTGGGACTGTGTCCAATTCTGAATCCCCTAATTTGTGGCACAGTAAGAGTTGAAGAGTCCATGAATCAGGTAATTAGCAAATTTAAGAAAATTCAATCTTGCTTAGAGCAATTTTGTTGTCTGTTTTTGAATGCTGCAACAGTGAATGTTGGACACAGTCTTCAGATAAGCTTGTACATGTATACGTGGACACAGTCCCACATAGGCAAGGGCCTATGAGTGCTTCTACATTGTAACTTTTACTTCTAGATCTAGATCTACTTCTAGTTCTACGTTGATTCTTGGTAGACCAAGTATCTCGCCAAGTATTTGTAACGTCATATCCAGTGTAAGGTGAACATCATCTTATCACATTGTCTTTTAGTTAACTTTTATTTAAATTGAATTTTGAACGTACAAACAAAAGAACTTGAAGTTGAATTCAAGTTGAAAATGAAAACCGCTTATACTATAATACATGTACCGTACAAGCTTATCTAAAGATATGAGGGTCGGGCTAACTCGGCACTAGGGCGAACTCAGCACTGCGCGGTGACTATGTTTCGAGAGTTGAGGTCCACGCTACGCTCCGTACCATTTTTTAGCCTTAAATTTCATGTTTTGCATAATTTTACTTCTTGAAATTGTCAGCATTACTTCTTTGCTAATCATTTTACACATTGATATCAAATATTAATTTGAATTTAAGTGTTTTGAAATGTGTAATTAAATGCGAAATTCAACACAAGTGTTTGCGATCACTTTAACTCTCTGGGCTCACTCCGCGGCGATTTCCCGTCAAGGCCGAGTTCGCCCTAGTGCCGAGTTAGCTCGCATCCAAAGATAGGCTTGTACTCCACAATAGCTTTTACGAGTAAATAGGCTTCAATAGCTTTTGTGTGTATCAGCGGGCCTTTTTCCAGTCTAGAATAGATGATAGATCATTCATACATGAGAGGAAAATAATTATTTAAAATTTCACTTTCAACTCTGAATCCCCAAATTTGTGGCACAGTAAGAATTGAAGAGTCCCTGATGCCTGAATCAGGTAATCTAGCAAATTTAAGAAAATTAAATCTTGCTTAAGACAATTGTGTTTTCTGTTTTTGACTGATCCAAAAGTGAATGTTGGAACAGTTGGACACAATACCACATATGCATCACACCACGTAATACTATAGTGGTCATATTGACCACTACGCGGGACGAATGCAAAAATACTAGTCATTTTCTATCGCATGTACTTAAAGTATGGGGGGGGGGGAAATAAGATAAATATTTCAAATACTTCCTTTCAAATTCAGCTCTTTAAAATCTCACTCCTACCTTAAATAGCCATTAGGAGGAACTTCTGATATTTCCAGCAAAATCCAAAGTCAAAATCATGTCCAAAACTTAAGAAATCCCTGCCAATTTTTTTCGCGATCGCATGATGTTTTCATGCCGCCGATGTTTTAGACTAAACTCGGCCAATAAAATTTTGTCCACAAAGAAACTTGGTATCGCGCGCGCATATCAATCTCTATGATCGGGCACATGGAAAATCAGGACTTTTACGTGTGCACGATAGGGACCAAATTTTTAACAACCAAATTTTTTTGGGGGGGAGATATCAGCGCTCGCGTCGATCAGGAAATGTACACAATGACTTGCGATGCCCCGTTTCGCCAGAAGTGACAGTAAATTACAGATTTCATTTTTGGAATTATCTTTTCCAACATCGGTGAGTTGAATTTATTTTATTTCATGGATATGTTGGTGTCGGTTTTTGTAAATTAAATGCCGATTTTGAGTGAATGTTGGTGACTTTTGTGCAGTGGTGTTTGAAAATGTTGAGGTGTATGACTGCCTAGAGTATACACACGAAGTATAGTAATGTCGCTATGAGTGATATGCTAGGGCCTATGAGTGCATGAAAACAAAAACTGAAAAACATGCCCCGCACTGAAGACGAGCTAAAAAACAAAAGTTTTGTGCAGGCAAAAAAAGTAACGCTGGACTAACTGTGTAGAGTTAGATCTAATTTGGGCTTGCACAAACAACATCAGTCACTGAGCCTAGACCCTATATACAGCTCACGATTCTTTGGGACTGCCTGTTGGGCTAGTGTGCCAAACATATGCACAGTGGCACTCATACAACAAAATATGAATGTGCTTATATTCAAAGATGTAATCTATTCCTTCTTATTGTCCTACATAGTTTTGCAGTAAAATATACGAGATGGGTATAAATCAAGATTTTCTCAGCAAAATTTATTGTCTGCTAGCGATACCTGGGGGCTGCCATTTTCTTGATGTGTAGATAAAGATATTTTTTTAATCCGAATGCAAAATTGTCTTTCTTCCTGATACAAAATCCTGTTTGAGATTTAAAATATTTAACAGATATATACATAAATTATAAAAACAAAAATGTGTTTTATATTTCTTTGAAAATTACCGTTTTACTAAATAGAAATCTATTTTCCTGATACTATGACATATGGGACGGAGCAAATTAATTCAAATTTATGGATGATAACTTTCCAGAGCATCAAAAGTGACAAACCATGCATTCACCTGCTTTGAGATAATGGACTTCAATAGTCAGAATGCACCAGGCAAGCCCAAGAAATCGATTTCTATTTAGCAAAACCAGAAAATTTAAAAAGAAATCTATTAATTCCAAATTTTAGAATATATGTATACACATGTTATGTATTTTCCATCATATGGGGATTTTTTGTAATGAAGAGAAGCAATTTAGCTCTAGGATTAAAAATATCTTCCTGACGGGAACGGTTTCCAGTGATTCATATACAACTCCATATCATCAAGAAAATGGCATCCCCCATGTACAGTGTTAGCACATGATACTATGTGGTAGAATGTCTTGATTTAAACCCTTTTCTAATGTTTTATTTCTAAGGTGATACAGGCCAATGACTAAGAATATATTACACCTTTGAACGTAAGTACATTTATATTCTGGGTTAATTCTCCTTTAAGATAACCTTGTAGTACTCCATACATGCTTTCACAATTGAAGGTTTTCGGTAACACCATGTGGAAGCCTCTGTGAAAAGGCTGTTGATATATTCTTTCGTGAAAAAATAACCAACTTTATAGGGGCGTTAAGAGGAATTTAGGAGAAGTGAAAGGAAAGGAAAGAGATGTAAATGCAATGAAATTAAATTAAACACAAGACTATTTTGGCTTTTTGTTTTTGGTGTTTGTACACCAAAATGAAGTGAAATGGAAAAAAAAAGAAGAAAAAGGAAGAAAGAGTGATCGAGATCAGGAAAGTTCTGAGTAGGTCACAGAAGTTTGGAGAGAATAGTTCTGAAAAGAACTGTTTCTATTCCTCTGTAGAGTAGTTCTGAAAGAGAGTTTCAGAACTATGGTATTCTTTCGGTAAAGGAGTATATCTGTCTCGATGCTTTTCGAACAGTGTGCTCTGTTCATCATCAGGAGATTAACTCGAGGAAAACTGCAGTGCTGCGAGTACATGTATTTATGCAGTTGTGCGGACCAAGGTACCGTTACTGTGTGAGCCCATGTGAGCCATTCCGGGCCTCTGATTGGTCCGTTAGTGGAAGTGGGCATGGCTTGCGGTTGCATGGTCTAAATGTGTGTCTGTTTCAGAAGTTTGCTGCGCAAATACTTACATGTTATAGCTCAGTTAGATTTGAGTAGTCAGTAAATCGCCCCCTTGCTATTCCAAGGTAGCAATATTGGCTTGATGATTTATGAAATGTGACTTTTGAACATCAAGCCATACACAGGAGGCAATCTCCCCTGCGGAGTAGTGCTGGTATCGGCATGGAAAATCTATGTCGCCATGTCGCAATAAAATTAACGCCGATGTCGACATGTGTCGACATCTGGACATGAGTCAAACAAGTCTAAACTCGGGTCGCTCCCGTAGTGACCGTACACTATTAAACCAGAGTTACCCGACACAAATTCACAAGAGCTTTACATGGAATACATGCACTATGTCCTCACGGGCTCACACTCGCAGTCATACTCACTTACAGTTCTCAAAGATGCACACTGTCAACTATTTGCCCCAAAATTTGTTTTGTATGATCCAATTTATCAAGCATTAATGAAAGTCATGCGGTGCGAGTCAGCTATAGAGTCGCATATCTAGGCATGTACGTAATGTATACCGGTCGTCGACTCGTCGCAGCGCTAGATATGCAGCGATCGTGTCGCGCGCGCGCGCGCTGCTAATGCGTATGTGAAACAAATCACGTACGCGCGCACGACGCCACGGCGAGGTACATGTAAAAAGACCCATTTTATGTCGCCATCGGAGCATGCGTGGCGACATGTTGGCAAAGTCCAAAACCAGTACTTTTGTCGCCATAGTGGCGACATCAGGCGTGTCGATACCAGCACTACTGCGGAGAGACAAGTAAATAAAGAAATCAGTGGTCAAAATGTTCTAGCGAGTAGCGACGCCCCTGGTAGGGAAGATTACTTCCTGTGTATGGCTTTTGATGTTCAGATGTCATGTTTCATAAAACATCAAGCCCGTATGGCTAGTATGGCCTTGCTTGGTCTTTTGTCTAGGAAACATTTTTCCTTTCTAATATAGAATCAATGTATGCAAATATACATACATGTGTGTGTTATTATAGACTATATAACCTTGCATAAGTGTGAGTGGGTGTGATATAGAATTAGGGTACAGTTGTACATAACATATTCATGATATTGTTTCCATCTACTTGCAGTCATCAGGTAGATCATCAGGTCATCAGGTTAAGGTCTGATTCTGAAAGAGGAGATTCTCAGCTTTAAAATGATATGTAACTCAAGCCCCGATTTAATAGACCGCGTCCGGACGGAGTCGGGACTGATGTTGGGTTAAAAAAGCGGGGCAGCAGGTGATAAAACCACGGGTGGTCCACCCCGGCGCGCCGTCTTAACAGACGTTCGCTGAAAACCTAACCGGGTAGGTTCCCATAGTAACGTATAGAACTGCATGACTTCCTGTCGCGCGCGCGGGAGATTCAAAACGCGGGGAATGTGATATTTCACGAGAATCGAGTTCGAGTCATTGCGCAATGTCGAGCTGTCCGGTCAGAAACTACCCCGAGAGCGGCTTAACAGAACGGCTGTCCGGAATTAGCAGGGGTAGAGTCGTGATTTTACCCTCGTTGGACCTAGTCAAATTTTGGCAAAATTATACCGGGTAGATTCCGGTCAACACCTCAGTAGGAGCGGCTTAACAGGAAGGGGTAAAGAAATCTAACCCGGTATCACCCGGTCGAGGCGTTTTAAAAAGTGTCTGTTAAGACGGGGCTTCATTAGCAATTGGATGTTCCTAACTCACTGTACAAAGAGAAGAATGCACAGTCCCTCATAATGTTACTTCTGAGAAATAAGGGTTTAAAGTTTGCAGTCTATTGAAGCACTCTGACTTGCAAGGTGTTTTGCTAATAGTGACAAAAGGAGGATTAGAACTCAATGGAAATTTCTATGAAGGGATTATCAGATTGTCCTAAAACTTGGCATACTAATTAGTCATATCCTGTTCATCATAGTGCACAAGTATCAATGCAAGAACTTACTCTGTTTAAAAGTTATGCGAGATCAAAATGAGACAAGTATTCAGGGTCGTAAAAAAGAAAAGTAATACCACAAAATCCAGAGAAGACACACACAAGTCTAATTAAAAAACTGTCAAATATACCACTTTTAGATTGTTTGGTGCCTCCATATTTTTAGATTACTTAGAAAAAAGTATACTCTTTCAGGAAATACCCAAAACTAAAATTTGACCATGCCAACCCAAAACACATTGATTGAGCTTTAACTGAAAATCACACATTGCGACTTTTTGGTGGTTTTGTGGTGCCTGGTCACAAATGTACTTATGTTCAAAGGTGTAATATGTTCTCAATCATTAGCCTCTATCACTTTAGAAATAAAAAACCAGAAAAGGGTTTAAATCAAGACATTCTAGCACGTGGTATCATCTGCTAACACTTTACATGGGGGATGCCATTTTCTTGATGATATGGAGTTGTACATGAACCACTGGAAACCGTTTCAGTCAGGAAGATATTTTTAATCCTAGAGCTAAAGTGCTTCCCTTCATTACAAAAAATCCCCATATATGATGGAAAATACATAGCGGTGCATACATGTACATACATATATTCTAAAATTTGAAATTTATAGATTTCTTTTTAAATTCTCTGGTTTTGCTAAATAGAAATCGATTTCTTGGGCTTGCCTGGCAGAGCAGAACATAATTTATACCACGTGCATTCTGACTATTGAAGTCCATTATCTCAAAGCAAGTGAATGCATAGTTTGTCACTATTGACGCTCGGAGAAAGTTATCATCCATAAACTTGAACTAATTTGCTCCGTCACGTACCTCATAGTATTAAAAAAAAATAGATTTATATTTCACAGAAATATAAAACACATTTTTCATTTTTAGAATATATGTATATATCTGTTAAATATTTTAAATCTCAAATGGGATTTTGTATCAGAAAGAAAGACAATTTTGCATTCGGATAGAAAATATCTTTATCTACACATCAAGAAAATGGCAGCCCCCAGGTATCGCTAGCAGACGATAAATTTTGCTGAGAAAATCTTGATTTATACCCATATGGTATATTTTACTGCAAAACTATGTTGGACAACAAGAAGGACATAGATTACATCTTTGAATATAAGCTCATTTATATTTTGAGGTTAATTCCCCTTCAAATGTTTCTTCTTTTTGCCCCTCCAAAATACAAGTTCACATAGTAGCAGAGTAGGAGAGGAAAAGCCAGAGAAGATACTGACATGAATGCAGCCAGAGGAGGGGAATCCCCAGGACCAGGAGGGCGTGGAGGGGGCGGAGCCAATGCTGGAGTCCCTGGTAGCGGACGAAGACGCAAGAAGAAACCTAAAGGAGGAAAGGTAATCAAGAAGAGATTCAGATCTAAAAATTGGAATAAACTAGAAGTAGATATATATACAATTTGTTTTTTTGTTTTTGTTTTTGTTTTTGTTTTTGTTTTTGTTTTTGTTTTTGTTTTGTTTTTGTTTTTGTTATGTTTTGTTTTTTTGTTTGGGGGGGGGGGGGGGGGAGGAGGGGTAGCTAACAGCTAAATTTTTGTACAGAACCAAATTATACCTAAGCTCCAATGGATTCAGAGGGGGGGGGGCAGCTTGACCTTTTCTGTTATTCAGGGAAAGAAAATTGTGTTCAAATTTTACCCCAATATGCTTTTTAAATAAATACTCTGGCTCTTTTTATCTTTTTGTCCCTGTCTTTCTCTATGCCTTACATGTATTGTAGGATGGACCTCCTCGTGAGAGAGGAAACAGTGAGGGCAATAGTCACAAACCTCCGCCTATGATTTTATCCAAGGCAGCTGGGCTTGATAATAAGGTATAACAAATTTTTGGTATTCTTGATTATATTCAATGCCACAAAAGTATAGTCTCTTTAGAATGTTTAGAATCTTTAGAACGCGCATCTTTAGAGGCGAGTTGGCTCACTCAGTAAAGCATCTGCCTGTCAAACAAAAGATCGTTCGAATCCATCCCGGGCAAATGACTGAAGCCTGCGTTGAGTATTAACATGCCCCTCCCTTGTTTCATAGATGCAGGCTATGTTACAGTGGAAAACACTCCGTCCCTTGGATAGGATGTTAACTGGAGGCCCCGTGTAGAGGACAGTCACCACCTTTGCACGTTAAGAACCCACTGCACTATTCGATTAAGAGTAGGGGGGGAACCCAGGTGTTGTGGTACACCTGCACATCCCAATCAGTTATCTCGGGAGGAGAGACCTAAGGGTTACAGTGATTTAGTTCGCTTTTCCCCTCCCGGGCACAGGTGACGCCAAATACTTAATAATAACAATAATAATGTTTGACAACAATTATATTCAACACAGTTTGCTTCCTTGCCTGCCTCAATAAATGCTCAACAAAAAAAAATGCTCATCACCATTTTGGGTTGTTTTTTTACTCCAAAATTCTCTGACAAACAAAAAAAGAAGAAGACGACAAAATAAAAAAGATCATCAGTGTTTTGGGTGTGTTTTTTACTCCGAAATGTTCTGACAAGCAAAAAAAAAAGGGCCCCTCTCCTTTTTTTATGCCAGGGGAGGGGGCCTGGGTGTAGTTGAATAAGACTTGAAAAAACTTATACCACACTTTGTTTACTAATTAGAATACAACAATGATTTATACATGCTTTACTGTCAAAGGGGTCCATAAATAGTTGTTTTCTTGTAGAATTAATAGTGCTGTTGCTTCTGACTCATTCTCCAATGCTTCTACAGTATACATTTTCTTGTGTTTTTATATATATATATATATATATATATATATATATATATAATATGTATTGAAATAATCTTCACTTACTTGCATGTGTATTGCAAATTCAGGACATTGAAAAGACGACTGCATCTGAACGCTCCCACCGTCCTGTTCGAGCTGTGTCCCCTGGCCCCCAGATCAAAATCAAAGTAAGGGACAGAGAAGACACCCCATCCCAAAGCCAGACGCCAACCTCCAATGCCTCCACAGGTTCCCCTTCACATGGTAGCCCTGTCATACCCCAGGTAGTGCCAGTAACAAAGCTGAAGCAGGGGAGCGAGGTTGAACCAAGGGGGCGGAGTAGTACACCAACTGGAAGGCTGTATTCCCCAGGTCAGCGGGTGACAGGAGGGCAGATGCCAGGCATTTCTATTGAGGGTAAGTGCTTAAAATCATAACCCTGATTTGGGTCCTGTTCATTCAGAACTGATTTTTAATAACAACTGCCACATTTCTGTGACAAATCCAATTATAGCTGACATCAGTTACTGTAGCTTGTTATTGATAAAAAGTTTTTATAAAACAGGGCCCACAAGTATAATGTCAGGTCAGATTTCATATTTACAATTGAGAATTTATGAAGCCAGAGAGTACACGGTGTAGAACCTCAAGAACATTTGAAAAAGGAAAAGGCAGGGATATATTTTCACACAGTGCAATCCAACATTTTATTTATTTTTATGCATACATTTCTTTTTATAGTGTTCTTTATATATTTTTTTATTCATTTTTATTTAATTATTATTTATTTATTTATTTTTATTTATTTATTCTTATTTTATTTTATTTTTTTACATTTTTTTAAATTTTTTTATTTTTTATTTTTATTTTTTGGAGGGGGGGGGGGGGGCTGATGGGATAAACTCTGTTCTTTATTGTAAAGGCATTGAATTTTGTTCAGTCTTACATTGGATAGATATACCCCCCAGGAATGGGGGGGGGGGGGAGAATTGTTGGATCCATTAGTACCTGAAAATGTTGCTTGTGATGTAATGCTGTACAAGACCTAAGTAATTGTATTCTAACAACCAAGACCCTTTAGATGATTATCAAGGATCTGTTCCTGTATACTAGCTCTTGATTTGTATGTTTTTATGTATTTTTTCTGTGTTTTCTTTGTATCTTTTGGATAGTGCCTATTCACAAAAGATTGGCAGCACCAGCAATGATGACTCAACCCATCAAACTGATTGACAATGCATTCCAGTGGGTTGATGTGGGAACTGAGGTAAACTGAGGTTGAATAGGGGTACTCAGACATATGCTCAGGCTGTGACAATTGCTCCAGGCTTCACATGTTTTGTAAAAGATATAGGGTTAGGGTTAGGGTTGTGATTGGGTTTTAGTCCAGGGTCAGTGTTCAGGTTAGAATTAGTATTTTATTTTTTTAGTCAAGGGTTGAAGTTAAGAATTTTGTCAGTGAAGGATATTGACCACATAGGCCAGGAGTCTGTCCCGAAATAGTCACCCCATTTTACCTGTAACATTTAACCCCTTAAAATAAAAACACCAAAGTGCCCTTTGACAAAGCTTTGCCCCCTTGATGGACTGTATGTGAAGAAAAACTTTGTTTTACCTTCTGACTATGATAACTCAGATTTGTTTTATTAAATTCAGTTCATATTTACATAACGTAATTTTGAGTATTATAATATTCTTGAGGTGCAATTTGGTGTCAATTGGTCATTTCATTAACAAGTTATTAAATTGTGAAAAATGTATTGCATTTTAAAAAGTAGTCAATTTTTTTTTTCAGGATTATGTAAACACACCCATTGTCCATCTTCACCTGTTTGACAAGGCATAGTAGAAGAGTTTTTCAGGTATCTGTGGTACATGTATGTGACTGCCAGGCTGAAATGTACTATTGACTATACCAAGCAAGCAAATGCCTTGTCAGATGGTCATTGGGTGTGTTTATAATTATCATGACAATATTGTTCGCTACTTCTTAGAAAGCAATGCATTATTCACAATTCAATAACGTATTAATGAAATGACCAAAATGTACTTCAATAAAATTATAATACTCTAAATTATGTTATGTAAATTTAAAGTGAATTGAATAAAACACTTCTGAGTTATCATAGTCCGAAGGTTAAAAAAAATGCCTTTTCTTCGCATACAGACAATTTTACAGGGGCAAAGCTTTGTCAAAGGGCACTTTGGTGTTTTTGTTTCAGGGGTTCTGACACCCTCTTCCCCATGGACAATTTTTTCAGTTTTTATATGTTTGTGATGTACATCCATAGTTCTTCCTTCTGAAAACATTTGGTTCCTGGGCTTCAAGGGGAAAAATTTACCCCAATTTTTAGGGGCCGTCTGACATCCCATCCCGACGGAAAGTTTTGTCAGCTATTTGTGTTTTGTAATGTCCAGTCATGCTTCTTCCTACTGACAACGTTTGGTGCATGGAGGAGATGGGGTGAAATAGACCCAACTTTGGGGTTTCTTTTGGGAGCTCTGGGAGCTAAACCCAACGGCTGTGGTCAGACTGACAACCATTCTGTTAATGATTTAGATGGTTCTTAGTAACTTTAAGGGGTCAAATCTTATGCGTAAAATGGGGTTACTATTTCGGGGGACAGGCTCCCAGACTAGAGCAATTGTCGCAGGAACATTTGTTGTACAACCAAAATAGGTATTCATGTATTGTCATAGGGACGAATGAACTAATAAAATACTGTAAAACCATGAACTTCCTAGTTTTACAGTATAAGAATGGCAAAAAACAAAGCAATATTAGAACTGTGAATTGATAATGGATTAAAGGAGAAATAAAGACGATGGTGTTGGTTTTGATATTGTACTTTACTTGGGATATTGAGAAAGCAAGTCTTGGTAATGCTTGAAGATATATATCCTGGGACATACCATCTGATGGTATTCCTTTCAATACAGCTGGGGTGGATTGTGCTCACCTAACTTTTTTTTCTTCTTTTTTTCTGAAAGTAAGTTTGCAGAACATTGTATTTGGGTTTACATCCATTTCCCCCAGCCCTTGCCCCCAACGCAACATGTAAAATTTACTTTGTATCATAAGTGGATTGTAGATGTTTTATAATCCTCGTTTCATCTTTCTCTCTCTCTCTCTCTCTTGTAGTACCTTCTTGAGCAGACAGATTTCTTGGTGATAGGTGTGCTAGGGCTACAGGGCAGTGGCAAGTCTACTTTAATGTCTCTGTTAGCTGGCAATGAACATACGGATCCTCACAGGTAAGCATGCTACAGCTTCATAGTACCAGAGTGCTCATAGACTGTACCCTACTTATCATACAGAAATTTGGTGTGATACACTGTTGCACTGCCAATTCTTATGCAGTCTTTTTTTTTTTTCTTCTTCCCAAGATCTGTTTTGGAACATTCCAGAGCTAAATCACTCTCTTCTCCCTTATTCTGTTCAATTGTTGGGGTTTGATTCCTTGCTTAATTTGAGTATATAGAAACTAGTCAAGAAGGAGCAAGATCAACAATGTTTTCAACTCTCACATTTCTTATCTCTAACTGTTTTCCAGGTTCCTTTTACTCAAGTCTTTACAAGACTCTTAGAAAATAAATTCTTTATTGCACTAATCTTTATCTTCCAGTTGTCATGTTAAAATTATTAGTATATTTATAATTTATTTGGCACTTTCAAAAAACAATGAAGGAACAATGTACAATATACATACATTTAACTTCAATGAATACAATAATTTCATTGACAGTTGCGCTCCCAACCAGGTGGCCTGGGTGAGGAACAGGTCTACCTAATGATCATGGCCCACAGGCCTTCCTTCAAACACCTGATCTGGTGCACAAGCATCTTCACATACATCTAGAAAAACATCTCATCAAGGGACTTTGGCTTAACAAAACATTGGTCCATGCAAACACAACATGTGCATGCTATACCACTAACTATTAATAACATTGTGTCACCCCTTCCTCAGCTCCTACATCTTCAAGCCCCAGACTTCTTCTAACACTGAGCAAGCCTTGCATCAGACCACCGGCATGGAGATGTTCATTACAGAGGAACGCATTATCCTCCTTGATACACAACCAGTCCTCAGCTCTTCTATCTTAGATCGTCTCCTGGGTCCAGAGAAGCAGAGCGTGCCTCCAGAATACTCGTCAGCTGAGAACTATGCTGAGATGCAGGTCAGATGCATTCTTATGATGGAATTTAATCTTTTCCTTTTCTGTTTTTTCTGAAATTCACATTAGATTTAATAAAAATCACTTATGTAAAGATCTCATGCTAATTCTCTAGATAGCACTAGCTGTTTCAGACTTTCGCATACTAAAGAATATATGCTGCTTCATAACAAACTGTTATTATCTAATAATAGAAACAGGAAGGACAGTTGGCTTGGGAAAACCTAGACACATCTAAGAATATGCACAGTGTATAAGGAGAGATAGGTGACAAACTACAAGCTATATTCTTTAATATGCCCTAATTCAGAAACAGAAATTGTTATCCATATTTTATTGTTGAAATCCTCTCATTTTACTTAATATGTCAATAGAGAAAATAAATTCACTTCTGTTCAATCTGTTTTTTTCTTCAAGTCCCTATTCATAGCTGCCTTTCTGCTGACTGTATGTCATGTTGTGATGGTAGTTGAAGATTGGTTCAGTGATATCAACATCATAGAGTTCCTCAAGAGGGCTGAGATGCTCAAGCCAGCCACCCCACCCCCTCCAAGTAGCCAATCAGAGAGCAGCAGTCTGGATGACGCAGAAGACTTTGTCCCAAACATAGGTATATTTTTTAGATTTCCAAGCAGCTAAATTGATCTTTTTTTTTTTATATTTATTTTCTTTATTTTAGTCCTCATAGAGGGAAAAAAGTTTCCTCCAATTTCTAATTGGATTGACATATTTTTAAAGACTGAGATGAATTTTCAATTTACATGTCTTTCAATAGAGATCCAAGCTTCATACAAAGTGTTTATGTTAACATAATGTGATAGTGACAATGATATATGGGAGTGGTGAGCAGTTTAACTCTGGAAAGCTCTAAAAGATCTCTGATGAAAATAAATAGATAAATAAAAGATATAAGAATTTCCCTGAGGAAATCTTACCTTCACTTAAGACATTAAAAAAAAAACACCTATAAACAAAAAAGTAATTTCTATGTTGGTTGAGTACTTTTGAATAATATTGCAAAACATATCTTCTTCACAGTGTTTGTGCAGAATAAAGCGAGTCGTGAAAGCTTTCAGCCCATCACTGTAAATGCAATGCAGCAGTCTATTCATTCTCTCATGGTCACATCGAAACTCAAATACACAGGTTGGTTTGAATTTTCTAGCGATCATGATTAATGATATTGATCACTTACAATTTGACTCTGTTCATTAATGAACAAAGTTTAACATGTCCATGTTGAATGTATATGAAATATGTGTTTAAAAAAACAATAACACACATTTGAGACTTTTGATTGATAATAACTCAATAGAAAATTGTAAAGTAGATGAATGTAGAATTTCCTTTTTAAATAATGTAAGCAAATGCCCCCCCCCCCCGACAAGTTCCCCAGAGGACATCTCCCCCGGGTGACAAATACCCCGGAGGACGTGTCGCAACATGATAATGACTCCCTGGAGTACGACGCTCACCAAGATAATTCTTACACCGGTATAAAATATAATAACAGGGATAATCGTTTTTGAAAGAGTATTGTGAAAATATTTGTTTTGGGATACTGTGATAGAATGACATGACAAATAATTATTAAGGCTCGCGTCACTTGTCAGGTCAGCGGTTGGGGAACGAGCATAGGTATCTCCTTGTTCTACACGAATGGGGTGATTTATATCCCTAATGCAGCTATTAAAACTTCATTCTATCGTCTATCCTTAGCTTATCCTTTGCCTATCATCAAAGCATGTTAATATTCAATTTTATTAATGATCATATTACATAGCAAATTAAGACATTTAGTGTCATTTTGCATCCTATACTAAAAAGAGAATTTTATTTTGCGCTTTTAGAAATCGAAACTCAATCTATGTGTCTACATTTGTCAATTTAAAAGCCTAATTAACATTGACTTTATCTTTTGTTGTGCATTCGTCATAAATAAAACACTTTATAACGGAGGTTTTGATCTGATTTCAGCGCAAATTTTAACTTTCACACAAGCTCGGTTTAATGTAGAAATAGGCAGAAGCGCAGGTCCTTTTTATTTTTTATACAAATTTTATTCAGTACATGTATTAGGTTTCCCCTAATATTCATTTATGGTTGGTGAGTTTAACACAGTGGCGGATACAGGATTTTTTTTTTTTGGGGGGGACACTTAACATTAAATCTTATAGCACAGCTGCTCAGAGGATGTGGTTAACCCCCCCCCCCCCCCCCTCCTTACGAAAAGTAAGAACTCTGTGCAAAAAATTGTGTCTGAAAGTTGCATATTTAGAAAAAAAAAAAAAAAACAGTTACTTTATCACGGCTGCCAATGGAGCAAAGTGACCGGGGGGTGTCCTCTCCCACGGTTAGAATTTTGTTTTTTATTTTATATTTCAAAGTTTCAAATTTAGAACACTTTCATTTTTTTTACAAAATGTGACACCCCCCTTTCCTACAGGCTTCGCCTATATACTTCTCTACTTTTATACTTTCCTACATTAGTTCCTCACTTTTCTTTCTCCATGTCCTTCCTTTTTTTATGCCTCCGCCCACCGAAGGTGGTGCCGGAGGCATTATGTTTTTGGGTTGTCCTTCTGTCCCGCTCTCTTGTTCTAGCGATAACTCAAGAACCACATGAGGTATGAACTTCAAACTTGGTGCTAGTATATAACACCATAGGAAGACGAGCTGATTAGATTTTGGGGTACGTAGGTCAAAGGTCAAGGTCACAGAGGCCAATTTCTGAAATTTCAGGTGTTAGCCTCGTTCTAGCGATAACTCAAGAACCATTTGAGGTATGAACTTCAAACTTAGTGCTAGTATGTATCATCATATGAAGATGATCTGATTAGATTTTGGGGTACGTAGGTCAAAGATCAAGGTCACAAAGGCCAATTTCTGAAATTTCAGGTGTTAGCCTCATTCTCGCAATAACTCAAGAACCATTTGAGATATGAACTTCAAACTTAGTGCTAGTATGTATCATCATAGGAAGAGGATCTGATTCGATTTTGGGGTATGTAGGTCAAAGGTCACAGGTCAGTTTCTGAAGTTTCAGGTGTTAGCCTTGTTAACGCGATATCTCACGAACCATTTGAGGTATGAACTTCAAACTTGATACTAGTATGTATCACCATAGAAAGACGATCTCATTAGATTTTGGGATATGTAGGTCAAAGGTCATAGAGGTCAATTCTGAAATTGCCGGTTTTAGCCTTAACGTGATATCTCAAGAACCATATGATCCATTAACTTCAAACTTGGAACTAGTATGCATCACCATAATGAGACGAACTGATTAGAATTTTGTTCATGTAGGTCAAAGGTGACAGGTCATAGAGGTTATTATACAGGTGTATGTGAAATTAATGTTTTTTTACTTTTGTTATCACCATATCTCAACTATTTTGTATTCATGACTAGGAGGAGATAAAGTGATCAGACTTTTGGGTTATAAGGTGTAAGGTCAAATGTCAAAGAGGTCAATTAACATATAATTAGAGGCTTTTTATTCTGGTTATCACAATATTTCAAGAACAGTTTGAGCCGGTCTACGCCCGATAGACCGCGGGTCCGATAGACCGCGGGGCCTATAGACCGCGGGGCCGATAGACCGCGGTGTCTGAAATGTAACGCATTTTCACATCACGTCTTAAAAGCATAATGACTCAAATAATTCATGTATCTTAATCCCGGGGGGGGGGTATCTTCCATTGAAATCCGCGAACCTGAAAACGAGGAAAAAAGGTAGTTTTTTAGGTTCGGGCGCGGACCCGCGCGGATCCGCATTTAGGGTGTCAAAAACGAAAAATATATAATAATAATTAAAAAAAATAATAACAATACTTGGTTCTTTTATAGCGCATTACACATAGCAACACTGCATGTCCCTGTGCGCTTTATAAAGTAAGAACGAAATAACTTAGAAATAGGAAGGTGCATACAATGTAATGTTGGACACTGAGTTCATACTCTAAGTATTAAACAGATGTCTTTTAAGGGAGATTTTGAACTTATCTAAGTTGCTTTCATATCTCATGATACCCTTTTCATATAAAAGGGTATCAAAATCACACTTCTGACCAAATGCAGGGGAAAAGGGTATGAAATTTAACACGGCCAATCCGCGGAAAGGGTACAATTTATTCAGAATTTGAGAATTTCGGTCGTATATGCTCGCCCTGTTAAGGGTGTAAAAACGAGCCGTTAATTATTTCTCTCCGTGTTTAGGGTATCAAAATCAAGAAAGAAAAAATATCCCTGTTTAGGGTATCAAAATCACAAAATCTGAATCCTCGTTTAGGGTGCTTTTCAGAGGGTAAAGTTCGAGGATGCTGGACGGGTCTCAATGGAAGATCCCCCCCCCTGGGATCTTAATCAATTTTTCAATTTTATTTCCCCTTTTTTATATATTGATATTATCAACAAATTATGCTATTATGTATGTGTCATTTAAAGGGAACATATGAATTACAAGTTAGTCTTTTAAAAAAGATTTCTTTCATATTTCCCTCTTTGATTTTGTCTGCTTCCACGTCACCTTGCCCATAATGCTGTATTTCGCTGCTATCATGGCTATTGTTTGTTCAATCTTGGAGTGTTATAATTATGTAGGCCTACTAGGCACTATGTTTTCTTCCGTATGAAAATAAATCAAACTGAACTTATATTTTTGATTATTAACTTTTCATCAGTTTGCCGATGACACTAGCATATTCTTTTCTTCTAATAATTTAAATAATACTGTCCTTGTTCTTAATAATAAACTTATTGCATAATCCATTGAACATCAAAAAGTTAATGAGCGCATCCATGAGGGGGTGACGATCCACCTCCCATTTCTCTTAATTTTTTTTTTTTTTTTAAAGTTTTGCTGTTAGTGCTTTCGATTGCAAGAGGTGTATAGTGATTTGAGTGAATGTGCGGAATTACTGGTGACTGGCGTGTACATTGAGACGCCGCGGTCTATCGGCCCCGCGGTCTATAGGCCCCGCGGACTATCGGCCCTGCGGTCTATCGGGATTCCCCCGTTTGAGCCATCAACTGAATTTAGGCGGAGGCATATAGGAGACGCAGTTGCATTCATCTTGTTTTTCATTGTCTTTCTTATTTTTCCTTGTCTTTCTTTTTATTTTTTATTAATATAACTTGTTTAACATTTGTCTTTTTCTTTTTGTAATTCAAGATCATGAAATGTGTTATTGGAAGTACTTTTTGTATTTCGGTTCATAATTTATGATATCTTGGATTATTGGAACAGTTACTTTCCCCAGTGTCATTTTTGTTCTTTCGCAATTTTTTATTATGTTGACTGTTTTTAAATTTGTTTAAACATCTTATGTCATATAAATCTGAATGTTGGATATAATCAAGAGAAAAAATGAATATGTTGTTCCTAAAGAGATTTGAACCTGTAAAATAGTAATGTCTTCAGACAGCACTGTATGAAATCACACACGCAAGGCCCACACAAATCTTTCAAGTTTCAACCTTAAAGTTGGGGGGAAACTTTAGTTTACTCATAAAACTTCAAACTAACTCATGTTTGTCAAATAGATTTTATTCCATTATGTTTGAGCATGAAAAACAAACATCAAACATGTAACTCAAATCTTTGTCCTTGGGGGAGTTGTCCTCCAGGGAGTTGTCAGGTGGGAGTCGTCCCCCAGGGGTGTGGGGAGGGGGGGGGGGGTTGTCCTCCGGGGGAGTAGTCCTAGAACCCTCTAACAATAATAATGATCATCATTCAGAGGTAATTTTATAAATATTGAACCCAGTTTCAAGTGTTTGCTTGTCTCTTGTTTGCAGGTTGTTCATCTCTTGCCAGGAGTTCTGTGATGCCCTGTCTGAGCTCCAAGACTCTTCCTTTAGACCTTAATCTATTCCTGCTCCCTAAATTCAACTCAAACAAGAACACAAGACCTGAGAAAGGTAAATGTTACCCTCATCATAGTTGTTTCAGAAAGGTAGTTCATTGATGCATGTGGGGGTTTCTTCATATGAATGGTTTCTTATAAGGGAGTGAGCTACATCATTATCCATCATTATCATCATCGTTGTGGTCATCATCATTATCATCATCATCATCACAATCATCATCATCATCATCACAATCATCATCTTGAAGTTATCTTCTTTATCAGGCTGCTTTATGGCTTAATGTCTGCAAACCTAAGATTTGACTTGAAATTGAACAAGACTTTCTTTTTTATTTCTCTAATGCATTTCATATATTATTCGATATTCTAAAGATTAAGTGTGCCAAAAATCTCTTCAAAATCAGAGAAAGAAAATGCCATTTTCACAAGAAAAGGCGACTGTGTCATTTCAACATTGAAAAAATAATGGTGCCTATGTCTGCGCACTCATTCAGTTTACACGCAGTTAAGGATTTTTGACATGAAAGACAAGATTTTGAGGCTTGTGAATAAAATTACTAAAATAAGTTCTTTTTTCAATATTTTGACTAATTTTTTGCGTGAACAGTATTGCTGTAATAAAGACGAAAAATTTATGTTCGTTTCATGTTCTGCTTCATCAGATAGTGCAGTTACATGTGTGCGCAGACAAGGGCACTGTAGAGACTTGAGCACTCTAGCCATATAAACCATTTGAAAATCTCCTTATGTGTTGAAGTGTGCAAAAATACAGGGGAAACTTGATATAACAAGGCCGTCAGGATCAAAAGATTTTCCTTGTTAAAGCCGATATCTCGTTATATCAGAACATAAAAATGAACATATGGGACTACATGTACATGTACACTAATGACTGTAAAGAGTTGTGCTGTCGCTGCTTATCAACTCATTTAATAGCTATGAAGACATTTATAATATGTTAATCCTCTGAATTAGCTAATAAAATGCCAGATTATATTGGAAAATACTTTTAAAAACTTTATATTCTGACTTTAAGTTACCGACTACTAGTAAGTCTGTCATACTTGTGAGCTCTTAAAGGGATACTTTGGTGGGCCTGCATGGGCGATTTCCGATGAGAGAGGAAAATATACTCGGAGCTTCGTGTCACTTTCGATACAAGGACTTCCATCACAGTGCTAAAACATGTGATTCATATTGGATCACCTCTGAGATAGTTCGGTGAAGACTGGCTTGTGTTTTAAATTTCGCGCGATGGGAAAGTAATCAAACATGTGGAAAAGTAATTACAGAGCCAGCTCTCTGGTAGAGCCTGGGGGTAGTTACGTAATCGTGGCGGCAACGTGTCGCGGCAGGGCAGTGCAGAAGCGATGGCTAGACTAATCAACCAGAAGTAAACCGTGTTTTGTATTTGGAAATATTTCGGCATTACACTAAACTTGTTTGGGTGAACGAGGTTACGACCAGTTACAAGACTAAGGGCCTGGGACTCGTTAAACCCGAAGTATTCGCCTAGCTCCAGTTCGGTCAACTTCGTGCCGTCCGATCATTTATGGCATTAGTCCGACGGCCTCGCACAACGGGCGTGCTATGTGTACAAGTAAACGAGCCTTTTGCAAATTCCGCACGATTTCATTTCCCCGTGAGTTCTCATTACACTGGCCCTTTAAACATTGATACGGAATGTCTGTTGAATAGGGTACTGCCCATGTCTCGCACTCATAAATATTCATGTTGCATTTGTTTTGAGGGCCATGCTGGCTGCGTTGAGGTATGAAAACAGGCTGAGGGCCGGGCTCGCTACGCTGTGGTGCAAATAAAAAGACCCAACACACATCCCCCCCCCCCCCCACTTGGCCAAATATCTCATTACTAGGCTCATATTTGTGTGTACAGTGACTGCATTCTCTAGCTGAATGATTTTTTGTTCATTTGAGGCACAGTGAAATTTGCATACTCGTTTAAATGGGAATGATTACCAGTCTTTTTCTTTGTTTTGGGGGCATGAGATTTAGCCTATTATAGCCACCTTCACTACAGAAGGAATTGCATGCAAGTAAATTTTGGACAGTGACACCATTACCACGTTATGTCAAGTTTTCCCTGTATACTTTGAAATATTTTTCATGAAGAGAAACATGTGGGAAGTTTTAGGCGAGGTCCTTTGCAAAAAAATTGTGAAGCTTCGAAACTTCATGACGAACATAAAAAAACATAACACTTTGATAGACTTACCACTATGGTCTTTTATCAATACTCCTCAAACCTCTCCCACTTTTTAAAATTTCTGGTTCTCCTTTGTTGTATGTCTTCTTTGTTCTGCACTTCCATCTAGTGTAAAACAGAGTTGACCTGCTTCATTTTGAGTGAACTGTGGATGAGCATTTATTTTCTTTTTTCATCTTTATTGCTTTCAAGAATCAAAGACTTCCGTGCTCAACTTTGTGTCTGACCCTGGCTACGTGGGTCACCCCCGCCCTGAGAGGCTTGTAGCAGCCTTCAGGAATCAGATGTATGCTGCTAGTCATCCTCTTCTCACTCATACCTCACTCAATGAAAAGAACTGGTAAGTTTTTATATTGTGGTCCAATCAATGGTGACCAGTGCTGTGAAGGATATTTTTTCCAACAATATCTTAAAATAGATTGAAAAGTCTTGTCTGTCGAGGTGATGTTGATATGAAAAGGTTTGCCAATTTCTTCTGTTAACATGTACATTATTTAATGACGTGTCAGTGCAACCACCTCCTTAAAAATGTTTACTACCGACCCTTAGATGATGATCTAGGGGCTAATTAACTTAATTACATTAATTAATTAATTAAAATTAATTTAATAGTTGTCCAAGGTAATGGTCCTGGGGGAAGTTGTCTAAGAGGAGGTCGAGGGGATTATTGTCCTGGGGTAGTGTCATGGGATCACTTTCTTAATACTAATAGCAGCTTCGCTTTAGCTTTTTTTTTCCCCTTTTCTTTTTTTTTTTTTTTTGGTTTTGTTTTGGTTTGGGGGTTTTTGTTTTTGCCTTGGGAATGACACTGGACTTACCCTGATACATCATGGTATGTTAGGTTTAGTTTAGTTCAAAGATTAGGGTTAGGGTTCGATTTAGGGTACCCCTTTACCCCTGACAGCACATAATACAGAACTAGTGATGTTTGCTCTGATTGTTTAAGCAAGCTACTGTTTACACCTTCATGGAATTGACGGACTTTAGATACACATTTTGAGATGTTCCCAATGTATATGCTATGAACATGGATACTCTCAAACAGGTGCTCTGCAATGATTAATAGGTGATCCTACTGTCAGGCTCTGCAATGAAATGTTATGATTGTAAAGTTGTAACAGTCAGTTTTTTTTTCCAATGTGAGTACATGTACATGTCATTATTCTATTTCATTCCCACTTACACAAATTTATATAGGCTTAGTTGCCTTAGTACAAACACTAATATGATTCTTCAATTTTTTTGTATTTGTATTTTTCTAGGTATCAGTACCTTAGTTGCCTTAGTACAAACACTAATATGATTCTTCAATTTTTTGTATTTGTATTTTTCTAGGTATCAGTACCTTAGTTGCCTTAGTACAAACACTAATATGATTCTTCAATTTTTGTCCCCGCCGAACGAAGTTCGCGAGGGGACTATGAAACGGGCTCCGTACGTGTGTGCGTGTGTGTGTGTGTGTCCGTCCGTCCGTCCGTCCGTCCGTCCGTCTGTCCGTGTGTGCTCAGATGTTAGAAAATGCTACTTCTCCGTCATTTCTTGGCCGATTTTGATTCCGATTGTTTTATCTGATAGGGCTGGGTGGGGGCTTCCAAACTTCTACACAGAATTTTGAAATTCATTAATTATGCAAATTTATGCAAATTTATTCAAAATCAACGAAAAATGCTACTTCTCCTCTATTTCACATCGGATTTTGATTCCGATTGTTTTATCTGATAGGGCTGGGTGGGGGCTTCCAAACTTCTACACAGAATTTTGAAATTCATTAATTATGCAAATTTATGCAAATTTATTCAAAATTGACGAAAAATGCTACTTCTCCTCTATTTCACATCAGATTTTGATTCCGATTGTTTTATCTGATAGGGCTGGGTGGGGGCTTCCAAACTTCTACACAGAATTTTGAAATTCATTAATTATGCTAATTTATGCAAATTTATTCAAAATTGACGAAAAATGCTACTTCTCCTCTATTTCACATCGGATTTTGCTTCCGATTGTTTTATCTGATAGGGCTGGGTAGGGGCTTCCAAACTTCTACACAGAATTTTGAAATTCATTAATTATGCAAATTTATGCAAATTTATTCAAAATCAACGAAAAATGCTACTTCTCTATTTCACATCGGATTTTGATTCCGATTGTTTTATCTGATGGGGCTGGGTGGGGGCTTCCAAACTTCTACACAGAATTTTGAAATTCATTAATTATGCAAATTTATGCAAATTTATTCAAAATTGACGAAAAATGCTACTTCTCCTCTATTTCACATCGGATTTTGATTCCGATTGTTTTATCTGATAGGGCTGGGTGGGGGCTTCCAAACTTCTACACAGAATTTTGAAATTCATTAATTATGCAAATTTATGCAAATTTATTCAAAATCAACGAAAAATGCTACTTCTCCTCTATTTCACATCGGATTTTGATTCCGATTGTTTTATCTGATAGGGCTGGGTGGGGGCTTCCAAACTTCTACACAGAATTTTGAAATTCATTAATTATGCAAATTTATGCAAATTTATTCAAAATTGACGAAAAATGCTACTTCTCTATTTCACATCGGATTTTGATTCCGATTGTTTTATCTGATAGGGCTGGGTGGGGGCTTCCAAACTTCTACACAGAAGTTTGAAATTCATTAATTATGCAAATTTATGCAAATTTATTCAAAATGGCTGAAGGTTCATAATGTTTTCATGTTTTATATTTCAGTTGTATACATGCATTGTTGGTATTATCTTCTTTTGCATGCAGTAACATTATTATTTTATTCACTAAAGTTTTTCACTGAAGTTTTAAGGTTCAGGCTAGTTAATTTCCACAGATCTGCACTTCCGGCGGGGACATTTATTACGCATTGCGTAATTTACTCATTCACTTGTTTGTATTTGTATTTGTATTTTTCTAGGTATCAGTACCTTAGTTGCCTTAGTACAAACACTAATATGATTCTTCAATTTTTGGTATTTGTATTTTTCTAGGTATCAGTACAGTACCTTAGTTGCCTTAGTACAAACACTAATATGATTCTTCAATTTTTTGTATTTGTATTTTTCTAGGTATCAGTACCTTAGTTGCCTTAGTACAAACACTAATATGATTCTTCAATTTTTTGTATTTGTATTTTTCTAGGTATCAGTACCGTAGTTGTCTTAGTACAAACACTAATATGATTCTTCAATTTGTTGTATTTGTATTTTTCTAGGTATCAGTATGCAAGCAGGACATGGGAAAGCATCAAGAAATCCACTCTGATGTCTGAATACCACCGTCTTCTCACTTGAGGGACATTAACCCTTTGCTTACAGGAAGGGAGTGGTTCTTGTTCTTGAGCCTAGGTGAATGAGAGAAAACAGTAGTCAGCCCGTTGAGGGAAGATGCTTAATGCTGAAGATTTCCTCCTGTTGGTTGCAGCCTCTATATTCAAGTAATTCTAAGTGAGCTGATTGCAAAGAGCAGTTCCTCACCTGTGACTTTTTCGTCATCTTCTCCATTTCTTCTTCTTGCTGAAGAATTGTGCCTGTGCACAGGAGAGAAAATTATGCTGTCCGAGTTGGTTCTTGGTTGAGAGGTACGGAAAGATTGGAAGGACAGAAGTGAGGTTAAGAAATGTTAGGATAATTTTGACTAGCTTTACCACTATCAGGATTTGGGTAATGCTTGTTTTGCGTGTGAGAATGAGATCTGTGAGAGCTAGTGGCTTGTGTTCATATAAGCTGACTAATTTAAACTTGCTTAACTTATTTCACTCTATAATTTAGCGCCAAGTGTCATCCTCTTTACCCTGTACAAATTACTGTAATGTATTACAAAAAGGATTAAACAAAATGAATTCAGTGATAAAATGAAAAAGAGAAATTGATGTCATAATGACATGAGTTTTGTCTGTTTGTTTAGTATCAGAATTAGGATTTATTTATTTTTGTAAAGAATAAAGAGGTTGACACCTGGGGTGGTATTCTGAAAATGTTATCTTTTATTGTTAGTAAAACAATGTTAATTGTCTTAACAAATCAAAATTAGGACAGGTAATTGGTCAATGTCTGAGGAGAGTTGGCTGCATTTGTGTATAATTTGCGCAGGAACCAAAACAAGTGTTTATTCCCCGCAATTTCAATTTTTCATGACGATTAATATAGTTTTCCTTAACATGGTGCTCCATAAGTCAGTAACTCTACCATTAGAGTTAGAGTTTAAACATTTACAAAAGTTAGTAAGCTTTTTTTTAATATGTGGCCTCGAGGTCAGGGGTCAGTGACTGAATCGGCCATGTCTACCTTTCTAAGAGACATTGGAGAACAGTTTTGTGGTACCAAGTGCTAAATATGTCAGAAAGCATCGGCTTAGTGAATGTGATAGTGAATGCATTTGCAATTGCATTCCTTTATGATTGGTCTTGATATACACTCTCTTCTTGGGTTTTATGAATTGTCTCCATATTTAGCCCTCCATATTTAGCCCCTCCATTTCACCACTGTAAGATTTTATTTTCATTTTTTGAGCTGGTTGATTATTTCAAGTAATCTTCCAATTTAGTCGAGCCACTCAAAGGGCCACCACTTTCTTTAACAGGTCATATTTGATGTAAATGAAATACTATAGAATCCATTAAGAAATATGGAAATGTTTACTTTCATATTAAAATGTTTTTCACACTTGATAATACTAACCAATTATTAAAGGGCAATCCAACCTTTGTAGAAAGCTGATTTGTGTAAAAGGAGAAAAATAAGAGAAACAGGATGGTGAAGGTTTGAAAGAAATCGGACAAAGAATAAGAAAGTCATGAATGTTTGAAAAATTAGATCGCTACATCCATGGGAATCTCAAACTGGCCATTTGGTGTATCTATTATGACATATTCACTGTCAACTCTCCCATTTGTCGTACACCAAAATATTAAATTCTGGCTTTCTCGCGAGTGCTTTTTCCCTCCAGGCAGTACCCAAATTCAGTGGAACATGGTTATAACAAAGTCCTTGCGACCAAGGAAATTACCTTTATATCGAAACCTTATAGGTCCTCCAAAAAGAAACAGATCCTACAAAGTCATGCATTTTGAAAAATTGACATCTTAGTCATTTTGTGAGTTGGAGCGAATGGGAAAGTTGACTGCTGCTACATCACAGTGATCACACCGATTCGGCCAATTTGAAATTCCCATATGTATAGTGATTACAACTTTCAAAATACCACAATTTTCTTCTTGTTTGTCCGATTTTGTTCAAACTTTCACCAATCTGCTTCTCTGATTTTTCTGCTTTCATACATATATTACGAAGGTTGGATTGCCCTTTAAGCTGGTTAGCTCTCATTTTATGATATTATTTTTCCTCCTCCTTTTTGTTTTCATGGTCCCTTCCCTTTCTTTCTCTCTCTCTCTCTCTCTATATACATGTATCTCTCTCTCTCTCTCTCTATCCCTATTTCTTTTATCTGTCACTCACTACCTCCCTATCTCTCTCCTATTACAACTCCTGTTACACTGAGAATGATAAATGTAAAGTGATATTGTTTCAGAAGGAACAAGTACAGTGGAACCTCATTATAACAAACTCCTTGGGACCATTGAAATTACCTCTTTATATTACCTTGTTATACCAGGGCTAAAAAACAATAGAATACAAAGAAGTGGGACCAGCAAAATTACCTTGTTATAATGAGAGTTTGTTATAGCAGTGTTCTTTATAATGAGCTTCCACTGTAGCTCCTGTTCTTGAGAAAGGGAAATCACTTGAAAATGATGCATTGGCCTGACCTAATACTTTATTTCAATAAATTTTGTCAGCTATGACTTGTATTACAGGAACTTTTTTTCTGTGGTCTCATCTAGAAGCTTGGAATTATGATTGTGAGTGAGTGGTCAGCTGTAAACCACAGATAAGTTTCCAGAATTAATCATGGTAGTGTGTGTGTCTTTTCTAGAAGAAAATATTCCAGCTTTGCAAAAAATAACATCTTAGAGTTTGATCACATATCAAAGTGATGACTGGCTATATCAACAAGTTGATTTCATATTTCAACGCAATTTATTTACATAATTCCTAATTTACAATATATAAAATTGAACATACATGTATTTCAATATCCACAAAATATGAAATAAAGCATTGTGATGATACAAGCAAAAAGGTATTTTAAAATACTCTGTTAGGACTCATTCACAATTTGGTTTTTAAAAAATCTTATATCCAAATTTTCAGTAATTATTAGTTCCAACTTGCCTGAAAAAGGAATAAACCCTATAGAGAATTGCTCATCTCTCTATTTTGCCTCGAGATACATAACATGTTTTGAGTCCATCTTACTCCTGATGTTTCAATAAATTAACATGTAGTATTCTACAAGAGAGGAGAGTAAGACAGTTTGCTCAACAAAGGAGGAAACTGAAGAGAAAAGGTACAAATGAACTATTACATCTTTCTTTTTAATTTGATAGAGTTACATGTATCTGCAGGCCTACAAAGTTGTGATTTCAGTAAACTAGGAAAATTTCCTGATAAAGGAGGAAAAGTTAAATGCCATTTCAAATAGAATGGCAGCTGAAAGCAATGTCCTTGAATACAGTATTTTATATTTATTGATGCAGATAAGAACCTCCATCTGTCGTACTGTTTGGACATAAAATGATACAGGGTTAATAGTTAGGCAGATAAGTGATGAAATTGTGCATTTTTACCTACAAGCATGAAATTTGGCACAGTGGTAGAACCTCATGTAAAAAACATTTTAAGAAGGGGAGCCACCTGAAAAAGGTCAAAGGTCAGCCGTGGCGGCCATTTTTAAAAATGGCCGCCATATCCCCTTTCTTGGATCAATAAATCATTAATAACTTGAGAACCATTTGAAAAAATCTCATTCAGATGTTGCATAAGTATGCATGACCACCACATGATACATTTCAGAGATTTTTGTCTCATGAGGTCAAAGGTCAAAGGTCATAGGGTCACGTAAGTGGTATAATTTGAGTTAAATCTTATTCCTCCCCAAATTCAACAACCAATAACGTGATAGAAAGAAAAAATATGAAATGCATCTATTTGTCAATGTAGAATGATGATCCAGGAGGATATTGAGGTCAAAGGTCAAAGGTTGAATGTTAAATGAGCCTTTACAAGGTCAATGGAAATAACATATTAAGTGCAAAAATATGTACTTCAATTGCATTTCTGCAGAAGAACTATTTAAGACAAAACTAAGTAAATTGGTATTAGTCAGACCTACATGTATCTGTCAATACAGAATGATAAACCACATGATCATGACCTCATAAGTTCAAATGTCAAAGGGGAAATGGGAGAGGAGCTCACAAGATACGTCACGAAGTTGCCAATTTGTGTTTGATCACAAATTCAAAAATTCATAGCTTTCTTATTACTAATCCAATTTTGCTCAAACCTTCACTGATCTGTTTCTTTAATTTTTCTGCTTCTTTTAAAACCAACTTGTAATCAGGATGGACTTTCCCTTTAAGGCCATATAATTCATTAAAAATAAATTCTTACAAACGAATAAAATTAACCCGTTGACTGCTGAATTAACATATTCCCATAGGGTTAATACAGAGATCACCCGGTTCCCGTAGGCGATGGGTTAACAGAAGTACTGTGATCATTATGTTTCTTCTATATAGAGTATATAGTAAGAAGCAGTGGATTTTGTCCATATAATCTCATATGGAAATGCAAACAGATAAACATACCTCTGCGGTTAATAAAAGAATAGTCACTGGTTGTCCTTTACCTGTTCTTAAGTGTCACAATATTGGGTCGATTTAACTTCAGTCCTTAGGTGAGGGCATTGCAAGATTCCGGTCCATATAGCTTTGCCCCAGCAGTGACCTCCTTGGTAGGCAGCCCTCTTGACATGCTGCAATAAAGCTGCCCTAGTTGGAGGTATTGCATCCATCGCTCGTCCCTTCTTTGTAAACACATCTCGTCAAGCTTCATCAATGTTTGTCAGTGTGCTGGTTCGATCATAGAGGAGGATAATAAATCGTTCTACTTGTAACACTGCAGTGGACAGGGTTAGGAAGATTGATGTGACTTCATCATAGGTCTTCCCAGTTTCCAGGCTGTTTTCTTCTTCTTGGTGTCGAAGCTTAGGATGATACCGTATCACATCCTGTCAAGGCATGGAACATTGGAAGAGCCTGCGACTTGCCTGGGCCAAGATCTGCTGCAATTTCGTGGGTTAGAATGTATCTAAGATGTTTGCCTGACCCTAATGCCAACCATAGCTCCGAGATCTTGAGATTGCTAGCTGCAGCTATAGCCAAACACACTACGTCTGTGTCTACTGTGCGGAGTAGAATTTTACTGTTGCCCTCATAGAAGGCATCTGCCAGGTGCAAGATCATCTTTTTCATGATCACAAGGGGCTAGGCGACATGTGTCTCGAGGAGGGTTGCAGAGCACATCTGGGCCAGACTCTCCTATCTGCATGATTATGACCTTCAAGAGGACTTCCAGTCGGCATACAAGGTTTTCCATAGCACGGAAACTACATTGCTTCTTGTAAAGCAAGACAATCTCCAAGAGATTGATCAGAAGAAGGCAGTGCTTCTTGTGCTACTAGATCTGAGCGGTGCCTTCGACACCATCGATCATTCTATCCTGCCGACAAGACTTCTGACTGAGTATGGTATCAAGGATACAGCTCTACAGTGGTTTACATGATATCTTACAGAACGTTCTTCACGTGTTTCCGTGAAAGGGAAACACTGTGAAACTCATACCCTGAGATACGGTGTTCCACAGGGCTCGGTACTTGGGCATCAACTCTTCACAATGTACATTGGAGATATCATCAAATGCCATGGTCTCCAATATCATCTTTACGCGGATGATACAGATTTACTGTAGTTTTGATCCATGCAATCTTGCCAGTCTGAATGAAGTACGCATTAAACTGGAGAAATGTATAGGTGAGCTTAGCCGATGGATGACGAGCAACAGGCTGAAACTGAATGAGGACAAAACGGAAACTCTCCTTCTGTCATCCAGTAGACTACGTCCCACAGGAGATTTGAGCCTTTAGATCGGAAACACCACTGTTGACGCATCAACCACTGTGAAAAATCTTGGTGTTTATTTTAACCAGACACTGTTTGCTGTTCTAAGCATGTTCGTAGAGTGTGCCAGATAGTGAACTTCCACCTGAGAAACATATCTCATGTTAGAAAGTACCTTACAGGTGACGCATGTAATCATGCAGTGCGCTCACTTGTGTTGAGCAGGCTTGACTATGGAAATTCTCTGTTGGCAAATGTAAATGCTGGCGATGTGAAAAGACTTCAGAAAATCCAAAATCGAGCTGCTCGTCTGGTGCTTGGTGCACAGAAAAGAGAGCCCAGTGCTCCTTTGTTGAAACAGTTACACTGGCTTCCTATCAAAGAACGAACTGAATTCAAACTAGCCCTTTTGGTATACAAGTGCAGGAAGAATACTGCTCCATGGTATCTGTCAAACTTAGTTACTACCCCTCCAGCTTCAAGATACCATCTCCGTTCACAGAACGATAAAACATTACTTCATATCCCACGCACCAATACCAAGGCAGCCGAACGCTCATTCTCATATGCTGGACCGGCCATCTGGAACACTCTACCACAGCATCTCCGCCTATGCTATCCCAGCTTTTCCCGTCATAATTAATCCAGTTCATATCGTTTGTTGTTAACCAGAGTGGTGATAACACCTTTTTGACTCTCAGCAGAAGATAGGGCAGATGATATCACTGTTAAAGAATATTTAAATATCTTTAAATTCTTTGTGTATCTATAATTACTACATGTATTTATATTACTATTTGCTATGTTATTATGTATGTTATTTTTGTGCTGTAATAGCGCTCTGATCAGTTTTCTGGAAAAGCGCTTAATAAGAAACAATTATTATTATTATTATTTCTATTATTATTATTATTATTATTATTATTATTATTATTATTATTATTATTGGTGGTTACAACCTGCTTGCTGGTTCTCATACTGGCAATGTGCTTTGCCAGGAACGCAAACAACTCTGTCTTGTTGGATCGACACATAGAAATTGTTGCCAGTTTCCTTGGAGGTTCGTGGATCCAAGGACTCTTCTTCTGACACCTTTCCCACGTTTGCTTCTTGCGTGTCATTTCAAGCTGTCCTCACTGTACCGATCTGCACAATATCCACTCGATTAGCATATTGCAACTGATGCTCTGCATACGGCAGGAACGCATTTAGTGCATAATCATCAAAAGTCCTAGCAGTAACAGGTTTGAGGATGTTCACCACCACAGCTCCATCTAGGATGATCACATCAGTCTTTGGGTAGTTGTCTTTAGATTCAGCACATTTTTCTAAATGTGCAGTGAGGTCAGATTTGGTTCCTTGTCTTAAGTTGCCGCAATAAGACAAAGATGGTGGGCAAGCTTGATATTCATGACAGAAGAACCCATCCCGATTACCATCTCGTGATTGACAAGCAATGTACAGTCGTGAGAAAAGTTAGCAATCACTTTTCAGAGAAGACACTTGCAGGCTGGCACTGGACATCTTTTCTAGGAGGAGCTTCACTGAACAATGAGAGTTTGTTCTTCTTGATAGGTTCTGAAAGAGAAGTTCCTTGTTCAAACAATCGATCTGTGACAAAGGTATCATACTTCTCTTGACCCGTCTCCTTGGCCTTACGTGGCCTACTGTAGGCACTGCATTTACTTGAATTATGTCTTTTGCGTCTAGTTTCAAAAAGTCTTTTGACTCTTCTAAGAAGGGGTTACCCATTTCCTCAATCACCTCAACCAAACTTTTCACTTGTTCGACAAATGTCACCTGATGACTTTTCGTCTGCTCATGATGCCTTGTTTCTTGGTTTACTCTTTTACGTCGTCCCTCGAATGATGCCTCAAATTCTCTCGTCAGTCTTGCCACTTCCGGTCCTGGAATTATCGAACGTCTAAGCGCCCGAGGGTTTTGAGTGAGGCCAACTGCTCCATCTTCACTCTTCACACCACCATGATTCTGTTCATGTGCCTGATCGATTGCCATGCATGGGAAGTGAAATTTCCCTTGTTGAACTCAGCAGCGATCTCTGGCTGGGCCTTGCTCAGAGTAACCATGTCTCAAATGTGGACTGGAACCCATCTTGCATAGTTCGTGTGGTCAAAGCTGAAAAGCCATGGTGCAAGCTTTGTCAGGCAGTCAACATACAGGGGGAAATTTAATTCTCTCAAAGATCTGATGTTTGTCAGGACAAGGAGCTCCAAATGAAGAGTTGTATGCCAGTACTGGAATTGGGGAATCTCCTTTTTCTGCCGAGCACACCAATCATCGAACTCCTCAAGAGTCTGGTTCCAATGTCTGCCTGTAGTGAGAATATGCCTGGATAAGTGGCTCCACCCAACCAGAATCTTTTAGCCAGTGTCCTATCACTTTGCAGCCATCTCAATGTGAAAGCCTCCCAAGAGGATGACGAATTTTAAAATTTAAATCAGTTAAAAATACAGGGGAAAAAAATTGGAACCTGTGACCACATAGGAATAGACCGGTTTACTAAAGCCCTATCTTAACAGACACTTTTTAAAACGCCTCAACCGGGTGATACCGGGTTAGATTTCTTTACCCCTTCCTGTTAAGCCGCTCCTACTGAGGTGTTGACCGGAATCTACCCGGTATAATTTTGCCAAAATTTGACTAGGTCCAACGAGGGTAAAATCACGACTCTACCCCTGCTAATTCCGGACAGCCGTTCTGTTAAGCCGCTCTCGGGGTAGTTTCTGACCGGACAGCTCGACATTGCGCAATGACTCGAACTCGATTCTCGTGAAATATCAATACCCCGCGTTTTGAATCTCCCGCGCGCGCGACAGGAAGTCATGCAGTTCTATACGTTACTATGGGAACCTACCCGGTTAGGTTTTCAGCGAACGTCTGTTAAGACGGCGCGCCGGGGTGGACCACCCGTGGTTTTATCACCTGCTGCCCCGCATTTCTAACCCGGCATCAGTCCCGACTCTGTCCGGACGCGGTCTATTAAAACGGGGCTTAAGTTATTCAAATTTATGGATGTTTCTTTCCGGAGGACCTAGTGACCAGGTATTCCACCAACCTGTTATTAATAAATGGACTATAATACTAGGAATCCAGTTTGCATTCATTACTTGTTGCTATGTCGGGCAAGCATCGGGCAAGCTTTCAGGTTGTCAAGAACAACCTTTGTTTAAAAAGCATGCATAAAATTTGAATATGTTAGTAAACCGGCCTATTATGTAAAATTAATTGTTAGAAGTTAAAATTTAAAAAATATTGCTGACAGAGTGATATTTTCCTGCCTCCAAATCTCCAAGCTATCCCTGCAGCTGTTACTTTTGGTCTGCAGATTTTCATACTTTTTGTAGATAAATGCAGAAATATACACATTTCAGTAGCAAAATACCATTTTTTCAAGTGTGCAAAGTGACATTCAGACCTTTGACATTTTAACTTATGAGCTCATGATCATGTGGTTTATCATTCTATATTGACAGATATATGTAGGTCTGACTGATACCAGTTTACTTAGTTTTGTCTTAAAGTGACAGTAAATTGAAGCTCCTAACCCTAAAAGGGCCGGGAGATTTTGGCTATGCCACAGGGGGGGGGGGGGGTGGAATCCACCCCCCCCCTCCCCCTGAGATCTCGACCGTCGACCGCGCGATCGCGCCGAAAATTGGCACGCACGTCGTCCACAACGTAATCTACAAAACTGTATAGTTAAATGCTCTGAAATAATTTCACATTAATTATGCTAATTTATGCATGAAATCAAAATTTTGCTCTAAATCATTAAATAAAGCTCAAAAATGCTAATTTTTGGTCTAGACACTCTTTTCAGTATTCTTAGCAAATATACTTGAAAAAAATTCGGTATCAAAATTGATTTCTTATGTATTTTATTGTATTTAAAATTTCTTAAGTATTTCTTTGTTTTTTTTACTTTTTGTTTTTTATTGTTTTTTATTTGTCGGGGACACTTTTGCGATCATAAACAGCATAAAATTAATTAATTTTTAATCAGTAAATGTAAAAATATTCATAGATTTTTTAAATTTTGGCTGAAAACACATTTTGTATTGAAATCATAGATGAAATCACGTTTTTGAGCAATTTTTGGTCTGACGTGCAAGTACGAAATGTTGAGTAACTTCAGAACCGCATGCCCAGACATTGCAAATTTGGTCTTAAAAGATGCGTGAGATTCGAAAGAAAAAAGTCATGAAACGCCGCGGCGACTGCTTTGCACGTTGCAGAATTTTGCGAGAAATGTCTAGGGGGGGGGGTGGATTCCACCCCCGGCCCTTTTAGGGTTAAAGGCGCCATCTTTCAACAGGATTTGAAAAGTGTCTGTGCCTCTCATTTTCCCATCATGCCCCATTCTAGTTTGTAGAAGCTTAGAATGTATCTGTAGGCAATTTTCCACATGTGCAACTTCAAAAGTAATAGTTTGAAATATAAAATGTGCCTATTTTCCAAAAAAGCTGTCGAAATCCAAAATAAAATGCAATTAATTTTCAAATTATAATGTCAATTTAGCAGTTACTGTAAGATGGCGCTGTTCAAGTTTTGGCAGTTTAATGCCATTTTAAAGGAAAATGAAACCCTGGGGAAAAATCAGTTTTAATTAAAAGAGAGAATAGAGAGAAGCAATTTTAAAAAAAGTTCATCAAAATCGGTTACAAAATGAGAAAGTTATGAAAGTTTGAAAAGTCTCAATTTAATTTCTGTGGCGATCCTCAAATTGGCAATGTTGCTTCAAAGTGACAGGTTTAATAGTTTAGTAATACAACTCTCTATATATTTTGAACACAAAATTTCATATTTCCCCACTATCTCTCAAGGTGCAGCTTGTTTCCTTCTTAGCTCGAGATATATCATGGGAAAATGCATTTGACACAACATATGTAACTTAATATGTTATTTCCATTGACCTTGTAAAGGCTCATTTAACATTAAACCTTTGACCTTTGACCTCAATATCCTCCTGGGTCATCATTTTACGTTGACACATAGATGCACTTCATATTTCTCTTTCAGTCGCGTTATTTGTTGTTGAATTTGTGGAGGAATAAGATTTAACTCAAATTATACCACTTGCGTGACCCTATGACCTTTGACCTTTGACCTCATGATACAAAATTCTCTGAAATGTATCATGTGGTGGTCATGCATACTTATGCAACATCTGAATAGGATTTTTCAAATGGTTCTCAAGTTATTAATGATTTAATGATCCAAGAAAGGGGATATGGCGGCCATTTTTAAAAATGGCCGCCACGGCTGACCTTTGACCTTTTTCAGGTGGCTCCCCTTCTTAAAATGTTTCTTATGTCATCGTCTACATCTGTGCCAAATTTCATGCTTGTAGGTAAAAGTGCACAATTGACCCCAAATTTTGCTGTTATCTGCCTGACTATAAGTTTACGTATCTATTAGGCCAATGACAGAGAAAAAAAAAATCACATTCACATAATTCCAATTTCAACTACTTAAATTAGCTGATCACAATTCAGTATTCTTCAGTAATATTTCTAGATCTTGTGATTCCATGCTTGGATATGTCGAGCAATCAGATAGTGAATGACACTAAGCTATTTATTGTTTTACAGGCATGTAGCTATTAACCTATGACAATACCAGGTTAGGAGGAATTTGGCATGACTTTTAGAAATAATTGAAGGAAAATAGAAGTTGAGTAGAAGTTAAAAGAGACAAGAATAGACATGATGATATGGTATATGTTTATGCAGGTAGGGCGTCCTTGGGGCTAGGGTTGCACGGTCTCTCTTCTTCAGCAGCCTTTGTGACTTGTGGCTGTACAGAACAACAGAAACATTAATTTTTTAGTGAAAATATGATTACACTGATCTTACAGAAACATTTGAAATTATTAGATACTGTATCAGTAGGTTGTACATGTATGTTCTGATAAATTGGAATCAGAACTGAAACCTCTACAACATTCATATGTTCTCATTAATGCAATATCATTTCCAAATCAAAATATTTCCTCAATATTCAATATATTCAATATACTAGTATGGAAGTCTAACTAATAAAAAAATGCATACATGCATGTCTTTATACAGGACACAGAAATATCCCTTCCCACAATTCTATTCATACATTTGACCACAAAATAATGATCACTCTGGGAGACCAATGGTTATTATTATCTTCTGATTGCACTTTATAATTAACCTTTAAACAAAAAAAAATCAATCATTTCATGACTGGTACACTTGTCAAAATACCGCATTTTCCTAATATGGAATCACCAACTTGCACAATGAAACCTTGTGACAAGGGGGTCAGGCTAACTCGACACTAGGGCGAACTCGGCACTGCGCGGTGACTATGTTTCAAGAGTTGAAGTCCCCGCTACACACCGTACCACTTTTTAGCCTTAAATTCATGTTTTGTATAACTTTACTTCTTGAAATTTTCAACATTACTTCTTTGCTAATCATTTAACACATTGATATCAAATAATTTTTAATTCAAGTGTTTTGAAATGTGTAATGAATGAGGAATTCAACACAAGTATTTGCGATCAATTCAACTCTATTGGCTCACTCGTCCGTGATTTTCTGCCAAGGCCGAGTTCGCCCTAGTGCCGAGTTAGACCGGATCCGTGACGACATTCCTTGGGAACAAAGAAATAGCCTAGTTACAAATGGATAATGACATGATGCAGTAAACCATCACAGAAAAATATGAACATTCTTATGTGTATTGGAAAGTGGGGGTAATAGGAAGTACATGTATCTGAATGTAACCATACACGTATCTGTGAGTTATACAGAAATGTGAGGAGCACCGTGTTCATGTCGCTTGATTTGGCCACACCATTTTCTTTGTTTATTTTGTTGTTTTTTTTGTTTGTTTTAGGTTTTGTTTCATTTTTTTTACGGCAGTTTAATGTATCTAATGGGAACAAGGCTTCCAACTTAACCCTTTTGAGACAATAGACCACATTTTGTGGTTTGGCTCAGTAACTTTTGATTCAGAGCTCTAAAAAATATACCAGATCCATGAGTAAAGAGAGCAAAAATTTCTGCACACACTGTATCCATTTTTGTTGCACAGCTATATTTTGTTTGATGACAGGAAATTTTAAAACAAGAATAAGCTTTAAAATCCTTAAATTGGCAACATATTCAAGGGTTCAAAATCATTGTTTTTCATCAAAATTGGCAATGTTTCAATTTTTTGACAATATTTTTAACCATGTATATTATTTTCAAAAACATTACACCTTATTAGAGCCATGTAGCACAAAAAGAAAAATATTATTGTTGCCAATTTGAAGAACAAAATGTGATCAGTTTAGCCCTTAAATAATTCCTGTCCTGAAAGGGTTAACTGAAAACTCACCTTAGGTTCCAAGGCTAGAGTCTTGTCTGGTGATACAGCCTGTCTCATATACTCATTGTGTTCTGCCCTTGTCTTCTTGATGTTTTCTACAGCTGGTTCACCCCGGGCCATGTAGGTGGTCACATTACCTGGGATCTTCTTGGGCATGTCCCAGGTACCCACAAAACCACCCCAAGGGGAATCCTTAGAGCGGGGTACGCCTGACTTCAGGTGGCCACGGTCATTGGCGATGATCTGGGTGAAGCCCTCATAGGATGATGGCCTCTGTAGGCAAAACAAAAATAATAAATTTCTTTTAAAAAGGTTTAAAATGCACATGATTAAAAACTGATTAAAATCAGGAGAGTGCCCACATTTTATGTTTTGGCTCAATTACATTATTCAAAGTCCGAACAACTGTACAGGTGCAAGACCAGGAATAGCAAAAGTGAATTTTTGTTTAGGTGTAGTATTTTAAAGGAAAAAAAAAGTATAACTATCCTTAAAATTGACATGCATGATGAAGAGTTCAAAATCCTTTTTCCCACCCTACATACTGACATTAAATTTTTTTTAAATTCAACACAATATCCATCCATGTTTGTCCTTTCACGACATATTATTTTTACATTTGAAAATGAACCATTGAGAAAAAAATAGTGAGGTTGCCAACTTGTAGAGGAGGTAATCAGTTAATAGCTTTTTGAAAAAAGTCTGTCCCTGAATGGGGTAAAAGTTGACCCTAGTACCCCAGGATCTTAATGAAAATGTGACACCTGGTAGATTCAGTCTGGAATTTAAAAGACTAGCCAAAACTCCTACCATCTCTCCCTCTCTCTCTCTCCATAACTGTGCAATTACAGGGTGGGTTAATATAAACTTCTCTTTCTTCGAATTGGTAAAATGTTTTTAGTTTACTTTCCATCTAGAACTTCAAAGTTCAAGATTTACACAAACTTGTGCACGTAGATCTAATCAATCAATTTAAATGTAGTTGAAATTTCCTATGTATGACTCACCTCTTTATATGTTTGGGGGATTTGGAAGTTCTGCAGTCGTCTGCTGTCAAAGGCTTGCTCGTACTGTTGGGATAGAAGAAAAAAAAATCAGATGATTCACAATCTGTCTTCACTAATTACCATGTCCATGCAATTTAGACAATTCAGCTAAAATGTATGTGTGACCAAAGAAAATGTACATAACTCAATCTTCTTATGTAAATTTGTAAATCGACTTTAATTATCTGATGGTTGCTGCATGTTTTTGTTAACTCTTGATTAAAGTCTGACTCATCTATAATTTTCACATTGGTCGTGATCTTCTAATGAATAATTTGGCCTCTAGAGGGTGTAGTTATATCAGCTCATACATGTATACTAGTCGTAGCGACAATAATCTATAGATCTAATCTACAGTAGATTTGAAGATATAGATCTAGATCTATAAAAAGTTAGCCTGCCAAAAATACTATCAGTGATATAACTAAGGATTAAGGACACCGCTAGTGCAAAAATCTTGAATGAGCTGTGTTAAAATGGCTTACTTTGAACCATCATGTGATCACGTTCACGTCATGTCATCACGTTACATGACCTTTCGTGAATACTAAGCCCTAAATTCATAAAGGGTAGGATGTAACATTTGTGAAATACCCCCCTCTTATTGGCCAAGGGTCAGGTCCAGTTTACCCAACACTTTAGAAAAAAAGTATTGCAAATCTACGAATACTCTCGTCTCAAACCCGACACTTCGTCAAAAAGTTGGGGGTATTTCACAAACCTTACACCCTAACTTTCGTGAATTTAAGGCTTGGTATTCACGAAAGGTTGTGTAACCTGATCACATGATGGTTTGAAGTAAGCCGTTCAAAATCAATTCTCATTACAGTCTGAACTCGGTCACAGATTCATAAATTATGGCCAGGGATCCTAAAGCTACTCACCCCGCAAATTAGGATAGGGGTGGGAATTTGGGGTTTTCTAGGGTACCAGACCTAATTTTCGGACGGGAACCCGGTTACCCAAAATTCAGTAAACAATAGTTAACCCCTAAAAAGGTATATAAAGTGGACAAATTCTGCGATTCATGGTTTCCTGCCGCCGTGAAAAAAACATGACATGATTTGGGACTGATTACAGTTATTTTTTTAAGAGTAAGAATTGTCATTAAAATGTCAAAAAAATGAGTTCAAATACTTCATTAGACAAGTACTACAAGTGGTAAACAACAGTAAAATAAATTATATTAATAAATTCAAATCCTTACTAGAATGATAGAATTTAATTCCAGGTTTTCGACTTTCAAAGTTCATTTTACCTCTTTTGGTTTCCAAAAAATCTGGTGGGGAAATGGACTATTAAAGTCCAAAATGATGGAAAATAAACATCATAAAGGAAGATTTTAGTAATTGTTTGATGATTAATTGCTATTGATGACTGATATCACTTGTAACAATTACAAATTAAATGAGTTTTAAGCCAGTTTTAGAACTCTTTCCTCATGATCAGTCCCACATGTTAAAAACTGTGTATTTTCGGGAATCGGGATTCCAATTTTTTTACCCTGGACCCACCTCTCTCAGGCCCGACCCGAATACCCGGATTTTAGTCCTAGCCCTACCGCAAACACCTACATGCAATGTGATGCGTTCAGTACGTATGCCAAGCTTCTGATGTGACTATATAAGCAACAAAAATATCACAGAGGTTTGCCAAAAAGAATTAGATCTGAAGTTATTTTTGTGATATTATCACAATTTGGAAATCAGGGTGAAATTCACATCAGTCAGCTTAAAAATCAAGATTTGCATTCACTTATTACATGTGTATATGCTCATGTCAGTCCCTTTCATGTGTCTTTCATTTGGTCAAACAAAATTTGACACGGGCATCCATATCGACTTAAAAATGTTTGTTACTGACAATGTCAATGACATTCGTTCACCCATGCAGTTTTCTCAACGATTTCAACTTCAGTATGATTTTATGTAGAACCAGGTTACAGATAAAAGAAATTTGCATACCACAGAATTAAACGGTTTTTGGCCACTAAACTTTAAAAAACAAAGAGGAAGTGCATAGATCTAGGTCTAAGTTAGCTCTAACAAAAGTTAGGGAGTCTAAGTCTGACTGTTACTGTTATTGAATAATTAATGTTAGCCTGATAAACTTAGGCCCACTCACACTTATGCGAATGCTTAGCCTTAGGCCTTGGCTTGGGCTTGGCTTACTATTAGTTTTACTTTTGTTTTGGTCCCCCATCATAAATATTGTTCACTGACTCCTACTTCAAAACAGACTTGTAAATAGATCCTCAGTCTCCATCATATAAAACAATAATTACCAAAAGATCGTCAATTAAATTGCTGAGAGAAAATGAGCAAACTTTTTACAGTTCCATATCATCATAGTCATAGACTGTTAGTCACCACATAACAATCCTGCCGAGTAGCGACCCTCTCATCGCGCCGATGGGTTCCCCGGATGGATACGAGGCGAGGTCACTTAACTAGCCGCAGTCGCAGAAGTTGTGATTGAATCTAGATTTATCACTTAGTGTTTAATACGATTTTGAAAACAGTTATTGTAGATTCTACTTCTACTTCTTTTGCAAAAAGCTTACCTGGTTTGCACTGAAGTGAGATGACATATTGGAATAGTGCTTGTCCAACGTTAAATGTACTTCGTATCAAGAAATGAAGCCAGCGCCAGCACATATACATGAATGAATTGAAGTAAACTAGCTAGCTATGCAATTAACAGTACACGTAGACGACGTATACACACGCACGTGTAAATATGGGCGGCGTATGTAAACAATGGGACGGTTGCTATAACGACCACAGGGAACCAAGCTATGCGCTAGCCAGCAGCTTGCCAGCGACCAAGACAGTGTAATAAATATATGGTGGTTGATCCAGTGTCCGAACACTTTTCAGAAAATCAACGATAGAAAATTAAATATCAAACGAATATCTTTCAAACTTACATAATGAATGCTCAAAGTCCTACAGAAAAAGAAGTTGATGGAATTTTAAAAAGACAACCTAGATTTAATACGATATTCCCTTCCGAGTGAACCCCTTCCCAACGACGCGGCGTTTTGGTCCCTTGAAAAAGGTACCGTAATTCCGAACGTGTGAAACCTATGGGAAAAAGACACACGTTTGTATCAATAGTGTGGTTTTCATACGCGTAATCCCAAGCGTATGAAAACCCATTTTAGGCGCTTGACTTTACACGTACGGTAATACAATCTGTTCGGAATTATAATCCTTGACTATACCCATGGAGTGCGAGGGACGGGGAGGGGTTGTGGATGGGGGAGGCTAGGGTAGGGGGCCGGGGGGGGGGGGCACGTTTTGTCTTTCAATTTAATGCGGGGAGCTGGGCCTGGGAACGAGGCCGAGGGGAGAGAGGGAGGAAAGTGGGGCATTATGTTTGAAGTGGATGAGCGTCATCTATAGTTTACAAACATAGGAATACGGAGAGTAGATAAAAAGTTGTGCTTTTGTTTGTTTATTTTGATTTGTTTTGTCTTGTCCTTCCTTTTTTCTTTATTCAATACCTGCATGCTTTAGTGATGAGAGGTTGAGAGTTTCTTGTTGGCCTAAATACAAGTTATCTAAAACAAATATTACAATTATGAAATGAAATAGGCATGACCAAAAAATGTAAAGTTGAGAAGAGGTTTTATCAGATAACTATTCTTTTTTTGAAAATGAACACTAATCGTGCTAATCATTCAGAACAAAATTATTACATCTATGTATTGACACAGTTTAATTCCGAAGAAGGTTTCACGTCCGATCCTGTTATTTGAACGTTTACCTGGATGGATCAGAACTTATATCATTTAATCATTCAGAACCATACATCCTTTATTATTTGTGATTGTGATATATCAAGTAAAAAAAAACAAAAAAACAGATGCTATGTTAGCATCTGTTAAACCTGCCTTTCCTCCTACCCCCCACCCCCTCCACCCCCAACAACTTTTTTTTTTTAATCTCTTTCTGTTTTTTCTATCTTGTTCTCTCACTCTTATTCTTCTTTCTACTCTCCCTTTGTCTAATTCTCTTCATGTCTCTCTCTCTCTGTTTTTTTTTTCTATCTTGTTCCCTTGCTCTTATTCTTCTTTCTACTCTCCCTTTGTCTAGTTCTCTTCATGTATCTCTCTCTCTCTCTCTCTCTGTTTTCTATCTTGTTCTCTTGCTCTTATTCTTCTTTCCACTCTCCCTTTGTCTAATTCTCTTCATGTATATATATATCTCTCTCTCTTTCTGTTTTTCTATCTTGTTCTCCTCACTCTTATTCTTCTTTCTACTCTCCCTTTGTCTAATTCTCTTCATGTCTCTCTCTCTCTGTTTTTTTTTCTATCTTGTTCCCTTGCTCTTATTCTTCTTTCTACTCTCCCTTTGTCTAGTTCTCTTCATGTCTCTCTCTCTCTCTCTCTCTCTCTCTGTTTTTCTATCTTGTTCTCTTGCTCTTATTCTTCTTTCCACTCTCCCTTTGTCTAATTCTCTTCATGTCTCTCTCTCTCTCTCTCTTTCTGTTTTTCTATCTTGTTCTCTTGCTCTTATTCTTCTTTCTACTCTCCCTTTGTCTAGTTCTCTTCATGTATCTCTCTCTCTCTGTTTTCTATCTTGTTCTCTTGCTCTTATTCTTCTTTCCACTCTCCCTTTGTCTAATTCTCTTCATGTATATATATCTTATACTCTTTCGGTTCCATGTGTGCGTCAAGACTGGTATGAGAAATTATATATCTCGCTCTCTCTCTTTCTGTTTTTCTATCTTGTTCTCCTCACTCTTATTCTTCTTTCTACTCTCCCTTTGTCTAGTTCTCTTCATGTCTCTCTCTCTCTCTCTCTCTCTGTTTTTCTATCTTGTTCTCTTGCTCTTATTCTTCTTTCTACTCTCCCTTTGTCTAGTTCTCTTCATGTCTCTCTCTCTCTCTCTCTCTCTCTCTGTTTTTCTATCTTGTTCTCTTGCTCTTATTCTTCTTTCCACTCTCCCTTTGTCTAATTCTCTTCATGTCTCTCTCTCTCTCTCTCTTTCTGTTTTTCTATCTTGTTCTCCTCTTGCTCTTATTCTTCTTTCCACTCTCCCTTTGTCTAGCTCTCTTCATGTCTCTCTCTCTCTCTCTCTCTCTCTCTCTCTGTTTTTCTATCTTGTTCTCTTACCAGTGTTGGGTACCTCGAGATCGATCTTTATCTCGAGACTAGTCTTGAGATCGTCATCAGTAACCTCGATCTTGTTCTTGATCTCGAAGGTGTTGGTCTTGATCTTGATCTTGATCTCAGAGCTTCTGTTCTTGGAATTTTCGCTCGAGATCGCTTGAGATCATCATTGTTATTACGTAAATTATCAAATGAAAAAAGCTTTTAAAATCGTTCACCAATCGGCGAAAACACGACTCAGTGTTGGGTACCTCGAGATCGATCTTGATCTCGAGACCAGTCTCGAGATCGGCATCAGTAACCTCGATCTTGATCTTGATCTCGGACATATCTGATCTTGATCTCAGATGTTCTAATCTCGATCTTGAGCTGCGGATCTTGATCTGGATCTGGATCTTGGACTGTCTGATCTTGATCTTAATCTCGGACCCTCTGGTCTTGGACCCAACACTGTCTCTCACTCTTCTTTCTACTCTCCCTTTGTCTAGTTCTCTTCATCTCTCTCTCTCTCTCTCTCTGTTTTTCTATCTTGTTCTCTTGCTCTTATTCTTCTTTCCACTCTCCCTTTGTCTACTTCTCTTCATGTCTACCTCTCTCTCTCTCTCTCTCTCTCTCTCAAATTAGCATATATGCTATTTGTTAGCTCCCTTTACTAAGATGTTATTGTGATTTTTACCAAGATGTATGCATGACTGTGACTTGGTAATAAACTCATTCATTCATTCAAATTCAAATGACCATCTTCAAAAATTGTTAGAGAATGCCTTTTCCTAAAAAGATCTCACAATATTACATTATATCATCATCCACCTAAAATATAAGCAGGACACAAAAAACAAAGCATAAAGAGAAACGGGCTGAGATTTAGTGTTATATCAATTTATATTTTGGTTTCACATCGTGATAGAATCATAATAATATATTTCATCTTTGATCAACACAAGCACAGACATATTGTGCATATACCACACTCATAATGGCAGAGCGAAATGCACTTATCATACATGTATGCCACATATTGGTATAATATCTGTTTTAAAATACAAAACATTGATACAGAACATGCAATGACAATCAATTACAATAAGTCTAATTCTATACAATACTCAACATGTACATTTATACTAAATCTCAGTCATTATCACTTCTCAAAATAAACTTCAACATGATATGCACACAATACAGAATCAATGCATTGAAATTTTATCATCAAAGATTTGTTAAAATTCGGTTGGCATGCATTTTGGTGATACTAAACAAAATATCCAACACAAAAAGAAGTCAAAATTCTTTCCCATCATATTTCGGGGGAAAAGAAATCCAGAAAAAGAACTTGCAACAAATATATCAGGATATGGGAAATTGCCTTTTAGATAATAACCCATTCATACAAGTAAAAAGAAGGGGGAAACAAACATGACAAACCTAACATAGACAAAATAATTTCAGTACTGGCTTATTCCTTGCTCTAATACAAGAACATAAGGAAAGGAAAAGTAGAAAAGGGACAAACTTCAGCATACTAGGAATAGAAAGAATGTAGTTGCCATAATTTTTAATGACAATGCATTCAACTTTCACACAGGACTTCAACTAATTGCAACAAGAGCAAGAATAGCAGAGAGAGTGATTCTTTCATTCACTCATTCATAGGGATGCTTCAATACCTCCTAAATTTTGCTATTATTTGGTTCAAACAGACATATATGTAGTTCTAACAGCATCATCTCAGAAGCAGTGACCCTACTGCAACACATATTCTAGAAAGTCACTGTCAATGTACAGATATGGTTTTCTAGGAAGAAAAACAAAGGGATCTGAAGAAAAATGCACCAAAGCCTGAAAGATTAAGATTTAACCCTTTCGTGACATCACATTTTGTGGTTTGGCTCAATAACTTTTGATACAGAGCTCTAAAAAATATATATATATCAGACACATTGGTAGAAAGAGCAAAAGTTTCTGCACACACTTTGCCCATTTTTGTTGCAAAAACCACATTGTGTTTGATGCCACAAATTTCAAAAAGGAGAATTCAAAGACATTAAATTTTACTAGCACCATGTAGTACTAAATGAATAATATTGTTGCCAATTTGAAGACCAAATGTGATCAATTTAGCCATTAAATAATTCCTGTCATGAAAGGGTTAAAGAAGAAATAAAAGGTTTCAGCTTCATGAGAGCATAACATCATCCTGGGGGTTTGTCTCAATGAGGCCTGTACATGGCATCCGCATCCATGACTTTCTGAAAAGCACCCTAAACAAGGATTTAAGTCGCGAGATTTTTGATTCCCTATTCAGAGAAACCTGTGAAAATTTCGATTTTTAGATCCTTAAGAGGGATTTTTTAGATGTTGCATAGTATTGTACACCCTATTTGAGGACTGGTTCTTCTTGCCCCTTTTCTTGCCACTTTTGGGGCCAAAGAGGAAGAGTTAAAGACAAATATTTACTTTGGAACACATTACAGAATGATGTTTTCATTGAAAAAATAGAAAAGAACCTCTTTGGATACTTTTTATCTTGTATTTTCAGATTCGCTGCTCCTGACTGGCTCCCAAACGTACTGTCAAATATCCTACCATTTTCGAGGATCTTGTCTCATCACTATTAGTGAATTTGATACCCTTTTTCAGAATTTCTTGTTTTTGATACCCTTCACGAGATCCCCGAGTTGCCCGTCTGGTGGTGAAAAAACAATCCTTTTTACTTGTTTTCATGGACACAGATGCTGTACAGGCCTCAATGGAACCCCCCCCCCCCCCCTACATACATAGTATGAGGCAAGTGGTGAAATTTTCCATCATAAGATGTTTACTACACTTCATGGATTGTCAAAGTCATAAACTTCATTCACATCACCACTAAATCATAGGCTAGAGAAAACAACTACTGGATTCTCTCATTTTCATAGCCTTAATACAGGTACCACCTACAAGGCAATGGGTTATTAAAATATAATCTGAAACCAATAGTGATTTGTAATGGCTTGATAACTCTGACTAATAATGTAGTAGCCATAATGGGAGAGGGCACTGTATGTCCAAATCATGTAAAATAATACTGATTCTGCTGTTAAGCATTTAGACAGATTTAGGACAACAGTGCCGTTATCCAAGAGACAGAACTGTTGATCATCTACACATGATAGACGATCAATAGGAGATCTGGTGCACTAGTTGTGCACTTGATATTTACTTGATAGTCAATAATAACAATAATTGCAAAGATCATACAAAAATACATGTCACACAGTTGGTATAGACCATTTTACAAACATAATTCCCATGCAAAGCAACACATATTAATATACTGTTTTATAAGAATGTAGGTTTTGAAGTTACAGGATGGCATAGAAAAAGAGAATCTATACATGTACAATACATTTACACATTTGTATATCGAAAAAGACTGTAACATGTAGCATATCATGACATATTGCAATTCTGTGGCAATATACACATACATGTACATGAAAAAGAGGAATATGGTAAACACATATATATGTCAATTTGTCATATCTACACAACACATGCAAACATTATGTAAAGCCAGCCCCCAATGACACCCCATCCCTTCAATGAAACCTTCCTTAAAACCAGAATTTTTGAAAAATTAAGCGAGTCATGTTACTTTTAAAAGGAGATGTATCACAACTCATGAACAAGGTTGACAGGTTGTACAATTTTGATAGTAAGCAATAACAATGCCCTGTACACTACCTATTTGAAGAGAAAACCAAGGAGGCAATAGCAATCTGACAATATCTCAGTTTACAACCTCCTCACAAATGTGATCAAAAGCTGTGCCAAGCACACTGACTTTGGTTTTACTAACGGAAATGACCAAAACAGAACATCAGCTATTCAAGAAAATCAGAATCTCTTCAAGCTTGATGCCTTCAGACTTCTATCAAATGTGACCAGGAACCATAAAACTACCAAAAAGTCAGCGGATAGGATATTTTTTATTTCACAATGTAGGTCTGATTCTAAAAGAGAAGATTCTGAGCTTTTAAAATGCTAAATAACTCATCACATTTATATGTTCATAACCCAAGGAAACAAGCGGAAGAATGTCCATTCCCAAAGAATATTACTTTAGATAAAAGGGCATTTACAGTCTGGGCCCCATAAACACAAAGGTTTGCAATCAATTGCAAAATGGCAATGGCGAATCAAGATCATTGTTGCATGCACATATTGTTATAAAAGCTGACCATTATCCAATCAGGATAATTCTTTCGAATTTTGCAGTGCATTGCAAACCTTAGTGTTAATGGGCCCTGAAGTCTGACTCATGAGGTACTGTGCAAGGTGACAAAAGGAAGATTAGAGCTCTATAGACATTTCTGCGAGGGGATTATAAGATTGTTCTAAAACTTGGCAGACCAGTCAAGCACATCCTGTTCTTCATTTTGTCCAAGTATCAATGCAACAATTTATGCTATTTTCAAGTTATGCGAGGTCAACATAAAATAAGTAGCCAGGGTCGAAAAATAAATTAAAACTACTTTGACAAAGTCCAGATCAGACAAACTGGTGTACAAAAAATGCCATAAATACCACTTTTAAATTGTATAGTAATTCCAAATTTTGAAAGTAATACATGTATTTCAGGAAATGAAGAAGAAGAAAAAAAAAACACCATAAATTTGACGAATTTGGCCAAATCCACTTTTACTGAGCTCTAACTCTAAAGCACACACACACTGTGACTTTTGGATGGTTTTGTGGTGCCCAGTCACATTGCTTTATTACAAATGTATAAAACATTCAGATGTAACCAGCCTAGGACTAAAATGACTCCAGTCCAATGACATAATAGCCTTGGGACTCTCATACCTAAGTCACATCATCAAAGTGATTCCAAACCTGTACTCCCTGACAATAAGTCCCTTTAACAACACATACAAACATCATATCTCATATATAAAAAAATACATAGATCTAAATATTTTCCTCTCATGATTTGTAAAACATATATCTTTTCTAAAAGCAGCTCTTTTAACAAAAGAATTAGATACAAGGCTCTGACATGAAATTTTACAGTATATGAAATACATGCATACAATCGCTTGGTGCAGTTTGACAAACAATAACCATAACAAATGTAACATTACATCAATGTTGTTCTTCATGTTCATGATACAGGGTATCCCCTATACCCATACAAAGTGTACATACTGCACTTAAAATACATCACATAGTCTGTGATGTCAAATTGTCTAGTAGACTGTGAATTGGGCATGCAAAACAACATATCAATATCATCATGAAATCTCTTTTGTTTTGCTGCGATGTGCCATGCATACACATATATGTGCTGACTTTTAGTTGTTTTTTTTTAAAGGATAATATGTTGTTTCTTATAGGATTGATTACTTTCTTTACCTGAGTAGGGTCATGTTTCTACCCATATTTCGTGAGGATATCCCTGCATTTATTCTCATATTATTACAAGCCTAGCCTTGTGGATAATGATGTATATCATCTTTAGTTGAATACTTTTACAAAATTGATCAAAACATGATTGATGTTGTGGCTCTTATTTCTGTGGCCCCTATTTCAGCTGCTCTCTTTCAAAAATGATGCAATCTTTCATAGAAATACTACATAACCCATTAGTGGCATACCTTCAAGGGTTACAATGTAATCTACTGGTAAGGTTGTAATCATACATCAAACTCCTTCACCCCAAAATATCAATTGATGGGACCAAGAAAAGTTAATTATATTTCATGAAACAGAAACATGTAAATGCATTGTTAGGACTGTTCTTGAGGAAGATGTTCCTGGTCTAATCCGATGATAAAATAATGAGTTAAACTCAACATTTGGCTCTTAAAGGTTCATTCAAGGGAAAAATTCATAAACCTAGAGGCACAGAAGTGGCTGATATGTGGACAAATACATACATTAATATGCAGTGTATTTTTATACTATACCAACAGACCTGATTATATATTTGGGAAAAAGGTAATGGCCACCTAACAGTTCTTATAGCTCATATTACACAAGACATAGTTTTTCATACAGAACTCCCAGAGTTTACTGATTACTGGCATATATATTCCTGTTTTAGTGGCAGTTCTTTCTCTGTTCTTCACCCCTTGATAGCCACAGATAAATAATAAGCAAACACCACCCCTTCTCACTCCCACACAATATATTGTCCAATGTAATCTCACGTAGGAAAACATCATTCAATGTACCATATTCCTACTTAAAACGTTCACAAATGAACTGCAAATTCCATCACATTAGACTTGACCTGCACTTAATATGTTACTGTGTTTCCAATGTCCACATAGAATCCATGCTCAGTGAATGGGGAAAATAGGAGATATACATGTACACATAAACAATACAATGAATAAAGTTTTGATAGAACAAGACAGATGAACAGAAGGATAGAAAGAAAAGTTGATAGGAGGAAAAAGAAAAGGAATTATAATGACACTGAGATGAAAAAGACAAGAGCATATTGTGGAAAATAAAGAAGGAGAAGTTGAAAAAAAGCAAGAAAGGCAAAAAAGGTAATGACGATTATGATGATGTTGACTATGATGATGGTGATGGTGGTGGTGGTGGTGATGATGATGATGATGATGAAGATGATGACAATGATGATGATGAAGAATAAAGAAGAGTGGAAGGATAGAAGATTATAAAGTGAAGACTGTGTCTCGGGTTACTACTCAATGCAACCTATCATTTAAAGGGATGTCAGCAGCATGCAGTAACTTCAACATGGCCTTATCACTACTGATCAAACCTGAAAACATCATATAGCACCCCTACTTCAGTTCAATGGTACGCCTTTTGCTTAAAGATAAAGTTGAGTTCTATTCATGAGATTCAATTGTGAAAGAAACTGTCTCAAAGCAATTGGGAAAGGTTGATTATATAGCACATAAGAATTGGTGTATGCTGTAAGGTTTTGGAATCACCAAAATGATAAGAAATTGACTCAATCCTGCTGAGAGCCATGTGCACTGCACACAGAAATGTGTATATGGGACTACACATAAATGTTCAGCCTGAACATTTCAGCTGTTTCTCGTCATATTTTAACAGTGAGGGCTTTTAAAGAGCAATCCTTTTCAGAGGACATTTCTACTATGATAATCTTCCAAACTAACAAAATACGTATGAGAAAGCTCACAAATTATATTTTACCTTTCCCAGAACTCAACCTTCCCTTTAAGCATTCTAGGACCAAGAGTTTATGTATCTAAATCTCATGACTTGATCCATAAAGTGGTCCACAAAAAAGTAGCCTCATCATTTTGAAAAAGACAGAACACTAACTGCAGTTCACAAAATATTCCACCACAATATCTCTATCGTGCTGCTCACAATGTTTGTTTTGTTGTCATCATCCGAGCTGATTCAATAAAGGCTTTGTAGAAGTAGAAGGAACACAGTTCTGTGTGCAGCCTACCAAATGGATCATGGGAATTTGAGTCCAAGGACTATATACTGTATTGAGAGGAAGAGGACCCCATCTCGCCTCTCTCAGAGTTCTGGACCAGGATCCCAAGCCTGACAATCAGGTCCTGGAACTTTGGTCTGTTGCGTGGATCCATCTCCCAGCAGTCGTTCATCATGGTCTCAATGGCTGCGGGACAGGACGGTGGATGGGTAAGACGCATGCCCTTCTCAAGGAAATCTAGAAGGTCGGTATGCTCTACTTTTCGACCTTTGGAATCTTGGTAGCTGTACAGATAATGAATAGAAACCAATGAATTAATTAACTTGACATTTCATCATTCGAATATATATTTATGTTATATTCAAATATCCATAAATATGTCAATGAAGATTGATGAATAAAATATATGTTAATACAAATAATTCAGGGAGAGATAAAGAATTCACAATCAAAATCACATTATTACATTCATTGGAAGAATTTTAAAAATTGACTCGACAGGACTATTCATAAATCTGTAGGAAAGAACTCAATACCTACTTTTGCCATACAGGAGAATTAGTTTTAAAATTTATCCCTTAACGGCATTTTAAGAGACTCCAAAGAGTAAAAAGGGTCACAAGTTATCCCATGTAAAACTTGAAATGAGAACTAGGTAAATGATATCCTTGAGTAAAAAACTGAATTTCACTAATTACAACAACAATAAATGCACAAATATTGTATATGAGTGGCGAGCATTGAGCTAATGACAGATCAGTTTCAATATACAAACATATGTTTGTCTACCATAAAACAAGATCCCTACAGTATTATTTAATATTTTTCTATTTTTTTCCAAAATTTCCAAATTCTCCTCCCTAAATTATCTATTTTCAATCACATTAAATTTTCTTGGGCTGGAATGATTTTTCGATGAGGTAGGGTACTTTTATTCTCAATCATTAACAGGATAAACTGTCTGACTTACATCGGGTCTTGACCGTAGGAGAACATCTCCCAGAGAACAACACCAAGACTCCATACATCACTCTCCTTCTGGTACTTATGATGTCTCAGCCACTCAGGTGCATACCTACAATCGCAATAAAACAGTCATCATCAGTAACACAAATACAAAACAGTAATTAACCCTTTCTGTATCACCAAGGTTTTGAAAGACTGTCATAACTGAAAAAACAAGGAAATTATTTTGACTTACAATGCTTTGTTTCATTGTTAAATTGTGCAATTATTAAAGTGTACCAATCATCTGAAAAATCATTTGTGTACAGATAGAAAGTATCAAATCAAGCTCAAAGAACTTTATCTGGCATTCTATGGGTCAACAGTTAATGAGTATGAAGGAAATAAAGGATAACATTATAGTACACACGAGAAACTGAACTCCCAGTTTGGTTCCGCGCAAGCCCTTAACTTGGCGAGCACGGACAGGTGCGTCGAGTAGTCTACTCACGAGTCGCTTTTTATCAAACATGCAATATCTCTTTATAGAAGTAATATTTAAAGCCCATAATTTGAATATAGTATAACGACATGGAACGTCTAACACACACAGCAAAATATTTTTTTGTGATTTTGTGCATACTAGTACCAAGTTTGAAGTTAATGGCTCAAATTGTTCAAAGGAGTGTTAACAAAGCAAAAATTTGAAATTTCATGGTAAATGACCTCCATGACCTTTCACCTACATTTGCCAAAATCTAATCAGATCATCTTCCTATGGTGATACAGTAGCACCAAGTTTGAAGTTCATACCTCATGCGGTTCTTGAGTTATCGCGAAAACGAGAAAGCGGGACGGATGGACAACCCGACGACATAATGCCTCTGGCACCACCTTCGGTGGGTAGAGGAATAAAAAAACTGTTCAACATTCAAGTCATTTGGCAGGATCTCCTGCCCATGGTACATGAAAGGGGATTAAGAAGAATCTTACCATCTGATAGGGACCTTCTGGTTGCTTTCTCTGGCTCGGTAGTAGTCCTTGTCTGTTCCAAAGATGCGAGCAAGACCAAAGTCTGTAATCTTGACCTCATTCTCACTAGAGACCAAGACATTCCTAGCAGCCAGGTCTCTATGAACCATCATCCTCTCTTCATGTAGGTATTTCATGCCCTACAAGAGCACAGGAATAAATATTGGGCAATAAAGGCTTGTATTCACAAAGGCAGACTAGTTATTAAAACCTGTTTAATTAACTTAGCCCCCACATTAACCCTAAAAGGGCCGGGGGGGGGGGGGGGCTGATTCCACCCCCCCCCCCCCCCCGGACGTTCGCCGCAATATGTTCGAGGATAAATTTTTTTTTTACAGCAAGCTTTCATGACTTTATTGCCTACAGTCTTACGCATCTTTTGATACCACATTTATAAAATTTTGACCAACAGCAGACCTGCCAACCAGTATGATTTTGTCATATTTTGTACGATTTTTCAATGAAAATACGACACTACGATTTATCTCAATAAAATATGATTTGACAAAATCTGATTATGCACTATTCATCCTATACGCTGCCCACATGTATTTGTTTTCACTCAAACTTTCACACTCATATTGTATTATTTCCGCTGTTCCCGGAACTCCGCACTGTGTATGTTAAAGTGCATACAGAAAAGAGACTGCGAACGTACACACACAATTGTACTTTCACCGCACACGCAAACTTCTAGCTCAGGCCCCCATTTCATAAAACTTGTTATCAATAACAACTGCTTCATTTCTATGAAAAATTCGCTCTCAGCGAATCAAATTCAAGGATTCCCGTAGCTTACAACAATTATTGATAACAAGTTTTATGAAACGGGGCCCAGGAGGTGCAGCAGCTGCTCTTACCATCAATCTCTTACACACAAAGGCACTGGGCGAAGCCGGCTAGCCTAGCCCGCAGGCAGCGCGGCGCGGCTGCCGCTTAGTGCAACGCAGCAGTGGAGCCACGCCGTAGTAGTGGAATCGAAAGGATGAATAAGGAATGTGAGTTTTTAGCTGGTTTATTTATGTTTCTAGATCTAGATCATCTTTTAAAAAAATTATTGGGGTGTCAGGAACATTGAGGAACATTCTAGGGCATTTTTAGATCTAATTTTAACAATTTTGCTTGCAGTTGCAGTTTAAAAATTTGGTATTTTTTGACTTGCAAAAAAATATGGATTTCATCGGCAAATTACGATTTTTCAGCTTGTTGAGTACGGAAAAGCTTGGCCAGAGGTTGGCAGGTCTGCCACAGGTACTGCAGTGTCAAAAGTCGCTGCGCACAAGTGGTCATTTCTCCATGTGTATTGTACACAATGCAGAATTGTCAATTCGGAATATGTAAGTAATCAAATAGCGATAATTCAACAGCCGTTTGAGATATAGATATGAAACTTTACATGGTTATTCTTCATAGGATATTCTGTGTGCCAAGTTGCAGAAATTTTTGTCGCTCCATGGCCGAGATCACAACCCCCCCGGCTGAGAGAATTTCAAAATAACCTGGCCTTTTTAGGGTTAAACCTGGTTATGTAGTCCACTGATTTATGGACACAGAGTGTATTGCCATAACTGAAGAAATTACTGCAATTCTGTAACAAACTTATTGCACTAAATATATCCAGGCACATGAAATGAAATTTACTGACCTTCTGACCTTTGTCCTAGGTCAGATTTGACCCATTTACAAACATGACATGCACCTTCAAGAGATATACTTGTTATTTGAATTTGGTGATCCTACCTCAAAGGTACAAAAAGTTATTACATGTGATGGGATTTTCACTGAAAGTTTATTCACCTCTTGACCTTTGTCCTTCGTCAGATTCAACTTATTTTCAAACTTGACCTGCGCCTTAACGACATGTGGTGTGAATTTGGTGATTCTACCTCAAATCCATAGAAAGGCTCTAACCCTAATACATTGTAATGATGCGCGCTGAGGTATTCTGAAGTTAAACCAAAATTTGACCATTTTGTATTATAGGCAGAGTATTATGGTGCAAATCACATTAATTTTTATCATTAAAAATTTTACCTGGCATATTTGCTGGCCAAACAGGTAGAGGGTTTTGTGAGAAACTCTGTCCAACTTTTCCCTGAGATACATCTCTAGAGAACCCAAGGGAAAGTACTCCATGACAAGAGACAGGCGGTTGGAATTATCTGAAACAAAATAATAAACATAAACATGGATTATCACTTGATATCACTTGATTCTACTCTAATTCAAGATATACTGGGGCCCTAAATGTATTTTACAATGTAAAGCAAAAAAAAAAAAGCCTGACACAGGGAAGTGACAGGGCCTGAAATCAGGCCAAAGTCTGATAACTGGCATCTCTGAAAATCAATCCTAGGACTATCTTGACAAGATGAAATGTCAGCAAGGACTTGACATTGACACGGGTGTAAGGCACACAGGCCCCAAGGTTTGAATTCCTCACTCCAAAAGTTTAAAATCTATACAGAGGCCCAGTGCACACAAACCCTACAAATCTCAATCCAAAGTGTGCAGTACTGCTATAGTGCTGACGTATGATTTAAATTGGGGGGCTATGATGAAAAATTGTGAATTACAAACAAACTGAATGAACACTGCCCTGCATCACCGTCACCGAGTGTGAATTTTAAAAATGTTCGCAGGAGCCGATTCACACGGATACCTACCTTCACAGTATCCAAGGACCTTCACAATGTTCTTATGATCACAGTAAGACATGGCTCGTATTTCTTGCTGGAACTGTTTTGATCGACTGTCATTCTTGATGACCTTGACAGCTACAATCTGAGCAGGGATACCATGACGAGGCATCAGAACCCCTCGGAACACTATCCCAAATTGACCCTGAACACACAAGCAGTGAAAGAAAAGGATTTAAGGGTTTTTTCTTCCAATTTATCAAGAAGAGTTTACTGTAAATAGCTGATGGACATAGTCTTAACAAACTTTCATGGCAATGATAAAGAAGAAATTCAATAAGAAATAATACAGTCAAACCTGCATTAGTAGCAATCTCTTTATAAAGGTCTCCAGTCTTAAGATAGATGACTTACATACCATGTCAAAAAAAGATTATGAAAAATAAAATTCACAAGAAGTCATGTTACTTTGGTTGTGGTTTATTATGGAAAAAACATAAAATATGCACCACAAAATCTGGAATCTTTCATCTACATCATCAAGGAAACGTACATGTAGGATGAAAAAATTACAATTGTATCAAATTGAATGAAGAAAGAAAGTAACTTACCGATCCTAGTTTTTCTTCCTTCTTGAGCTGACCATCTGGTATTATGTTAACTCCATAAAACTTAGTCTCCTCATCCTAGAAAATAGAAAGCATCATCAATTCTGTGTCATCATGCTATGGCATATACTTTGCTACCATACAAATTCATTCAACTCTAAAATCTGATACAAAATGATTGGTTAAACTTTTATTTTGGTTGTCAGCCTGGCATCATTGATAATTTCTGTTGCCAAATTCAACTCCTGTTAATAATTTACAGTGCATTGCTACAAAAATATCACATAAAACAATTATAATAACAATATTTTCTCAGATATCATACACTGTCAAATATATCCAGGCTGCAAAGCATGGCTTTTAGTTTTTCAAAGAGAGTACTCTAGGCTTTATTATGTCAAAGATATAGGATTTGGGCTTTGATTGCAATCACACTTTAGGTTTAAAAGATTTTGGTTAGAGTTGGGTATGTAAGGTTTCCAAGCTTGAAATTGGAAATTCAGTTAGTGCTAGGAATTGAAAGCAGAGCGATTTTCCAAGGAGGAAGATTATAACACTACTGAGGAAATTCATTTATTTCATGTACTATTGAACATGGGGCACGACTTGAGAAAAGGGCCCTTAGGCCATAAAATGTTAAAAATGAGTTTTCACTGCTATTTGGTAGTATTAATGCTGTAGTATTTGGATATGCAAATGGTTTATTGAAATTCCATTCCTAAGTGTCCACATCAAGGAATTGAAAAAGAACATATTTTTGTCCCGATTCTAACATTTGTGACCGAAGTTAACAGTACATACCCAGCCTGATACTATATTCTACATGAATCCTAATACTCTGACTTGGAATCGATCTCCTGATACTAAAACGGGAACCTATATTTAATAGAGGGAGAATTTTATCTTCCTTGTTACTTCTGACTTCTCTAACCTCAAAACGACCTCAAATGACTTGAAAGTGACCTTGAAATGACCTTGACTTTACCTTGAGATGACCTTCAAAGGGGCTTAAAATTTGATTGCAATTTTCAATCACAAACTAAGCAAAAATCAACGTATGAATGTTTTTATTTAAATCTTAATACATAAAGAGAGAAAGAGAAAGGGGTCAAAGTTCAGGGGCATATCCAGGTATAGTGGGGGTGGTACCCCCTTTTTCCTTGCCCAACAACGTTTTTGTTCATTAGACACACTTACTTATTTTTTATAAGTTGAGTTTTGGAGCACAAAGTTCAATTAAAAGGCACCAAAAATTGAGATGGTCTTTTTTTCGGGAAGGGGGGGTGGGAGTGTTCTCAGAAATTTCTTTGTGCCCCTCCCAATTTTCAAAATCCTCTGTATTTGCCCCAAATAAGCAAATGCATGTGTCATGGATGTGAGTGATCGAGTGCAGTGAAAATCAATGTTACAACTTGCATGCTTGCTCATACACAACAAAACATCAGAACCATCATCACTCACTTAGTCAGAAGTCATTGAGAAGGCATATTCCAAAGTCCAAAGTATTTGTACTTTATAATACATAATAGGTCAGTACAACACGAAATAAGAAAAGGATCTTCTACAAGTATTGCAGTGGTATCTATCAATGAATCTTATCCAAAACAAGAGCTGAAGTAGATCAAATCAGGAATTTAAACAGGACTGCACTGGCACTGTTCATAAAGCTGTAGGCTGCAAATAATAAATAGTAACCTGTGGTTTCTGATAACTTTGCTGTGGAGTTTTTTTTTTTTTTTTTTTGTCCTAATCAAATTTATCATTTCAATTCACTGAAAATGAAAATAAATGACATGCCCCCCCCCCAAACAAGAAAAATCCATTCACAAAGATGATTACATTATTTCTTTTACATGGTTAAATAAATTGGATGATACAAAGTTTTGCTAGTAGTTCGTTACACCTTTTTTGTGGTTAAGATTATAGATATAAATAAACACTTTAATCTAAATTTCCCTAAAATCATTCACTGCTCAGTAACAACGTACATTTGTGAATATTCCAAGAACCTATAGTCATACTGCCGTAGGTTTATTGATTTCTTTATAATTTGTGTTCACAACTTTTTTGACAGAAGTTCAGTATTAATCTCATCTGCAATATATATTTGAAAGTCTTCTTGAATCAGCCGACTCTGTATTTCAAAAAACCTAATCTTTTTCAGTGTTTTCAGAGCGTGCATCATATCTTCACATAAATCCCCCCCCCAAAAAAATGCATTTAGCACTTTTGATCGCGTTACATTTGTACAAATTTCTTTCCAATGGCAACAAATTATACAGCACTTTTGAAATCAAACTCCTTCAATCTGTTTCCACTCTATAATCCTTTCAATCGCAATCACATTTCCCCAGAAAAACTGTAGCGTGTGATCCCCATTTGCAGCAAAGGACTGATAATGAAAATCGTGAGATTGTATAATGTATCACTTAATAGTATGTCTCTTTGCAAACAGTCCTAATTTCATTGTAGGAGCTGTCAGTAGTAAAAAATGAAATCTTTATAACTATGAACCAAATTTCTGTTCTGTGGCTTAACACAATTTTGAATAATTGAAAATGGCACTTTTTATATTTCCCAAAATTCGTTTAAGATATTATTTCCTCCATCAATTCTAAACTCCCATCAGTCAAAATGGCTTTGAAGCGGAGAATATCACTGACATTTTTGTTCTGAAATGATATAAATAACAATATGAGGAAATCTAGACAATGAGATACCAAAAACCATTAATATAATGCAATTCCACCTTGTTTTGAGCCTCTGTAGTACAAGTACAAGTGAATTAAATTTGTGAAGAATGTGTTGAAATTGACCCAATAGCATTTTTGTGTATCAGAAAAATATAAAATATCAAATAACATGGAACCCCCTCCTCCTCATTTTCAAAAAATCTGGACTAGAAACTAGGAATCAATTTTACTTGGCCTTAGACCCACACACAGAACCATCACTAGATCTATGTGGGGCTATGTCAATTTTGGCGGCGACATGTCGGAACAATTACGGAACTACATCCCAACCCTTTTGCGTGATCGAGAGTAGACTCTATGTCCACGACATTTGTAGGAATTAGATTTTAGACCCAATATCCTGGAGAATGATCAAATAAGCTACAAATCATCAATATTCACAATAATAAAAAATAAAAGAGGAAGGAGAATTTATAATTTAACGTCATTAAATGTCGGAAATGCCAACAGTTTTACACAGTAAAATCTCAGCAGATTGCATGTTGGATCCAGGCACCAACAAAACTAAATCTAAGGAAAATTTGAATTCGGTATGCACGAGAGGTTCCCCCGAAACCCCCTAATTTTATTGTAATAAAATGTTTAAAATGCTCTTACCGATTCATCCATGACGTTTGATATACCAGCAGGCAGCAGTAACTTCGCGTGCTACATACACACACATACACTGCAAACTTTCGCGCGGTTTACCACTTAAGTCCTCTGCAACGCTAAGGGCCCACATGTTCATTTATAAATCACAATTAACAACAACAATAAATGCATAATAAAGCAAAGAAAACTCACAGGATCAAGGATATCATCTTCCTCTCTGGGGTTGAGAACTGATGCAATTTTATCTAAGATGGAAGCTCCACCAGTAGCTCCTCCTGCGGATCCTCCTGCGGATCCTCCTGAGCTTGATCCACCTCCTTCACCTAAGCTAGAGCTGTTAGGAGGTGAGACTGTGTCTGCAAGAAGGACAAAGTAACCTTTGAAAACCTTTATTCATCAAGGACAAGAATCTATCAAAGGGAAAGGACTGAATAGCTCAGCTCTCTTTCTTGAAACTGATATTATTGATACACATTGTAGGTATAATTTATAGCCACATTTTCCACACACAAATCAAGAAATCTACAAGACAGTTTTGTTTCTTACCCCTTCTCTCATTATCAACGTTGTCTAAATCAGTATGATCATCTTCATCATCACTCTCTGTAGGTATCATCTCAACTTCTGCATCCTGGAGAACAAGGAACTCTGGGTTTCCACTGCATAATGCTGGAAGAACAAGAAATGAGAGTAATCAATTAGGAATTGTCCAGTTCTCATCTCTCATCCCCTTCTGTGAGTATCATGATTCTAGGACAACTACCCCCAGGACAACTACCCCCCAGGACAACTACCCCCCAGGACAACTACCCCCCAGGACAATTACCCCCAGGACAATTTTTCCGGGGGTAGCTGTCCAGGGGGTAGTTGTTCAAGGGGGTAGTTGTCCGGGGGGTAATTGTCCTGGGGGGGTAGTTGTCCTGGGGGGTAGTTGTCCTGGGGGGTAGTTGTCCTGGGGGGTAGTTGTCCTGGGGGGTAGTTGTCCTGGGGGGTAGTTGTCCTAGGGGGGTAGTCGTCTAGGGGGTGGTTTTCCGGGGGGTGGTTGTCCGGGGGGTAATTGTCCAGGGGGTAGTTGTCCGGATACGGAGTATCATCTGTATCTTGTCATCTCAGAGAACACAAAGAGCAAATCTGGTTTTCCACTGAATAGAGGCAGGAACACACTGCATGTATAGCACTCTTTTCATCATTTAATACTGAGTGGGTTCATCCATTAAAAGTGAATGCTAATCAAGAATTCAATTATTTGCATCCAATGCAGAGGTTTTTGCCTCAATACTAGAAGAATGGTAAGTAGAGCAGTCAAATCTAGGTTGATTAATCTCATAACTCTCTAACTATACATGTTTTTCGATTCTGTCATTGTCATCTCTACCTTATCACAGAGATACCAACCTCTCAACACAAAAAAAAAGAGACTGGCTACCTCTAGAAATCAGATTCCCCCCAACCCCTGAGATCTCGACCGTCGACCGCGCGATCGTGCCGAAAATCGGCACACACGTCGTCCACAATGTAATCTACAAAACTGTTAAATGCTCCAAAATAATTTCACATTAATTATGCTAATTTATGCATGAAATCAAAATTTTGCTCTAAATCATTAAATAAAGCTCCAAAAAATGCTAATTTTTGGTCTAGACACTCTTTCCAGTATTCTTAGCAAATATACTTGAAAAAAAATTGGGTATCAAAATTGATTTCTTATGTATTTTATTGTATTTAAAATTTCTTATGTATTTCTTTGTTTTTTTTTTCCTTTTGTTTTTTATTGTTTTTTGATGAAATTTGTCGAGGACACTTTTGTGATCATAAACAGCATAAAATAAATTAATCTTAATCAGTAAATGTAAACATATTCATAGATTTCTAAATTTTGGGTGAAAACACATTTTGTATTGCAATCATACATGAAATCACGTTTTTGAGCAATTTTTGGTCTGACGTGCAAGTATGAAATGTTGAGTAACTTCGGAACCGCATGCCTGGACATCGCAAATTTGGTCTCAAAAGATGCGTGAGATTCGAAAGAAAAAAATCATGAAACGCTGTGGCGACTGCTTTGCGCGCTGCGGACATATCACGAGACACGTCTAGGCGGTGGATTCCAACCCCTCCCCCGGCCCTTTTAGGGTTAAAGAAAGAAGAGAAGGGGCAAAAGATCGGGAAATCATATTTTTCATAGGCAATATCGTGTTATCGTGTCGTCATATTTTACTGTATTTATCGCACTAAATTCATACTAGTTGGCATCTCGGTTTAAGAGCAGAGAGGAACTTCGGTTGTTCTGATGTATGTTACGATCCAAAATCCTCAAAAGATAAGAATCGAACAAAAGATATTAATTTTAGATGATTTATGATTTAATTCAAATATTTATAAACATTTAAGTAGGACAAGAAATAAAGGAATTACAAATTTTCATTATAACTACAGTACATGTACTTAAACTAGCAATTTCTCAGCTGGGAAACTCCTAATCCACAGAATATGATATTGATATTTTACCTTATACAGCATATCAAGCAATTTTACGACATAATATTCCAGCTAAGATTTTATTTACATATTTTATTTACATAATCACCTCTTTTATTCAATACCTTTGCAACCTGACGCTAATTTCTTTATCATTATCATTTCAAGTATTACAATATGAATATAGTTTCATGTATGTACTTTTATAATAATTTTAATTATAATTTTAATTATCTAATGATTTTAATTGTATATAATTAGTCCTATTTCTGATGCACATTTTATGTAAACATTGCACTATTAGTCCTTGGACTACTGCACTGTGTATTTTATATTAATAAACCGAAATTGAATTGAATTGAATTGAATTGAAAATGAATGCAAGGTATGAGTCCAGAATGTTCTTGGAAGTGTATCAAGAGTAAGTTGGCTGCTAATCCACCATAATAATCCAAATAATAAATCCAAATGGTATGGTGTCCAACTGGTAAAAGAAGATTCCAGAAGATCCAAATTCAGTTGATGGCTCAAACTGTTCTTGAAATCTTGTGATAACCAGAATAAAAAGCCTCTAATTACATGCTAATTGACCTTACACCTTATAACCCAAAAGTCTGATCACTGTATCTCCTCCTAGTCATGAATACAAAATAGTTGAGATATGGTGATAACAAAGGTAAAAAAAACATTAATTTCACAGACACCTGTATAATGACCTCTATGACCTGTCATCTTTGACCTACGTGAACAAAAATCTAATCAGTTCGTCTCATTATGGTGATGCATACTACTTCCAAGTTTGAAGTTAATGCATCAAATGGTTCTTGAGATATCACGTTAAGGCTAAAACCTGCAATTTCAGAATCGACCTCTATGACCTTTGACCTTTGACCTATGTATCCCAAAATCTAACAAGATCATCTTTCTATGGTGATACATACTAGTACCAAGTTTGAAGATCATACGTCAAATGGTTCTTGAGATATTGCATTATTAAACAAGGCTAACACCTGAAATTTCAGAAATTGACCTGTGACCTTTGACCTTTGACCTACATACCCTAAAGTCTAATCAGATTGTCTTCCTATGGTGATATATACTAGCATCAAGTTTGAAGTTCATACCTCAAATGGTTCTTGAGTTATCGCGAGAACGAGGCTAACACCTGAAAATTTAGAAATTGGCCTCTGTGACCTTGACCTTTGACCTACGTACCCTAAAATCTAATCAGATCATCTTCCTATGGTGATACATACTAGCACCAAGTTTGAAGTTCATACCTCAAATGGTTATTGAGTTATCACTAGAACGAGCCTAACACCTGAAATTTCAGAAAAATTGGCCTCTGTGACCTTGACCTTTGAACTACGTACCCCAAAATCTAATCAGATCGTCTTCCTATGGTGATACATACTAGCACCAATTTTGAATTTCATACCTCATATGGTTCTTGAGTATCGCTAGAACAAGAAAGCGGGACGGACGGACAGATGGACAACCCGAAAACATAATGCCTCCGGCACCACCTTCGGTGGGCGGAGGCATAACAAGAATGATACAGGTCACAGTTATCATCGAAGAGTTGTACATTACCTTTGATCAGATCATTTATCAGAAACGTTCTGCATTGTTTTACTTCCATATTTCACAGCAGTATGCACAAAGACATTATTCGTGCTCATTAATCCCATTCAGTATGGATAACAACAAATGCCCCTAAAATAAACACAAAAGTACATGCAAATAAAATCTATACCTTTCAACAGCCAGGCAAAAAGAAGACCCTGTTGCATAAAACTTACCATTAACAGTAACTTTGCCATCTACGGTAACTCCAATGAAAACCTTGATTTCGATTGGCTGTTGAGTGATGTTACCATGGTAGTTACCATTGAGAGCTGAGTTACCATTAATGGTAAGTTTTATGCAATGGGACCCAGGATGAATGTAAACAGTTACGCCAGTATTTATTTGTTAAACACAACCCGTGACCAAGCTTAAACCCAACATCAGGTCTAAATTTTAGTAGAACTTTACTGTTTAGGCAAGGAAGTTATAAACTCACTGAGATAGCTGTTGACATCCCTGAGAACACCTCGACATGACGGCCTGTTCCTTGGATTGTGAGACCAACATGCTTCCATGATCTTCAACAGTTCTTGAGGACAGCCTGGAGGAGCATCCAAGCGTATTCCATGCCTGTATTTATCTCTCACCTTCACAGATAGAAAACATAGTGATAGTAACATCAAACCCATCACATAACTGCCCTACTATAAATGTAAAATAAATACATGTAGGTGACAAAAAAAGCACAAATTTCAAAATTTGTTGATGTTGAAGAGAAACACACATTTCCAAGCAACAGGTACGTTCTCTAATACAAAGTGAAAAATTAATTTTGATGAGAAGCAACAAACTTACCCTTAGCCATTATTTTCTCACTACATGAATTAAAAATTTCAGTCATCAGTTTCTATCTAAGAACAGCATTTCTTCTTTTTTTTTTCTACTAAAAGGGAAAGTCTACCCGGGAATCAAGTTGAAATCAAATAAAGCAAAATAACCAGGGTAATAAGTGAATTATTATGTACTATATAACTTGAACATTATCATTATAATCATTATTTGAAGATCTATATGCAATGACAGAAACAACTCACCACGTCATCACTCAGATTCTCTGCTGGTATTGCCCCATGTGACATGATCTGCCAGAGAGTGATAGCATAGCTGAACTTATCTCCTGGAAGCGAAGGCTCAGAATTGGTTGCTAGCAGCTCAGGGGCTGTCCATCGCACCCTGTTAACACAGATCAAAATGAATATTACAATGAACAAATGCACGAAGGCTCAAGTTATCTTGCCACTCAGAAATAACTCAATGTGCCCCTTTGAACCTGAAATAACCCCAAAACTTTTATTCTTAGGAACAGTTATTTTTTGAAAATTTGGTAAGGAATCAATCCCACACAGACAACGAAAATGAGCTTTTAAAAAGTGGAAGACAACTGAACTAAAAATTTCAAAATAAATGCCAAGTACATAGAGATACATGTAGAGGGAATCACTGAGCAATGGTTTCAATTTTGTTCAGTTCCTTTTTCTCCATGAAACAATGCAAATTTGATAAGTTTCTGTAACATGTTTCTATAATCATTTATAAAGTTTCTTAGGTACTTTCCTACCTTTTGAGTTTTGGTTGACTGGTCATCTCAAGGCTGTGATAATACACACCCAACATGGGATCAGCTAGCTTGATATGCATGTTAGGAGCAGGGCGTAAGACCAGCGTGTTGTGCGCACTCACGTTGCCATGGACGATTCGCCTGGATTCCTAAATGCATAAAAAAGCAGTAGTTGATAGTGTTTATTGCTAGGCAACAAAGCTTCAGGGTGCATAACTGGTAATAACAAACAATAACATATATGTACTAATTTAAAAATTTAAATGGTATTGCTTAATTATCCTGAAACAAGACCCAGTAATATGGGAGCCCAAAAGAATATACTGTCCAAGCCGGTATTTACATATACAGATATGTCTGCAGATGACAGTGACATATATACATTTTCACATGTTGTTGTTTTTGTGGTCACAGACTGCTTTGCACTATATGTTCACTTGTGCGATGTACGCCCTTTTCCACGTATTGTTAAATTTGTGACCTGGCCAATTACAACAACAAAAAAACTTGTAAAAATAACTTTCCTACACAGTACTATAAAACATGAAAACATAGAAGTAACAGAGCCAATAGTCAGGAACTTGTCTGAACACTAGCACCCTTGTTCTTACAATATCCAAAACCCAATCCAGCATTCTTGGTCAGTTTCAATATCCCTAATAAGATATAACCCTTTCAAAAGCAAATATTTGGAAACACATCTGTCAATAGGCTGATATTGCTAGGATAAATCAATGTAGCTCTGCGAAACGCAATGGCGCATAAAGACGCAGGAAAGACGCATAGAGGAAAATGCTATTTTTGTCTGTGCTTCTAAAATCAGAATCAGACATGTATGAATAGAATTTTTCATATCATTTTGCTTAAAATGTTCTAAGAGGTAAATATTACTTCTACCACCTAAGATTTTGGTTCTGCCTCTATAAGAATAAATTTTTGATTTTGAATAATTTTGTCATTATAAGCATCTTTCACGTGACTAATACGCGCCACAATGTTTTGCTAAGCTACTTAATGTATAATTTATATTGAGCTTAAAATCATAGGCACTTCATTTATGAACCCTTCATTACCTTAAAAAAACAACAACAAACATATGACCTCCAGGTTCACACCCACAGACAATTTCGGTACATGAAGATTGGGGCACATCAGATCATGTGAAGAATATATGAATATCCCATGAATTTAACCCCCCCCCCCCCCCCCCCCCCCCTCCCCTTCCCCCTCCCCTTCCCCCTCCCCCTCCCTTCCCCTTTCAATAAGTTGAGCTAGGTCTGATATGTTCAGACTACACTATGCAAGTCACATGTTTAAACTTGATTCAATTCATTTTTATTGGAAGAAGGCAAGGAACCCAGTCACTTCAAATGTCAGATTATTTCAGTCAGTGTTAAGGTCCCCCTTTAACTTCATGTTACAATTGCTTTCATGTGCGTGTTCCAGGTTACTTTACTTCCTCCAAATGAGTTCAATTTGACATCCTTTACAACTTTCTAAAGTGTCATTGGTTTTGAGTATGTGGGCAGCTGAACATGCAATCTCAATTTATCACTTCCACATTACCACAAGATTATTCTGCACTGCCTTAATTAAAACATATCCTAACTGTACCAGAAATTTATCAAATCAAAACCTCAAAATTAAAAATGCAGAAATCATACATGTGTGTAAACAGCAGGGGAAAAAATTATTTCATACTGAAGACCTTTTATTGGATTTGCAAAATCATGTTCCAATTCCAAGCATACTTTTTACTGTAGGGGGGGGGGGGGGGTCAGGAATAAAGATCAGACTTCCCTCAAATGAGCCATATTTGCAACGTGTTGAGATTGTTCCAGAGAAATATATCTAACTTAAATGGAAATAGTGTTCAGCAGAATACATAACACACAACTCAAAGACTGTTTGAAAGTTTTTTTGTTTTTTTTTAAAACATGTGTACAGTAAATTTTGTTGAATAATTCAATTGAATGTTGAAGAAGGAAAAAAGTTTCAATACCTGGCAAAGTTCCAGGTATTTGGTAATTATGTCCCATGTGTTACCAAGTAGAGCATTGTTGATTTTTATAATATATTTCCCTTCTTACCTTGTCTGATTCAAGTTTTGGTAGGGCTATCATGATACAGTCATCAGGTACATACTTTAATTGACGATGCAAATCAGTATGGGACAAAATACCTTGGACATGCCTTATGATACTATCATTGACAAATCTCATACATCTACATACATTCTACTCTGCATCTACATTGTCTACAGTTTACATACACTGCAATTAATATGGGCAAAGTTCTCCAGGGTAAAGGTTGCATTGAGCCAGTGCCAAGAGTTGACTCATGTTATGATATATGAACATGTGTGGATAGCACCTGGTTCATTCATAAACCTCCCTTACACTAAACATTCACAAAAGTGGAAGTTGAATGTACATTACAAGTATGTATCTGCAAACTGGAATGGGGATCACTTCTGAATATAATGACTACATCAAGAGAGCACATCAATAAAGGCCATTCCACATGTAATGATTCATGTTTATGACATGTGTTAGCTTAAATATCATTGATGTTTGAGGATTGTACTGGCTGGTTCTACCCTACAATAAACACTCGTCTAGCAACCCCCCCCCCCCCCCTCCAAAAACAAAAAGAAGATAATTTAACAAAATACAAAGAGCTCCTGCGAAAAGATGTTTTGTATTTACAAGAAATTCCTTCCTGACAAATAAGTCATTATGCATAAAAACATTAGGTCTATTTTAGCTATAAACTATATGCAGTCCTCATAATTTCATTAATTAGCTATGAAACCTTTTGCCATGAGTGCAAAATGGCACAACCATAAGTGTGTCACACATGCAAATTTGCACAATAATATTAACCAATTATAGCAATCATATATATGCACTGAGCATTACAAAAGGTTTGTATAATAACCCACTACTGGTCTTCTTTGAATCCTTTACCAGTAATTATGTATGTACTAATTCTATACTGGAATAATGTTCACTAAACCTGAGGATGTTGGTAAAACTACCCCCGGAGAAATATTCTTTAGCACAGGCATGTTATTGGAGTGGTGTGTAAAGAGTTAATAATCAATATTTGGTGAGTATCTTACCAAGTATTCCAGGGCATCAATGAGTTGAAAGGCAGCATGGAGCTGGCTGGTAAGACCCAGTCTTCTCCTCTCATTCTCTACCAGACTGCGTAAGTAATGATCCAAGGCCCCCTCCGATGCATACTCCATAACAAGCATGTAGCCTGCACCAATCCCTTCAAAACGGATGATGTGCTTGTGAACCCAAGAGGACATCAGGTCTACAGACTGACTGAATTTCTGTGGAGTACAAGAAGATAGGAACAGAAGTGTGAGCAATCTCATAATACCTTTACATTTACAGGAGCTCTTTTTTCATTTTCTGTGGTTACAGTGAGATTTCACTGTAGTGATTTTTAAAGTATTTTGTTGTTTGTTTGTTTGTTTTTATCAATACTTTTATTCAGAACTCTTTAGTAGCTTTCTAGAGCAAAATTTCTTTCCCATTTTGAAAAAAAATAATTTTGTCTGTGTATCATAAAATACACTGATTGGTATATGAATAAAAACTGACACAAATTTCATAATCAGTATTCGCCTCAGTTGGTTTTACAATTTGGTACAAATCATCTTCATCTTCTCAAGAGCAAATTGGCTTCTAAAAAGTTAAGAGAATGAACCACTCTACAATCCCCCTATTCAGGGGCGGCGCCAGGGTATTTAAATAGGGGGGGGGGGGGGGGGGGGGGCAAAATGACGCGTATAGCAACGTCGCACGTCGAGGGTCTTGAAATAACAAATAGGACTATAACAGTTATGTCATAATTGCATGGCCTAGCCTTCTCTTCTCCATTTCCCTTTCTCTTTCTCCTTTTTTCCCCCTTCTTCCTCTTTTTTTTTTTCTTTCGCTCGCTTGAAAAATGATAGGGGGGCGGCCGCCCCCTCTGCCCCCCCCTGTAGCGCCGCCCATGGCCCTATTAACAAGTATCTTGATTTCATATCTGATGGTATCTTTAGAGGCACTTACCTGCTGCACACTCTGTGGAGCATCCAGCTTGGGGCACTTGATGGCTACCCTCACCTTACGTGTCCTGTTGCCAACCTTCTTACGTAGGTCTGCTGCCCATACCTGGGTGAAGTCACCATCACCTAGATGTCTCCAGTGATTCTTGGATGTAAGACTGTCTTCCTGGATCCATCTGATGGTTGAACCAACCTCAGGTTGGGACGGGAGGTCTACGTTCAAGGCTGATCGGTCTAGGATACGCAAGGCTGGATCTTTCATGCAAAGGAATAAAATGTATGGGCTTAAATTGTAGCACTAATAAAAATTAAATACTCATATTATGTCAATTGTCATCAGAATTTCCTTTCCTATACACTGCAACACTTTTAAAGTGGATAGAGACAACAATGTACTCTATGCTTCTGCAGCATATACTTTATTCCCATCATTATCATCTGGGAGGGTAATATGAATGGAATTTCAGGAACAGAGCAGATTTGTACCAGCTTTAAGAAGCTGAAAGGCTATAATGGGAAGTCTACACTATTCTAGTTCAATGATACAAGTACAATTATTGATGTCCATTTTACCTGACTGGTAAGAAAGGAAGTACATGTTTGTAGATATAAAAGAAATCAACCAGTGATCATATTTCCTATGAGGCCTTTCCGAGGGACACTGGTAATTGAGGAATAATACCCAACCAAAGGAAACCAAATTCAACTTGGTTTCAAATGTGGGACATCCATGTTACAAGACCACTGCTCTACAAATGTGCAATCACAGGGGGCATTTTCTTTTACTATTTTCTCTGCTAGTAGTTTGGCCTTTACTGTTTTCACAAATCGTCTTTTGAGGGCCAGGAGGGCATTAACTGTGTGTAAAAGATGTAAGTTTACTCCCTTCTGACTCTCAACACATGATAAATTTCAATTAATCTCTTGCCTGACATACCTTTAGGTTCTATGGGTACACCTTTCCTGAGCTGTCCCTCTAAGCACCAGCTATTTTCTCTGCTACGGTAGAACTCTACAAACGACCTAAGACAGTTGAACCTACGCTGGTTGTCAAGGCCTACTTGATCATCATCTGAAAACAAAAAGAACAATTGCTAAGTCAAGCTTGCACTAAAAACCAAAAACAAATTACAGTAAATTCTAACTCTCAACTGCCCAAGTCTGACTTGTCAAATCTGCCATACATGTACCTGTATGTTTTAATGTTCAATAATTCATATCTCAATTACTATTTGGATGTTAATTTTCGATTCACACTTAATCACTTTCTTCTATATTTCATATTACATTGTCATCTTTTCTTGAAAGAATTTGAATATACTTTCACACATTCTTTTTTCATCAAAATACCCTTATTCAACTTGATTCGTTTACTAGAGTAATGCCTAAAAATTTGTTTACAAATTAAAATTCCTCCCATTAAGTTTCTTCATTTACTAGGCTAGTTCACTTGACACTGCAAACTGCCTCAAAAACAATGTCAAGAAGGAAAAGAATAAAGGGAGAAAGAAGGGGAAAAAAAACAAGTCTCCCACAATATTACAATGTAAAAAAGAAAAAAAAGGTCTGGTGTATAGGAACATCAAATATTTTGTCACGTAGGAAAAAGAGCATCAGGGTGTTATCTTGAAAACTGTATTATATTTCATGTTTCATTAAGTATCTTAATTAGGAGGAATCATTGGTGAATATGTGGTAAAGTATGACAGAGTATTCTCAAATCACCAATCTTAATTAGGAGGAATCATTGGTGAATATGTGGTAAAGTATGACAGAGTATTCTCAAATCACCAATCTTAATTAGGAGGAATCATTGGTGAATATGTGGTAAAGTATGAGAGAGTATTCTCAAATCACCAATCTTAATTAGGAGGAATCATTGGTGAATATGTGGTAAAGTATGAGAGAGTATTCTCAAATCACCAATCTTAATTAGGAGGAATCATTGGTGAATATGTGGTAAAGTATGAGAGAGAGTATTCTCAAATCACCAATCTTAATTAGGAGGAATCATTGGTGAATATGTGGTAAAGTATGAGAGAGTATTCTCAAATCACCAATCTTAATTAGGAGGAATCATTGGTGAATATGTGGTAAAGTATGACAGAGTATTCTCAAATCACCAATCTTAATTAGGAGGAATCATTGGTGAATATGTGGTAAAGTATGAGAGAGTATTCTCAAATCTTGATATTGCATGCTAAGAGCCAGAGGGATGTTAGCTCATATAGTTCTACACAGAGTAAAGCTCTAATCAGATGATATCATATGAATGCACTATACACCATACAGCAGTCTAGGCTCTGTCAAAGATTGCACACAAACATGAAATGATTGATTGACTGCTGGAACATGTGTTACCATAGTAACAAGTGGATTCCAGTTTACATGAGTAGATCATGTGAATGATAGAGCATTCAAGTTCAAATGAGTAGGTCATATGAATGTCAAACAACCTGTAAGCATACTTCATCATCATGTACACTCTTTGAATGGGATCAAAGTTAGAATGAATCACTAACCTGGAATACATTTTTTAAAATAACATGGTTTTAACTATGTATCTCATTTGACACTTTTATGCTATTTTCTTTTTATTATTTTTGAAAGGGGGAGGTTGAAAATTCTCAGAGAGGGACATTAACTCTTTTGATTCACGTTTTGGTAATGAATTAAGCCTACATGTCCACTGTACCTCCAAAAACCATGAACTATTAAAGGATAAAAAAAATTCAGGCATACAAGACCAATATTATAACATTATATTATTGTTTCAGTAACAACTAACTTAACAATTAAGTGCTTTACAGTGTATGATTACCCCAGTGGTTATTTGATTCCATTACGATACCCTACAGTCAATTTCCACTCCACTGAGAAGTTATTCAAGCAAGGTGCATTTAAAAACAAAAACAAAAAAACACATCAATGATCAAATATCATCTTTCATGTACTTAGGATACAAATCAATAAACAGACTTATCATACCATCCAAGGTCCTGTCTTAGAAAAAGCTGTGATTGACCCGAGATTCTGAGCTTGCGTTCATGCAAACCTTTTCGGTCCAGAATCACAGTTTTGAAAGACGTCTAGTTTAAAACATGCTTGCGTTCATGCAATTTTTGGTCGGTCGTAAAAATCAACATGATCGAGATCGCCGCACTGAAACGCAGAAAAAGGTACATTTTGTAACACGTTTCTGCCAGAATCACGGTCGCTGAAATTGCATGAATGCAACAGAGATCTCAATCATGATTCTATGACATCATAGTAGAAGAATAGATGAAAGAAGGAGAACAAAAAAAGAAACAAATAAGAAACAAAAAGAGAAATAATGACAGAAATAAAGACAAATGATAACATAAGGAAAGAAAAAAAAAAAGAGAAGATGAAAGAAAGATCAAAACAAAGAACGAAATAAGGAAAGATATAAAGAAAGAATAAACATGATAGGAAATAAAAACAAAGAATAACATAAGGTATAGATAGAAAGAGAAGGAAAGAAGAAAATTAAAGAGAGCATACATATAGGAAAGGATAGATGAAAGAGATGGAAGAAGGAAAGAATATTAGAATAATAACACACATAGCAAAAAGAAGGATGATATACAAGATAAAAACAAAGAATAACATAAGAAAAGACAGAAAGAGAAGATGATAGAGAGAATGAAAAAGAATATCAATTTATAAGGAAAGACAGAAAGAGAATATGCAAAAAGATCAAAACAAAGAAGAACACAATAAAGAAAGAGAAGAAATATTAAAACAAAGAAAAACATGAGGAAAGATAGAAAGAATAAACTGAGGAAGAAAGACAAATAATAACATAAGGAAAGACAGAAAGAGAAGATAAAAGAAAGATAGAAAAATATTAACAGAAGAAAAGATAGGAAAAGAAGAGAAAGAAAGAAAATAAAATAGGAAAGGAAAGAAGACAAAAAAAAGGAAAATAAAGTAGGAAAGGAAAGAAGAAAAAAATAAAAAGGGAAAATAAAATAAGAAAGGAAAGAAGAAAATATAAAAAGGAAAATAAAAAGAAAAATAAGAAAAACAGAAAGAGAAAATAGGATAAAACAAAGAATAGTATTAGGAAAGATCAAAAGAGAAGATAAAGGAAGAACGATATTAAAGAAATGCAAAGTTAATGACAAAAGAAAGATGCAGAAGGAAAATATGGGAAATATAAGGAAAAGAAGAGATAAATGATGATAGGAGGAAGAAACAAAGAACAACATGAGAAAAGATAGAAAGAAAAAAGGGAATTACAGGAGGAAAGATAGTAAGAGAAGATGAAATAAAAACTAAAATGCATTCAAATGATAGAAAAAAAAAGATGATAGAAGGTTACAAATGTAAAATTACATAAATATTTTTTTGAGAAGATGAAAGAAGAAAAATAATGAAATATATAACCAAGAAGGAAAAGTGCACACCAAAGTTGACCTTTACTTCTTCAGTCAAACTGCGCAGTTTAGCTGCGCGACAGCGGAGCTTCATTTTAGCGAGGATCAGCGTTGACATAAAAGTGCATGAACGCTCTCCACAAGAAACCGTGTTTTAAAACGGCGTTTTATATTGTGATTCATGTTCGTGATTCTAGCTTCAAAAATTGCTTGAATGCACCCTGAATTCAATCATAAAGTTACACTTATCTATTTCCTCTTGAAGAGTAGCAACTGATATCTACTCAAGTTGAGTTACATTCAAATCTAAAATGATTTCTCTACCTCAAGTTGAGTTACATTCAAATCTAAAATGATTTCTCTACCTCAAGTTGAGTTACATTCAAATCTAAAATGATTTCTCTACCTCAAGTTGAGTTACATTCAAATCTAAAATGATTTCTCTACCTCAAGTTGAGTTACATTCAAATCTAAAATGATTTCTCTACCTCAAGTGTAAATGAGTGCCACATTTTCTTTTCTTTCTGGCTTTTTTTCTTTCCACTTTCACATCCAAATCATTTCATGCTTCAGTGCAGTTTAAACCACCCAAGAAAGAGCATTCAACTACGAACTCATGGCAAAGTGGAATCGTACAGAATTTGCAAAGGGCTTGTTTACTTGCACACATACCAATCATCGTCCTTAATTTGAAACACAGCAATCTTCACAAAAATATCTATGAGGTGGTCCAGTATTAATCACATGTCATGGCATGTGTGATGGAAGTCCTTGTGTCGAAACTGACACGAAGCTCTGACTGCATTTTCCTCTCTCATCTGAAATTGCCCATGAAGGACTACCTTTGTGTCACTTTAAGATCCTCTAACAATTTTGGACTATGAAAAACTTGAAGTTCAAAATAGGTTCATGAAAGGTGAAGTTAGATGCATGTATCATGAAATCAAACTTTGTATCAAGATGACACCATGATTATTAAAGAACTTGTCTCATTTTTGTAATTTGTGATGATCTAAGAATGACACCTTTTTGTTGTGTCAACTTGTCTTCTTAAAGTTGCCTAAGTATATATGTATCTTCAGTATTCTTCATGCTTTAATATATTTTTTATCTTGATTGCTTTGTTGTTTCGCATCGCATTTTCAATTGGTCGAAGTCTTATGATAAAGTGGGTGCAGAGCGGATCAAGCAACCAAATTTATTCTGCTATATATATTTATTTTAAATCCTGTTTCAAATGCAAAGGTGCTCAAAACGTTATCGCAGAGTTCTCAATATGAGTTCGATCGACAAAAACTTTAAAAATTCATAACCTTCTTATCCTCAATCCTACTTTCTTCGATATTTCACTGATCTGTTCATCTTACTTTTCTGATTTTTTTAGGCCATCTATCTTGACGCTAGACTGGACTGATAGTGGACTGAAAGTCCACTATCATTACCAGTTGGTTTTTAAAGAAGCAGGAAAATTAAATAAATAGATCAGTGAATGTTTGAGCAAAATGCAACAAGATATAAGAAAGTTATGAATTTTTAAAGTTGTAATCAATCAAACACTCCGTGATGTATCTTGCAAGCTCCTCTCCCATTTGCCATGTACCCCGAAAATCATTAATTTTCATTTTCTCTAAAGAAAATATTCAAACATAAAAGCATCTTAGATGTAATCTTTGCTCATATGCTTTTACACAAAACCTGTATAAAACCAATCTATTCCTTTATCAGAAACTAAGATACAGAAACTAAGATAATAAAAATGTATACAATTTTCGGTACCAAGCAAATGGGAGAGGAGCTCCCAAGATACGTCACGGAGTTACAAATTAGTGTATGACTGATTACAACTTTAAAAATTCGCAACTTTCTTACTTCTTATCGGATTTTACTAAAACTTTTATTGATCTGTTTCTCTCATTTTTCTGCTTCTTTTAAAATGAACTTATAATCAGGGTGCACTTTCCCTTTAATTCCTCCATTTATCATCTTTTTCCCTCCATATCAAACGCCTCATTCTAATGACTTCCTTTATCCCCATAAAATTATAATTCTCTTGTTTGCTCTGAAATAGGAGCTATTAATCTGAGATTACGGCAACCTGGTTCACTGACCGAGACATCAGAGAAGAAAATACATGGGGAAAATGAGCGATTTAGCTCTCGAAAGCTTTAGGAGAGCTCTAAAACTAAAAAAAAAGCTCTGGAAAAAACAAAAAGAGAAAAACATACATAAAAATTGCAAAGCAAAGATTTTACTTTTACTATAGCAAATCCAAACAGAGCTCTCATGAACAGATGAAAAAATGTTTTCAACACTGCGAGTAAACATTAGTAAAAAAAATTTCCAAATCTATAAATTTTAAACTGCAAAGTGACTGCATATATTACATGACACTATTAAAAAAGAGGAAAACCAAATCCAGGAGAGAAAATAAGAATATGAGCAATTATAAGAGACACACAATACTTTTGCCATTTCATCCTTTTCTGCTAATCAGTCACAACCAGTACAATGCAAAGATTTTGTCAGGCAATTTAGGCCAATTTGCCTTCTTTTTGCTTCAGCATCTCTCCTATCAGAAGGCATTCCAGTCTGGCATTATAGTTCCATTAAGATATCACTTACATTGAAAAGGAGTTGCACAAGGCATAAGATTCCAACTCCTCCTACTCTACTTCAACTACATCATGTAATGCATTCTCTATCCTTCAGGTCATAACAAAATCTAGGGCAATTTTTCATTTTTCTTGAGGCCCGGCCTCACCATTTTATTAACATTGACTTAGCAGTAATTTACAGCTCTGCTTTCGAAAGGCAATAACCCTCTGAGGCATTTGTTTACGATAATTAATGAGTATGATGAGCAGATATGTGCCAGTTACTTGGACATGGTGAAGAGTAGCCTGAAAGCTTTGAAAAATAATACCAAATGAGAGATATCTATTGCATGTTTACTATCGACAGGGTAGATGAGGAAAGAAAGTTGCTTCTCCTGATTTAATGGATGGATGTGTTTGTGAACCAGTCTCATATAATCTATGAGATGCTAGCAGATCACCAAACTCTTCTCTACAATACATTTCATTATATCCATTGATATGCATCTCTGTTCTCTAGCTCTCTAGGCTTGAACATATCATGACTTCTTTCTCTCTTTCTTTCTGTCTATTTGCTTCATTCTAATCTATGTTTCTCTCAATCTCTCTTCCTCATTTTTCTCCAGCCTTGTTTTCTCTCTCTCACTCTCCTTAAAGGGCTCGTCACATTTGTCCAATATAACTACAACAAGATTTTCAATTAAAGATACACCCTGCTATAAGATGTGTATGTGTGAGTATGCTCGTTTCTGTTAATAGCATGTACCTTTAATGAAAAATCTTGTGATCATTATCTTTATCAGACAAATGTGACCAGCCCTTAGAGGTGAAGCATGGACACAAGGGTATGTCCAGAGTGAAGTGCATAGAACTGTGACATGGCAGGAGTACAGTGGAAACTCACTATAATAAGAACCTTGGGATCATGAAAGTTACCTTGTTATATCAAGAATCTCCTTACATGTATATCAGGGTAAAACAAAAGAACATAAATACATTGGAAAAGCAAAATTACCTTGTTATATCAGGAATCTCCTTACATTAGGGGGAAAAAAACAAGAGAACATAAAGACCTTGGACCAGCAAAATTACCTTGTTATATTAGGAATCTTGTTATATGGGAGCTATTTATAACAAGTTTACACTGTAAAGTCTAACAATCTGGATCGGTGAATTCATATTTTTTCTTGTCCCTGTTCCAAAGCCCATAGGCTATAAGCCTATAGCCGGCAGTTTAAAGAAATGTTATAATCATAATATTGCACTTTCCTAGAAATAAAGAGTATCACAAATTGTCCCCAAATAAATTTTCTGCAAAAACTTCAGAGCTCTGGAAAATTGATAAATAAAATCCAAAGAACACTCAATGTGAAAAAATACTTTTTCATTCATTGGGGCTCTTTTGGTAATATATCGAAGAAAATATGATAGTTTCTCACAGCAATTTTACCTCTTTGTGTTTGTTTCTTCTTTTTTTTTCTTCTTTTTCTTTTTTTTTTTACTAGGTTTTATTTTAGATTAAAATTTTCTAGAACTTTTAGTGCTTTCCAGAGCTGAATCACTCACTACTCCCATTATTATTTCTCTTTTCTTTCTTTCTTTTTTTTTTTTTTTTTTTAGCTTATAACAGCTCTTGGAAAAATGAAAAGCAAAGGTCTTCCTAAGGACAATACCCTTGAGGAAAACTGACTTTTTTTATAAATGAACTAAAGAAAAAAAATAGTTTCTAGATAACAAAAAATTAATGATTTTCTTTAGTGGATGAGTTTTCAGCCTATGCTGTTATGAAAAGGTTGATAAGCTCATTACCTAGCTTCGCAAAGATCTTTCAAAGTTGTAAAACAGCCATCTTTCCAAGAACAAAGTAATCATGAATATTTCATCATTTCAGAGGTGGATAACCAGATAATCATTAAACCCAACCCACAAGCTAAACAAGGTTATATTAGTCAGCTTCACACGAAGGGAGATAAACTATAAGTTTCGCTTGCAGTTTCAAAACTTTACGTTATCTTGTAATTTCAGACCGTATGAACAGACTGGTAGTTTCGAAACTTTAAGTTTACTTGTAGTTCCAGAACCACAAGCAGCAGGGGGTCCTTCTCGTAGTTACAGACCATGTGGACAGAATAAACTTTAAGTTTAGCAATCTCGTTGTTAACGATTACCTCTCTGCTTATGTTGAATGACTAACACTTGACTTGTAGTCTCAGAATACTGAGCGTCATTGTTTCGGGCCCCTGTGAACCCTTGTCTTTGTTAGTGAGCCGTAGTTCCATTAACTTAGTGCTAACTTTAAGTTTTGAAACTACAAGTCCCGTATGAATGTAGCTATTGAGGGGTTAAAGATAAAAATGAATTCTGGGCCCTGTCTTATAAAGAAATGCGATTCATCCAAATTAAATGCAAGTATTCCCATCTCCTATCTCTTAAGTACAGAAATGCGATTGATCTCAATCTCAAATTATTTGCAATCAATCATAACTCTTTACATGGGTAAGACAGAGCCCTGATCATACGATTAAATTGTAAAAGAAACTGTCTCAAAGCAATTGGGAAAGGTTGATCATGTCTACATATTAAAAAATGGTGAATACTATTAGGTTTTTGAATCATCACAATGATAAAAAATTGACCCAATCTTGCTGAAAAGCACATGCCATGTAAACAGAAATATGTATGGGACTCCACATACAATGTTGGCATGAATGTCTGGCCCGAACACTTCAGATATTTCTTGTCATATTTCGAATATGAGGGCATTTGAAGAGCAATCCTTTTCAGGGGACATTTCTAATCTGAGGTTCTTCCAAAATGACATAAAAGGAATGAGAAAGCTCATAAACTCGGAGTTTGAAAACATGAGTACCAAAAAAAAAACATCTCTAAATAAATCATTATATGCACTACAATAACAATAGAAATGTCACAAGGATTCAATTACTTCAGATTTCTATTAAAGCTCATACTTATTTTGCCATGAGGAAGGAAATATTTCTCCAGGCATATTTCTTTCAATGTTCAACAGGAAAGAATAAAATCATCATTGATATCCATATACCTTCTAGACAAACAGACACTGGGAAACTGAGAGTCACATAACTTTAAGAAGTTTACAAAAAGAAAAGAGAACCGAAAATTTGAAGGGGAAAAAAATAACAAAAATTGCCTCCAGTAATAGCTCGCTTTTTGATAAAAATAAGAAAAACGTCACCAGAGAACAAACATCTATTTCTGCACATTGCCCCTTCCACCCTCGACAGAATAAAACAGTACATTAGAAGGAAAATTGTTTACCAATATGAAACTTTGAAAAAAGATCATATTTCTCCAATCACGCTTTTTTTAATTAAGAAAAAATAAACCACATTCTGGATTTTTTTTTTTATCAAAAGGCTTTTCTTACCACAAGGAGTGAGGGAGAAAGAAGCACTTCTCCAACAACCAAAAAAAAAAAAGAGCTATCTTGAGATTTAAAGAGGAAGAGAAAGCATAAAAGTCATCAAGATGCCCCTCCAGGGATTATCGTTAGATCCTCTTCTTTACATCTCTGAGATGTCATATGTATCGGATGAGCGCCTTCGATTGGATCCTGTAAGACGATACCGTCCCTGCGGACAAAACTTGAGAGATACTTAATACGCGCCCGATGTCCACGCTTGTTTTTCTTTCATATTTAGCGCTTCTTCTCCCATGTAAACGATGCGTCTCGTTTTGGGGAGAAGAAACACCTGAAGTGGGATCTTGCTTTCATAACCAAATTGAGGGGGTGCTAACATTTCGCAATCTTTGGAAGAGACCCCCCTCCTCTAGCCTGACTATAAGGCCAGTTGGGTATTCCTTGCCAAATTTTTCCAGAAAATACATTCAACAGTCCATAAGATTCTATAATATTAGACCACATTCCCATTTACGCCTCAATGAATAACAGGCTTTTTACACTTGCAAAATTTTGCTTAGTCCCATACTATCGGTGGGGCTAAACGAGGATTTACCCCACCGATAGTACGGGACTTAGCCTAGCCCACTTTCTATTCACATTGCATTTTACCAAAGTGGGCTAACACCACGTACTACAGGATTATTTTATCCCTGGGAAAAGGTGGAGCTAAATTTCAAATGGTAGGGCTAAGCACTCTGGCTAGGGAGATAGTATGGGACTAAAACTCCAAATAAGAACAGCAACAACAAAAATAGTCCGCAGTTAAAAAAAAAATCAAGTTTAAAAAGCCTATGAGAGAGGATATGTACCAAGTTGCGATATAGTCTATTTATTCCAGACTCGTCTTTTTTTTTTAATTTCTGCCTGGTTCCAAGGCTACATGTAACTTCCTCTTGTGCAAGTCAAAAAAGTAGAACACATTAGCCATTTGGGTGATGCGGACAAGACAACAAGAAAATCCTCAGTATTAATGGCTCAATCTCTATATCTCATTTCCGAGGCAAAGAAACTTCCATTTGCATCAACAATTTGCGCAAGATGAATCATGTTACTAATCCTGTACTCAACAAAAGAGAGCTTAGTTCCTCTTGGGAATATCACTTCTTCATGAATCCTCATGTCTCCTCCCTTAACCCCTATAGTGCCAGCAAGTTTGGTACATACATCTATGTGTATCACAATGCAACTTTTGGAGAGAGTTTTTAAACTGCACTGAAAGGTGAGGCAGATTTTTCTGCTCTTTATTTTCATTTTATTTTTATTGAAGGGGGGGGGGATTGCTGTGAGAAAAACTAGGTCACAAGAGTTCCAATTGCTGTTGGCCATAATGTTTCTGAATGACTTAAGTCACTAATTTTTTTTCTCTCTTTCATCAGTTTGATTTTTTTTCTTTCTTTCTTTTCATTTTTTTTTTTTTTTTTTTTTGGGGGGGGGGGGGGGAGTACTAAATCAGACTGGAAAAGTTTCTTAGAATTGGTTTGCCAACCAACATTCACACTTGAAGATATTTTGTTTGGGGCTGATGTAAAGCTTTACAATTCAATGACATTATCATACTTGCCAACATTTGGAATTCAGAAAACGGAACGCACATTGGCAGGGGGTCCAGTATTTAGCAGAAACTCCAGGGAGCTCCACCGCCACCGCCGCCGCCGCCGCCGCCACCTCCGTCACTGCCGGCGGTGGTGGTGGGGCTCCCTGGAGTAAGGGGTCCAGCGGCCTGCCTCAAGGCCCCTGGCTGACACTTTTCCGCTCATGGTTGCTTTTATTTTGACAGATTTTCTTCCGAAATTGAACCAAATCACAATTCATGTACGACTTCTTACATGATACGTACCGAGTACTGCGGACTCAACTTGCGTGAGCATGGGCGACTCGCGCGATAGCGCTAGCGCTATAACGTATAATACATAAACGGTATAGCTGGTACGTATACGTAGCGAATGCATGCATGCTGTGCACATAGCTGCAGGATATGCATAGCACTATACACATAAGCGCGCTCATTATTATAGCGTGGCGCACAGCGACACGCCGCAGGCATGTTGCGCAGTGCAATCCTCTCAGCACTCGGATGCTATGGAAAGCCAATTGGTATTAATACTATTTCCCCCAAATCGAAACATTCCGTTTTTTATGGTTCTAAAGACTTAAAAAACGGGATGGTTCCGTTAAAAACGGAACGGTTGGCATGTATGCATTATTCAGACTTGAGGCATATCCACATCCTCCAAATTGGAAAAAATATTTTCAGCTGGGTATGAACTCGAATTTAAAGTTTGAAATTAACCATCAAGGCCTCAACAGTCACATATCATACATTCACACCCATCCAACCCTTGAGAAGTTCACAATATTTCCCAAAATACTGTGTATGCCTGCCTTTGCTCCTTTTGGCATGAGAAAGGGTACGATTTACAACAGAGATAGTATAGCATAGAAAAGCCAAAGTTCTGGTCTCCCCATGCCATATCTTCTAATGCATTATTGTGGATTTGGAGAAAGTACCTGAGGAATCAGACGATGGGTTACATGTAGTATGGTTTCAAGATATATTTTTCAAAATTTATCTTAGAAATTTCTGTTCATACTGCCAAAGTACCCAGCATTATTTGATTGGGTTATTAACCCCAATCAGAAATTAAGAAGAACAACTTCCTGATCGGAGTGTGTGAAAGCACCTATCAAGAAACCATGTCTGTGTATAAACCACAATAACAACCCACTTCTGTAACAGAGATACCACAATCACTTCCAGGGTACAGATGGCATAATAATCACATACATTTACCTCATTAGGTATTCTAATATTACCACAAAATAATGCTTCTTCTCTACTGTTCCACTGCTCATACAAAAAAAAAAATTGAAAAAGGAATAATTGTCTTCACTTGCTTCCAACTATATCTTGACTTTATTACGCTGATTCAATACTACAGTGCGTCCAAAAATGAAGTTAACAGTTGGAAAAAGTCTCCATGAATTAATATTTCAAAATATTTTCAGGAAATTTTCATGTTACTGAATAGCTTAGGGTCTCTCAGATTGTTACCGTGTTTACACACTGATACGGCTCACGGGTTCGACACAACTCTCCATGTTGAACCCGCCTCAAGCTCCCACGGGAGGATAACTGTAATCGCATTTTATACTTGTATTGAATTGGTGAGTTCGACCCGGCTTGCGGATCACAGACAGGAGTAGAATAACGTCACAAATGTAATTGATTGGCAAGCCTTCACAAACTGTTTTACTTTTCCTCTGTTTGTTTTTCTCTTATAATTTCTTTGTTTTTCCTTCTTTTGTTTTCTCTCTTCTATGTTTGATTATGTATTTCTTTGTTCAATTGTAAGTCTTAATGAATTTCTTTGTTTTTTTTTTCTTTTTTCATCTTCTCTCTTCTATATTTGTTATGCATTTCTCTGTTTCCTCTTATAATTCCTAATGAAATTTCTTCTTTTTTTTCCTTCTTTTATCTTCCCTCTTCTTTTTTGTTCATGTATTTCTTTGTTTCCTCTTATAATTCCTAATGAATTTCTTTGTTTAATCTTTTTATTCCTAATCAATTTCTTTGTTTTCCTTCTTTCATCTTCTCTCTTCTACATTTGTTTATGTATTTCTTTGTTTCCTCTTATAATTCCTAATGAATTTCTTTGTTTAATCTTATTATTCCTAATCAATTTCTTTGTTTTCCTTCTTTCATCTTCTCTCTTCTACATTTGTTTATGTATTTCTTTGTTTCCTCTTATAATTCCTAATGAATTGTTTTGTTTTTTCTTCTTTCATTGTCTCACTTTTACTTCTTCTTATGTATTTCTTCGTTTAATCATAATTCTCAATTAATTTTATCGTTTTTCATTCTCTTTTCTTCCTTTCTTACATTTTTCTTCTTTCCTTTTTGTTTTCCCTTTCATAATTTGCCGTGTTCGACATGGCTTTCTGTTTATACATAAAAAATATTGCTGGGTCTGATACAACTCTCAGATCAAAACCTACTATTCTAGTGGAGCTAAAAGTCGTGTTCGACCCGAGTCTCTGATCATACTGATCACGTTTATACATCATAAAAATGCTGTTTTCGACATGATTCTTGTCGAACCCGCGAGTCGGATCAATGTGTAAACGCAGTATATGACATGACACCCAAAAAATCTGACGACATGTTTTACTTGAGTGAGCAAATGCCACTTTTGTGAAAGGGTGCAAAATTCAGACTTGACAAGAATTGGTATTTGGTCTGGCTGGTATGAACTAGATACAAAGTTTAGAACCTTTAAAAGTTGACAGCTGGAAAAAAAGTCTCCCCAAACAAATATTTCAAAATATTTTCAGTAAATTTTCATATCTGTGGATAACTTATAGGGTCTCTTCTATCAAATGACACTAAAACATTGAACAATATTCTATGCTTGAGTAAGCAAAAGCCACTCTTGTGAAATAGTGCAAAATCCACATTTCAAAAATGTTTGTATTTGTTCTGGCTGGTATCAGCAAAGTTGAGAGTGACGAAAAGGTTTAGAAATTTCATATTCTAATCATTAAAAGTCATTTATCCAAGAACAAACTATGTTCTCTGTGTGTCCTGATATATCCCATCAAAACTTTATGGTTGACGGAGCAAGCCAACATAAATTTAAAAACTCACCAAAAAGTAATACGTCAAAACACTCAATAAAGTAGTTCATCTCGCTCTTGAAAGCATAAAATGTTGATGGGATACGCAAGGGTATAGTAAAGAAAACAAACGATGTTCCTTCAAAAGTTGTCTTTTATTGATCAGAATATGTAAAATTTCCAAGCCTTTTCACGACTCTCAACTTTGCTGATAGTGATACCATCCAGAACCATTGCAAATTCTTGTCAAGTCTGGATTTTGCACCCTTTTACAAAAGTTGATTGTGCTCACTCAAGCATAAAATAAATTGTCAGATTTTTTTGGTGTCATTTACAAGAAAAGACCCTATGCTAACCACAGGTATAAAAATATCTTTTAAAATATTTTGAAATATTTATTTGGGAAGACTTTTTCGAACTGTGAACTTTTCGGGATGCACTGTATAGGGGATAAATTGCCTGCAGCCCCCATCAAGTCAACCAGGTGCATGAGTGTCCCAAATTTGCAAGGCTTGGGATTTGTTTTTTTCGTAACCTCCTAACAATGTCTCCACATGAATATCTGTGGTTTTAAACAAATCAATATACCGGTAATCTAAAAAGGAATATACATGTCGTTTGAATTACCACAGCACAGGGAAAAAGTGAGGAGAAAAGAAGAAAGCCGATGCATGATTGCTGTATTATTTACAGATCTTTAAAATACCACAACCACTCAATTAAACAGAAGTGAACTAAAGGGAAAAAAGACATTTCCTGTCTGCCTAACCACTATATTACTGTATGTGCTCTTTTCTTTTCAATAGGAAGAAAAGAAGTGTGAAAGAAAACATTTCCCAGCCAGTATTATCAAGTTTCGTGTGATCTCAGTTGATTTTTACATCTTGTTGAAGACATGTCCCAATCAGGAATGACAGATAATGTGTGCATTTATCTTTATTGCTACATGATTATGTTACATTCCTGTTGACAATAAACTTGAATGCAAGGTAGACAGTTTCTCTTTCTTTGCCAGTATCCATACAGCTTTTAAAACCAGATTCTCTTTCTCTGAGTGTATTTATACAGCTTTTTAAACCAGATTCTCTTTCTCTAAGTGTATAATACAGCTTTCTAATTGAGATTCTCTTTCTCAATGAGTGTGTCTATACAGCTTTTTAAAAACAGATTCAATCAGGAAACTACAACTAAAGTACTTCTTGGCCGGGGTCATTACTTCTTTTTTTTTTTTCTTCTTCTTCTTCTTTGAAGGGAAAGTCCACCATGGTATTTATTTGATTTTGAATAATCAATCTCAAAAAAATGAGAAGTAGATTAGTAAATGTTTGAGCAAAATTCAATAAGAAATAAGAAAGCTATGAATTTTTGAAGTTGTAATCAATCAAACACAAATTGGCAACTCCGTGACGTATCTTGTAAGCTCATCTGCCATTTGGTCTGTCCAGAAAATTTCATAAATTTTCATTTTCTCAGGTGTCGATGAAGGAATAAATTTGTTTCATAAAGGTTTTGTGTAAAAACATATGTGCAATGATTATATTTAGGTTGCATGTATGAATATTTTCTTTAGAAAACAATGGAAATTAATGATTTTCTTTTAGTACAGGGCAAATGGGAGAGGACCTCCCAAGATACGTCACAGAGTTGCCAATTTGTGTTTGGTTAATGACATCTTCAAATATTCATAACTTTCTTATTTCTTATTGGATTTTGCTCAAACGTTCATTGATCTGTTTCTTTAATTTTCCTCCTTCTTTTAAAACCAACTAGATATCAGAGACCCCATTCACATTCCCTGTTAGACCAGTCTTAGTTAGACCGGTCTAGAGGAACGGTTCTTGAAGAACGGTTTGATTGCATTCACACTCCACACATTTTTACGTCTCAAAATTGATAAACAAGTCAAAGTGGTCTTGTTGCTATGGCAGCACAGGTCAGTGGGTCAGTTTTTCGCACAGAATTCAAGCCGTATACTGCCTGCCTGGTGCATTTATCTTTATATCCCTCCAAGACTTTTATTTTTTTCCACTTTCCTTTTTTTCTCCATGTGTATATCATTCTATCATCTTGACTTTTTTCAAGTTTCCTTGCGTTATTCTTCATTTTCATCATTCTATCTTCTTCTCTTTTTATGTTATACTTTGTTTTATTGTTCTATCATTTCATTTTCTCTTTTTTATCTTTCCTTGCTTTCTTTTGTTTTCATTATACTATTGTCTTTTCTTTCTTTACATTTTCTTATGTTTTTCTTTGTTTTTATCACTCTATCCATTCCTCTTTCTTTCTTTTCTTATGTTTTCTTTCTTTTCATCATTCTATCATGCAGCAACGGCCAGCACTCATAGGAAAATCAAGGAAAATCACAAGTGATTTCCCGCGCAACACACACAAACTTACTTCCAGTTGAAGTACGCTTTCGGATCGCATTGTATTCACACTGCACGTTAGAGCGGTTAAGAACAGTTATTATTAAGATTCGTTCCTCAAGAACACCTCCGGAGGTGGTCTTCTGGAGTCTGGACCGGTCCAGAAGATCACTTCCTGGACCACTTTTGTATTCGCACTCGCCTTAGAATGCTTCTTGAGGAACGGGTCTTAGTTAGACCGCTCTAATGAAGTGAGTGTGAATGCGGTCAGAGTGGACTTCCCATTTAACATAAAACATCAATTCAAAAACTAAAAAAAGAAAAAATTTCTGAATGAGTCCCTTTATATACCAATCAGGTTATAAAAAAGATTGTATGGATGCACTCAGTCATTTACATGGGGTAGTATCTTTTAAGGGCATTTACTGCTATTTTAGGCTTCTAAATCAATCCAAATCCTAGGCTGATGAAATGAAATTTGTGATTGATTATAACATCTTGTAATCAATGATAAGATTTGTCTCAATAAATAAATCATTTCTATTTCACTCACCTCTAATGTATCTCTGTATTGATTAAATTATTAGAGTCATGTGACAATGAGTGAAAACAGGAGGTAACCAAAAAGTTTAGCTTACAAATTGCATAAAAATATCTTCAACGGCTTTCTTCAGCCTTGAAACAGATCAACTTGGTTTTGTTAAAGAGCAGTTAGCCGCACATCATAAATAGGTCAGATATTTTACCAGAGCTATAAACCAAGTAGTTATTACTAGACTAAAACCATTGATGGTGTCTAAATGAAAAATAAAACTTGCTTTAATAGACCTAAATTCTAACATTTGGCTAGACCATAAATACTCTAAACAGTTAAATATTAAAAGCATTTAAAATTGAAAATCTATCAAAACAGAAGCATTAGCTAATGGAGCATTACAAGCAGTTGGTGATGTTGTTCATAATCTAAACTACATGTAGTATTTAAGGAATTTAATTTTGAAGCTTGTAATGCTATATATGGTTGCAACCCACAGGGCATACTTTTGCATGTGCATATCAGCAGCTGCAGTCAGGTTGTAGGCCAATTCCTGCAATTTATAATTTCATACAACCTTCTAACAATCCCTCTTGGGCATCTTGCACTCTCCTCAGTCACAAAGTACCTCCCTCCTACCTGCAAGAACCCTTCAGATGAAAGTACAAAGCCCCGTGCAGGTGCCATGCTACTGCTGTGCAAGGTGTTACAGTTCTATATGGCTGTTTATATGGCACCACACACCACCCTGAGAGCAAGTCTGGAAGTAGTTTGTACAATGTTTGCAAGGAGTAGGAGCTGTGCGAGTCACCTGCGTTCATCAAAAATCGTGGTCGCTCAAAGACATGTCCAACAGCTTCCTGCCTGGCAAAACGTATACACATGCGTCCAGAGATGCCAACCTCTCGACAAAAAAAAAGACTACCTTAAAAAATCAGATTTTCACGAAAAGTGTGTGACATGCATTACTAGCACATCATATCATAATAATAAGGGCCCCAAAGTGTTCATGGACATCTAATGAAAGAAAATGAATCATAAGAAAAACATTAAGTGTCTAAAAAAGAGACATTTAAAAAAATCAAATGTGGAAAAAATCAACTGTGGAAAAAATCAACTTGAAGGCTATTACAGGGCTCCACACAAATTTTTTTTCCAGAGAACCTGCCCAAGCCCAAGATTTTAATATTTTGACATTTTGGGGGTCCAGGACAAAAAAAAAGGAAATTGAAATATGAAATTAAAAAAAAAGGGTTTTGAAAACATAGAAGTACATATAATTACATTCATTTTGGGGAAGTCTAAATTTGGTAAGAATGTGCCAGTCATCTAACTCAAATATACCATAAATTTATCATCAAATATTATATGAAGTATTCAAATAAAGGATGATATTGTGTTTCCGAAATTGAAATTTCTTTAAAATAAGCAGGTCAGTGAGATATTTACTGCCAGACTTCTCCCCCAAAATTCATGCAGCCAAGGCTGTTCAGAGCTGTTCAGAGTACCAGCACCTCATGACGGAGTACCGGCCAAATAGAGTATAATTTCATCAGTTTTTAACTAAATACAAAGAAAATAGCAAAAATAGAGTTTCCAATACTTTTTATTCTAAACAATGTCACTCGCGACCAAAATCAACCTTGGAATTTATGGATGAACTTGGCGAAACCATGAGTCATGCAGTCAATTTGAGTGTAAATATGTACTATGTGGAGCACAAACAAATGCATCACAGTACGATGGGTGCCACTCCTAGTACTGACACAGGGTACTTATCACAAAATAACATGAGACGAATACCACAGATGTCTATTGAGTCGGCGATAAGTAATGGACATATACCCCTGTCATAATCATTTTCTTAAAGGGGTTCCCCCGGTGAGAGAACTGCTATAAACTTCCAAACTGAGGTTTTGTTTTGTTTTTATGTAAAGACAGAAAAGATGAAGGGGAAAAAAGATCAGGAAATCCTATTTTTTATAGGCAATATCGTATTATCGTATTTTACTGCTTTTATCATACTAAATACGATAAAATCTTCCTGGTTGGCATCTCTGTGCATTCCTCGCAGGGATTTTCTGGGAAATGCATTGTACACCAGACGCAGAGAGGTTCACGGCAAATTGTGTTTTTCACACACGAAACTTTAATACATGTATTCTTTTGAAACTTTTAGATACGCCTTTCCTAGCATTCTAGAATAGAATTATTCTTTAAGAAATTTTTGTCAATGATGAAATACATGTAGTTAAAAAATGAACCCTAAAGATATTTCTGTTCAAATCCTCTTCAAATGCTTGTTCTATGGAAATCGTTATCGATGGGTAAAGGTTAAATAATGTGCAATCACCAAAGCTCCATTACAGCCTTCACAGAATGCAGTCAGAGTAGAACAGAGTAAGAAGACATTTAAATGTAAAAAAGGAGGGAACACTTGTAAAACAGGATCTAATATTAAACCAAGAGCCATTGAGAAGTAATAGATGGTTAGCAATTCCACTTCAAAAATCAGAGAGTGAAATGTACAACAGATTGGAATTCCCTTTACTCCCCTTCTTTGTAACAAGAGGACATTGGAGAATCAACACTTCATCATTACAATATAAGAAATACATTAATGATTACAAGAAGCATGCCCATGAAAAAAATTCAAGATGTAAAACAGATACAAAAGGAAAGAGAGTGAGAGAGACTGAGGGACAGACAGAGAGACAGACAGAGAGGTAGAGAGACAGAGAGAGATGGACAGAGATTCAGAGGCAGAGAGACAGACAGAGAGACAGAGAGGTAGAGAGACAAAGAGAGAGACAAGACAGAGAGGCAGAGAGACAGACAGAGGCAGAGAGACAGAGAGACAGGCAGAGAGACAGACAGAGAGGCAGAGAGACAGACAGAGAGAGACAGGCTGAGAGACAGACAGAGAGGCAGAGAGACAGACAGAGACAGAGAAGCAGAGAGACAGACAGAGAGAGACAGACAGAGACAGAGAGGCAGAGAGACAGAGACAGACAGACAGACAGAGAGACAGACAGACAGACAGACAGACAGACAGACAGACAGACAGACAGACAGACATAATGACAGAGAGTCAGAGGCGTGGTTGACTAAGGGGGAATAGAGAATAGAAAGAGAGATCGAGGAAGAGAAGGAAGAGGGATAGTGAGGAACAAAAGAGACATGTATAATACAAGAGAAAGAAAAGAGAAAGAAAAGAAAGAGAAAGAAAAGAAAGAGAAAGGAAAGAAAGAGAGGGAGATGGAAGAAATGGGAACAAAGTTCTTTTCAATGTTGTAAACTAATATGTCATGCCATGATGCTTGGCAAATGAAATATAATCAATATAAATCAAAATGCACACTGAGCATACCTTCATAATGGTTGATTTTGAAGTTCTTGAATTCTTGATTAGCATGTATCCTGACAGTCAAGCAGTAGCTGTAATGGTCCTCAGGGTTCTGACGGATCAGGTACACACCTTCTTGTCGACCGGTTTCTTCTATCTTCTGCTTTGCTTTTGAGAGCCTACAATTTTAAATGACATAGGAGCAAAAATAAAATTGTTTAGTTTCTTACTAAACCTATTTTTGTACATGTATATGCTATAGAACAAGTGACAATTAATTGCTGTGGTTTTATGTCCATGTACCAGGGTTTTCCACGACGGCAGGTTTCGCGTTCGGCCCGACATGTTTAAAATCATGCGACATGTTTAAAATCATGAGCGACAGGTTACAAATTTAAGACATTAAAACAGATCCTTATCAGAGACTCGCACGGAAATTCCCACAATCAACAACTATTAAAACCTTCTGAACATACAATAATACATACAATGGGTTTCAGTCATTTTATGAAAGGTAGAACTGATGAAACACAAGTTTTATTTGCTCCACGATCATCTTGATTCAAAATACGTCCGTCAAATGCACAGCGGAACGCCACTGGCTTGCTACCCTGATCCAGCCCAGTGCTGGCCGGGAGAACATAACGGCCCATATGCACATACGGAACTCGCGTATATATACGTATGTATACTCTCCATCGTTTCGCTGATCCCACAAAATGTTAATGTGTACATTAGACCCGCTCATTCATACAGCCGGCCAAGCGAAAGTTTTTTTTTTTTTTTTTTTTAATTTCTATTCAGGTCCCCCCAAAGCGCACAGGAAGAAGGTAGAAAAAATATGCGCGTCCATCCCGGGAAGCCTTGGATGAGAAAAAGAAAAATAGCAAAAATAAGGAGGACGTCAAGATGAAGACATAGAATGAGAAAAAGATGAAGAAATAGAAGGAAAAGGAGATACTGGAAAAGGTGCAATATTTGAATAAACGGCAAAATTATTATCAATGATTATATGAATGAATAAATAAAGATAAACTAGACTTTAATTCGTCATGGGGACGAATTAGGTGGTCTGTCGGTCAATTTGAATGATCTTGGCCGTTATCCACATGATCAAAGTATGAGGGCCAAATACTGAAACGAAGAAAGAATGTCAAGAATGTGAAAAATGGAAAAAATGATACCGATGCAAATGTTTGTGGGGATGTGAAATGGATCTTTGATTATGATATTTGTGCTCACTTGGATGATGATAATGACGATTATGATGTTAATGATCATCATATATGATCATGACGAAAATGATACTTACCATGATGGGAATGACAATAGTGATCATCGTCAACACCACCATCAATGATCATATTTCTTTTCATGTGCTGCCATGAGATGATGATGATCATCATGGACGGCAATATCTGACGAATTTTTCATGATTATTTGATGTGGATTTGTTTTATTTATTTATTTATTTATTTTTGGTTGAGTTGGTCATTGTCATTAGCGAGGCAATTAAACACCAAGCGACTTCGAGACAGGAGTTACACTTGCAACAGGGCTTTTATTATCCAGGCCATGATTAAAAAAAAAAAAGATCACTATATAACACTCGTCGATAGATGGCGTCAACACAAACATAAACACAGAAGTGCCGCAATTTATATCATGCACGATGATAACGTTTAAAAATGGAATTGCTAAGGAAAAATCAACCTCCAGCAAACTTAACATTTTCCTGCAGTACGGAGGAAAATGGATCAAAATGCTCAACGTTAGGGTTTGGCACCTCCATACACGCAGTAACAGTTTTGATAATTTTGATTCCTGAAAACTACAACCAAAAGAGTCTTCATATTCTAGAGAGCCTATGAAAGCGTAGATGATACACGGAAAACATGAAAAAAAATGACATGACATGGTACAATTAGATAATGAAGTCGTTGTCAAAATGAAAAACTATGGTAAATGCAGTTGTTAACAACTGCATCAGATCAGCTCCAACATATCCAAATCCCGGCGAAAATCGAAGAACTATTACGGAGATAGTCTTGCTTATAGTTAAGATATATGACATGTTTTCTGTAGCCGTCACTAGCTTCAATACACGTTCCTCGCAAACTATGCAATATACGCTGTACATTGTGTAAAATGTACACTGCATTACATTAGATATAACAGCCAAAATGCGGCAGTTAGTAACATATATGTCAATGAACATGTATTATTAGTCTTAGGGGATGGTGAAATAATAGATGCAAAAGGGGGGAAAAAAAAAAAAATCGGCCAGGACTCGAACTCGGGACATTTGGGTCATGAGGCAGATGTCTAACCGCTAGACTGTTAGTTCCTCCATAGGGTAAAAATAACACGTAAATGAAAACCGGGATTCTCATATCCTATCTTCTGCAGACAATTTCGATATGATCCTGACATCTGATTAAAAAATGAATGGCACACTTGAGATAGGGAATTTTCTCAGCTACAACATACTCGAAGCTGGGCGAAAACCGACCAGAAATAACGGAGCTGTTGCTCAAAAGAGACGAGAAGGTAGGATCAAGATATCAGAAAAAGTCATATCCCATAGACAATACACGTAAAACGTGAAAAAGTGACATGTCATCGTTCATCGTACAATTAGATAATGATGCCGTTGTCAAAATGAAAAACCTTGGAATTACATGTACATTTGTAGAGAATTGTCTCAGCTACAACATATCGAAATCCCGGCGAAAATCGACCGACAATTAAGGAGAAAGTCTTGCTTAAAGTTACAATTTATGATGTCATTTTTGAAAAAATAAAATTTTGAGAACCGACGCCATTTTGATGACGTTGTAATATAATTGAGGGTCAAATGACCCATGAAATCATATCTATGATTCATCCCCTACCCAAAGATGAAAACAAATTGGGGGGTTTATGGACTATTTAAAGAGCTAGAGTTAATTTTGTTGAGGCATGTTTTTGCACGTTTTTACATTATTTTCGCCATAGACGCGCGCACATGATTTTGAACTTTGACGCGCCCGTACGACCTTAATATTGATCGAAATTGATTCTAAGTTGATGGAAATGATCAAGAAAAGTGTCAGGATTGCGAATCAATCGAAAAAACAGCGTTTTAATGTTATTTACGACTTGCGCGCGCTTTTTCACGCACGCGCGGACGCTTACGCACAGAAATTTTTGAAATGCTTAAAATGACCTGAAACGTACACTCTCTTTTGGTCCTGAGTTGATTTTGAGCATTTCTAAATTTTGACGCGCGCCTACGCGCTCGTAATGACCTCTGGATGACCTTTGATGACATGACCTGAAGTTAATGTCATGTAAATATGGACGATTTTTTATGATTGGTTATGAAGATATGATTGATAATGTGATTTTACAAAATGGCGCCTGGATGACGTCATGATGGCCTGTTGACCTTGAAATGCAAACGGGAACATGACATCATAGCATGACATCACTGACGAAAATTTGACGAAAATTGATAAAGTAATATTGAAGATTTCGAATGGACAAGAAATGGGGGAAATAAAAATAATAAATAAATAAATAAAAAAGAAAATTCGTACGAATACGAAAGGTGATCTGTCGATTCCGACAGACCACCTAATAAATGAGCACTGTTCGCACTTCACGCTCGTGTTGTGCGCTTCGCGCACATGTATACATGTTTAAATTTTCAATTGTGGAAAACCCTGCCATGTACTATATTGCAATTTTTCCAGAGCTCTTTTGGAAGTTTCCAGACCGAAATCACTAACCACGCTTGCATATTTTTTCATGAATTGTGTACGATACTATATACAGCAATTTTTTACAATACTTGTTTTAATACTAAGTTAAAAGGTTATTAAAATATTGCCTGAAACTGAAACCTCCTAAATAGCGCCATCTTTAAACAGAAAATGTCTGTGCATCTTTTTTCCCATCATGCACCATTCTTCCTTGTAAAAGCTTACAGGCTTTTAAGCACACCAAAAGGAAAAAAAAAGGAGAAAAGTCGGATCAAAATTTCAAAAAAAGTAGGAGAAAAGCAGGATTTAGGAGAAAAAAAAGTAGGAGAAAAGTAGGATATTTGCAGGTTCTCCAGATTTTGTTTTCTGTGTCAATACATAATTGCCCAGTGTTCTGACTAGACCTCAACAATCTGTATGTACTGCACTAATAGGTTATACCCATTTCATGGCCAACCTCAAAGGAATACCTTAAATACAGTGTAGCTTTGAGAAAACATGTTAGATGGGATGACCACATTGCCGGATTCCTCTCCCTCAGGATGCAATAATGTAAGGGAGCAATAGGTAAGACTGCACTTCCATCTTCAGGTAGATCCCAAAGACTCAGTAGTCTAAGACCCTTGTAACATCTAAAATAGTGTCTGAGGTGGGTCCCCCTGCACAAAAAGCAGGCCCTTAATTTCAACCCCCCCCCCCCCCTTTACACAGCACTATGAAAAGGTGGACCCTGACACAATTCAGGGGTTGGCTTTACATACACAAGGAGAGATAGAAAATGAGAGAAAGAAAAGCAAAGAAATACACAAGGAAAAAGGAAAACAATAGAATGCTTTTTTTTAAGAAATAAAGAAGGAAGAATAGGAAGAGAATGTTAAAGAAGGGTAAACACAAAGAACTACATAATGAATGATAGAAATGCAAACAAACAAATACATAAGGAAATATAGATAGAAGACAATCGAAAAATGAAAATAAAATACAAAGAATAGAAAGAAAAGGTTAAGGACTTGGGGTGGTATTCTGAAAACTGTTTTATCTCAAATATTTTTGTATCTCCACACTTAAGATAAAATTGATATTCTGAAAATTGTTGTAACTTTTGTTGTATCTTTGTTCATTCTGCGCATGATCCTAATTTACATATGCGCGCTGAAGATAATATCATGAGATAATTGGTATTCTGAAAATTATCTTATCTTTTGTTTTATCTTATCTTCCATGGTAACTACAACAAAACTGAGCTAGAAAAATTGCCGAGATCATGAGATGCTGTTGTATCTCATGATCTCGGCAATTTTTCTAGCTCAGAATCAGACAGTACATGCTCGAATAGCAAGATGGAGACTGTGTGTGATTCAAGATCCCATAGAAAAGACATTTTAAAGAAATTACAGGTGGAATTCCATGATTTTACATCAATATGTGACTTGGTTCGAGCAGAAGAGGGCATAGAGCGCCTGTTCTTAAAGTGCGGCCTACGGGCCACTTGTGGCCCGCGAAACAATTTCATGCGGCCCGCCAAAAATATCTGAGTAAGAAGAAAAGAATCTTGTTTTAAGAACTATGTTGATACATAATATATCATCGTAACTATTGGTAATTAAAGTATCAAATTTTTTGCTCGCTCGCAAATAGCGTATCATATTTATCTGTTCCCTGCCCTATACACATATTATTATAGTTTGGGTTTGTTTGTTTTTTAAATCAAACAAAGAAAAAATAAGGAGGGTGTATTCTAAAATCGTTTAACCGTCCTTAGATGAGCCATTCGGGTATTTCCCCCGAGAATATCAAAAATCTTCCTGCATTCGGGCACCCACCATTTCATTTTGGGGAAGTGAAATGGTCTCTTTGTAATTTTTTTATATCTAATCTAGATTAGCACATTTTGACGACGAAATTACATTTTCACAATTCTAAAGTGTCAATTTTTTTTGCTCGCAAGCTTCGCTCGCTCGCTGAATGATAATAATAATAATAATAAAAAACAAACAAACAAAAAAGAAAGCTAATACACAATGTATTCGGACAAGATTCGTGAGTCCCATGCGTCTTTGTATGTATATATCATACTCTGTGGCCCGCGACGTAATATCAAGAATATTTCTGGCCCTCGTAACAAAATAATTAAGAACCCAGGGCATAGAGGGTGAGCCATTAATGTTAATTAATTGCAGTCCAATAGCGCATTGCGCCTTATAAACGCGTAATTTAATAACAATGCCTGAAATTAATATACGCGCAAAGTCCATCCTTATGTTTGACATAAGGGGTCCTCCTGTTGGTTAACCTACCTATATAAAATCCACTTTGATTGGTAAAGTGTCGAAAAACGGGAGTGTCAAAGATAATATAAAGGCGGTCCTTAGAGAGATAATATCTACTTAAGACAATTTTCAGAATACCAACTTACAACAATATTAGCGAGGTATTATCTCCGGAAGATACAACAAAAGTTACAACAAAAGTTACAACAAAAGTTACCATAATTTTCAGAATACCACCCCAGGGGAAAAAAAACAGAGAACTACATAAGAAAAGATAGAAAGAAAAGAAATACATACGTAAAGATAGAAAAGAGAGAGAAAAAAAGCAAATACATATTAAAAGAAATAAATAGAAAGAGAAGACAATAGAAATATGAAAAAGAAAATAATCATGATGAATAGAATAAGAATATTAGAGAAGAATAAAAACAAAGAAATACATAAGGAAATATATAAAACAAGAAGAAAAAACACAGAAATACATAAGGACAGATGGATAGCAAATAATTACATAGCCAAAGATAGAAATAAAATATGAAAGAAGGCACAACAAAGAAATATATGATGAAAATAGAAAGAGAAGAGTAAAGGAATACACATGTATGCAGAGATAGAAATAAACAACAAAGAATAAGGAAGGAAAAACAAAAAAAAAAATAAGGAAGGAAAACCACCAAAGGAATGTATAGGGGAATATTGAAAGAGAGGAGGAAAGATGAATACATAATAACTACTTAAGGAAATATAAAAAGAGTAAATGATAGAAAACAGAAACACATAAATATAGGATTAGAAAGAGAATTAAGATTAAAGAAGGTGGAAATAAAGAAAGTATATAAGGCACTATAGATAACAAGAGAAGGGAAAACAAAGAAATACATAAGGACAGATCAAAAAGAATATAGCAAAGGAATACAAAAGTAAAAATAGAAATTTAAAATGAAAGAAGAAAAAACAAAGTATGGAATAGAGAACTAGAAGAAAATATAAACAGAAAAACTGAAATACATTATAAGGAGGAATAGAACTGGAAGATAAAGAAAGGGGGAAATAAAGAAATACATAGAGAAAGATAGAAAAAGAGAGAAGGAAAAACAAAAACAGAAAAGGAAAGACAAAAAACGAGACAAGTGAAAACTGAGGAATACAAAAGGATAGATGGAAAGAGAAGTACAAAGAAATACAAGATGAAACAGAGAAAGAGAAACAGACAGAAACTGAACCCCCCCCCCAAAAAAAAAAAAAATAAATAAATAAATAAAAAACTAGAAGAATTTTCGACCGCGCACAGTCGGAATTTATGCCTCCGCCAACAACAGATTGGAAATGTATGGCATATATGTGCACTTTGGTTACTTGGTTAGTGTTGAAAGTATTAATGACCAAACATTGTTGGTTAAATAATGACAAAGAAACATTATTTGTTTGGGAAGCTGTTTTTAACCATCACATTGGTTTGATCGACCACCTGGAGATTGGTTGTGTTTTTGACCAATTTTATTGGTTGAAAATGGTGACCAATTTTGGATTGGTTATTGTCAATATGTTGGTTAGATATGCACCAATAGATGTGGTTTGAATCGACTCATATTTTGGTCATTTGAACTTTAAACTCATGACCCCAAAATCTAAGCAGATCATTGCCCCTCCCACATGCATGCATGAGCCAAGTCTGAAGATGATCCGTCAAATGGTTCTTAAGTTATCACAAGAACAAGCCATTTCTATGTATTTTATTGAACTCAGTGACCTTGAACTTTAACCTCATGACCCCAAAATCTAATCAGACCATTGCCCCTCCCGTATGCATACATGAGCCAAGTCTGAAGTTGATCTGTCAAATGGTTCTTAATTTATTGCAAGAACAAGCCATTTTAATATATTTTATTGAACTCTGTGACCTTCAACTTTAACCTCATGACCCCAAAATCAAATCAAGGCATTGCCCCTCCCATATGCACACTCCAGCCAAGTCTGAAGTTGATCCGTCAATCAGTTTTTAAGTTGCAAGAACGAACCCATTTTCATGTAACATTTTTATGTATTCTATTGAACTCTGTGACCTTGAACTTTAACCTCCTGACCCCAAAATCTACTCAGACCATTGCCCCTCCCATATGCACACTCCAGCCAAGTCTGAAGTTGATCCGTCAAATGGTTCTTAAGTTATTGCAAGAACAAGCCATTTTAATGTATTTTATTGAACCCTGTGACCTTCAGCTTTAACCTCATGACCCCAAAATCTAATCAGCGCATTGCCCCTCCCATATGCACACTCCAGCCAAGTCTGAAGTTGATCAGTCAATCGGTTTTTAAGTTATCGCAAGAACGAACCATTTTTACGTATTCTATTGAACTATATGACTTTGAACTTTAACCTCATGACCCTAAAATCTAATCAGCGCATTGCCCCTCCCATGTGCACACTCAAGCCAAGTCTGAAGTTGATTCGTCAATCGGTTTTTAAGTTATCGCGAGAACAAAACCCGTACGGACGTACGGACGGACGACCCGAAAACATAATGCCTCCGGCTACCACCTACGGTGGGCGGAGGCATAATAAACAGAGAAGATAAGAGAAAGGGTAAAACATAGAAATACTTAAGGAATTGCGTGCATTTGGTGGGGGGGGGGGGGGGGGGCAGTCTAGACCCATTGTCCATTTACACCAAGTGGGCCCAGGCCAGAGGTTGGCCCGAGACTCATTTTGTCAGTGTAACAGGGGTCTTACTGGTGATGTTCAGGTCGCTTATGAAGGCTTTATACATGCACACTACTTGTTAGGACCTGCAATAAATAAAGCTATATTAAATTATTGTGCATGATAGCCTTGCATATAATAAATATCTCAGATATGTTTTGGAGAAAAAAAAAGTAGGAGAAATTGAAAAACAGTAGGATAAAGTAGGATAATTGGGGAAAAAGTAGAAGTAGGAGGATTGTCAAAAAAGTAGGAAAAAGTGACTTTTACTGAACAGTCGGGTCGTGGCGCGGCTCGCTGGGTAGAAATATTCAAACATTAAAAAGTATGGTGTCTTCAAGGGGACAAATTGAAAAAGTGTCCATTTCAGTATGATTTGCCCATTTTAGGCTTAAAACGAAAAACAAGGAAAGAAAGAAAAAAGTAGAAGGATAATGCAAAGAAACACATGAACGATAGAGAGAAGATATAAGGGTAGGAAAGATGGAAGAGAAGATGATGAAAGAAAACAAAGAATACAACAAAACAAAAAAATCGGAAAGAATAAATGAGTGGATAAAAACAAAGAATAATATAAAAAATAAATAGAGACATAAATGACAAAAGGATAAAGATATTAAGAGTAATATAAGAAAAGATAGAAGAGAAGATCATGATAACTTGAATAAAGGAAAGAAGAAAAGAAAAATGATAGGATAAAAACACTCATATTCCATTTATAGCCGAGCTGCCTGAAAGTAGCTTTCAAGCATATCAGGTACCCATTTACAACTGGATGGAGAGTGGCAAATGTAGATTAGTGCCTTGCCAAAGGACGTTAGTGCTGTGGTGGGATTTGAACCTCGTACCTTGTGCTCTGCATGAAAGTGAAGTTAGGAAGCAAAAAAAAAAAAAAAGGATAAAAAGAATAAAATATTAAGAGTAACATAATGAAAGAGGGAAGACAAGAGGATAAAAAGAATTAAAGAATAACATAATGAAAGATGGAAAGAAAAATATGGAAGGATAAAGAAAAAATAGCACTACTACACCTTTTTTTTCTCCTTTCTCCAGATACCATACATAAAATTCCTGAAAAATGTTTAAAAATTTTTACCCAGCGAGCTAGCTCGCCGCACCAAGCCGCGATCCGACTGTTTAGTAAAAGCCGGAAAAAGTAGGTAAAGTAGGAAAAGTAGGAGCGCTTGCAAGCCTGAGCTTAGAATGTACTTGCAGGCAATTTTCTACATTTGCAAGTCAAAAGTAATAGTTTGAAATTAAAATTGTGCTTATTTCCAAGCCAGTTGTTGGTTAAATTTGAAAATACAATGAAACTTATCTCTAATCATAATCTTAATTTAAAAATGACTGCAAGATGGTGCTGTTCAAATTCTACCAGTATAATGCAAATTTAAGACTATTACTTACCTATCTTAATTCATCTAAATTTGGGTTGTACGAGATATGCTTTGGTGACAACTGCTCCCCTGTTGACTTCCTACATGGACTGAATTCCTAACCTCAACTCTGGACCACTCACTATACCAAACTCCAACCCTAACACTAAACCTAATTTAACAAAAACTAAAACCAAGTTGCAATGCAAACCCTTAACCTAATGTATCATAACCTAAAACCCAGTTGCAATCTTAACACTAAACCTAATGTAACATAACTAAAACCCAGTTGCAATCTTAACACTAAACCTAATGTAACATAACTAAAACCCAGTTGCAAACTTAACACTAAACCTAATGTAACATAACTAAAACCCAGTTGCAAACTTAACACTAAACCTAATATAACATAACCTAAAACCCAGTTGCAACCCTAACACTAAACCTAATGTAACATAATTAAAACCCAGTTGCAACCCTAACACTAAACCTAATGTAACATAACCTAAACCCAGTTGCAACCCTAACACTAAACCTAATGTAACATAATTAAAACCCAGTTGCAACCCTAAAACTAAACCTTTTGTAGCATAACCTAAAACCCAGTTGCAACCCGAACACTAAACCTAATGTTACATAACCTAAACCCAGTTGCAACCCTAACACTAAACCTATTGTAACATAACCTAAAACCAAGTTGTAACCCAAACACTAAATCCAAAATAACATAAACTAAACCCAGTTGCAACCCTAACACTAAACCTAATATGTGACCGCTCACGACGAAACCAGGCGGAAGTCGCAAGTGGTACTTGTCTATAAATAGCGTGTTTTAGTGTAAATTTCATTTTTTCCCCAAATTTCTTTTTTTACGTATTTGGATTTTTTAATGATTCATTTACCACTTCCTAAAATTTGAAGTCAAAATACTAAGTATAAGTACCTGAAAACTGTGTTTGTATTTACCCTTTCCAAAACGCTTCGTCAGGATTTTCGTTTTCGAAAATTTACATTGCTCGCTCGATCGATGTTTGCACACCTCTCTTTTGTTGCTAAGGCGGCGTGGCCTCGTATGCCGGATGACGTAATCCTCAGCCTGACGGCTTAGCGCGTTGTGATTGGTCATTCTTGGTACACCTACTTGTCATGTAAATAGGCACCTGAATATGCATGACCGGTGGGTGCATTCAACTTGAAATCGTCGAATTATATTCTTTATAAAATCAAATCGTCCTTTTCTGTAATGAATTCGTTTTACCATCCATTTTTTTGTTTTACTTGTAAGACAAATAAGAAAGTCAGTCGCGGTATAAAGCTCATAATAATTGTACCCTTTCTCTTTAGTTAATTATCCATTTAATAAAGCAGTAGGTATATAGTTTGTTTTGTTCATGCATTAGAGCGAGGTCGCAACGAAGCCTAGCGGAAAAACTATTCGGGAAATAACCATACCGGGCCCGCTTTCAAATATCTGCCAAACTTATTGGCCCCTCTTGCAGTTTTTCTTCTCTAGACGCAGCTGTGGACACGATGCTTTCCTTCCTTTTGCTCCTTTGTTTCCTTTCTCTGCGGCTTTCTAATGATAAAGCGCAGGATTCACTTAAAATGATACTATGTTAATGGCCTTTTGTCTACTCGTCTTCATTTATTCTTCGCAATAGTTAATCCTGGCATTTTAAAGAGTTGTGAGCTTTCTTACAAGGTGTAGGTCAAAAAGCAACACAGGCCCCAATGTTTATTGATTTTTTTTTTCTAAATCACGCACCTGTACACATTGAAGTTGATGAATTATTCCCTGCCTTTTGCTCTCTTGTTTCTTTTCGTTTTGCTTCCTAATGGTGCAGTATAAAGAGCAGGATGCACCTTAAACGGCGCTATAATAATGATCCTTTGTTTGATGATCTTTCTTTGTCACTCTAGATAACATGTTCATTTTTAAAATCTCTACAAGTTGCTATTTTCTTAAGAGATGTGCTCAAAGAGTAACAGGCCTGATACAATTTGGGGCATAAAAATTTCTCAAACAAGGGAGTTCATAATTCATAAAGTGAAAAAAAGCTCAGTTCATAATTCGAACATTTCTTGTATTATTCCAAAGGTTTATTATTCCGGAGGTTCGTTATTCCGAAGCTTCGTTTATCCGGAGCTCTGAGGTTCTAATTCCAAAATGAAGTATATAGGGTTCGTTATTCCAAAGGCTCGTGATACCGAAAATTAAATAAGAAAATGAAAAGGTTCTACTGCATTTTCGGAATTATGAACCTTCGGGGTTATGAACTCCATTTAATTTTCGGAAATAATAAACCTATTCCAATTTCGTAATAACGAACCTTCGGAATATCGAACCATTCGGAATTATGGAACCTCGGAAAACGAACCTTCGGAATTATGCACCTTAAAAAACCCACCAAAATTACTATTTTTTGGTTCCTGAATCAAGCATCAGTATAAACTTTAAACTTGACATCGTGCTTCCCTTCTTTTTGTCCTCTTTTTGAAGCTAAGTTGTTTTTTTTTTTTTCACTTCACTTTCTACTTCGTGGAATAATAAAAGTGGAATGAATTTCAACAGGGCTATAATAAATTGGTCTTCGTTTTATGATCATCCTTATTTTCTTCACGCTAAATAGCCAGTTTTCATTATTCTCACCCGTTAACATTAAATCGCTCTTGTCACAGTCACTGTTTTCGTGGATTTTGTTCTCTTTTTGAAAGCCAACTGTTTTCTTCTCTTCACATCTCCTAACTCTTTTCAGGCTAAACAGAGAGTGGAACACAAGTTGGACTAGCGCTATGATATAAACAGATCTTTTGTTTGACGCAATATCTGCACTCTATTAAAGTCAATTTCAGCTTTCTTAAAATAATCTGAAAAAGAGTTCCCTAGTTACCTAGTACATGTCCAGACGATTCTTTTATTTTGATCTCTTTTTCAAATTACTACGCTTTCTATGACATGGAATGGTGGAATTGGTAGCCCTATAAACAGCACGATAATCAATTATATCTTTTTTCTTTTATTTCATTTTTTGCTTTACACGTATTTTCATCAGGTACAGAAGATTATCTCCTCTTTATAAAATCAATTTGCTTTAATATAGAATAAAAAAAACAAAGCTTGTTTTCTTTTCATGACATGAGTGTATAATTGCAAATGACAAAGTCCAACAAAATGTTCAGAGATTGGACTTTCGGATTCTCCAGTTCAAATTTCCAGACCATTGACATTTTTTAGGATAGCCGAGCGACTTCTGTCTCACAAAAAAACATGCCTATATATCTATTTCTTAAACAAAGAGTAACTATTGGAGGGGATGGATGTCAGAATAGGAAGGGCACCATTAACTTTCGAAAGTGGGTGTTCTTCACCTAGAATTGGCATTTATGCGGTGAAATAAAACACCTGTCTGCTTTAATAAGATAATGAAATAGTCGACCTAAACTCTCTCTCTCTCTCTCTCTCTCTCTCGGGGGGGGGGGGGGGGGGGTATTAATCATTTGCTTTATATGCCAAACAATATAGTTTCTAACTCCTGAGATTTCCTTTAAAATGAAAAGGGTATTTTAAAAGCTTAATGCGTGTTTTAAATATTTGATTTAATTTTCTTTAATCCGAAAAGTACATTATTGCTCAAAGTGACATGTCTAATAAAGGGGCATTTTCTTATTTTTCAGAGTGCGCCTTTTTTTTAAAGCATCATGAAGGCTGCTCAAACAAAATAACGGGGAATTTGTTACTTTTAAGTGCAATAAACGCCCCCCCCCCCCACACACACACACCCGATATCTCTCTCTCTCTCTCTCTCTCTCTCTCTTCCCCCCTTTTTTAGGGGCGTGTATTGGTCGATTGCTTCACTTGCGAAACAATGCAACATGCAGTTTTGAATGGGTAAGGTGGAATTATGGTTGAATAGAACATACCCTGACCACGCTGACGGGCCCAGTTTGAAAACAATGCCCCCTATGCCTCTCAGCGTTATTGATTCTTGGTTTAAAATTAACAAAAGGAACTCTTTTCATCCCCACCCTCCCGCTTAAATGCGTGTCTTGTATTGTTCTTCTCCAAGGGCAGGACAATTGATACGGATTCTTATAATGCTGGTTAAGTTTATGAAAAGAGTTTAAAGGATCTGAATTCTTTACATGGGCAATATGTATGCATTGGCTGTGATAACTCCTTGTCCTTGCCACCTGCTCGCGCTTTATCTTACAATGATTTATTGCGAAACCAGAATCAGCGTTTTGAAACAGTTATGAAACACAGTCTGAAAACGATGTATCATGATCCCTGAATTCTCTTTTCTCTATGCAAATTATAGTTCTGCTTCCTTTTTGTGACTTTTGTAATTGTGTTTCTGTGAAGAAAAAAAAAGCTCCAGGTACATCTGCGTTTTGAACTAAATGGGTATCAACATGCTGATTTGTGGGACGCGACTAGCCTTTCTCTATTTTTGTTTAATCTTCAAAATTTCGAAGGGGAAGCATCATATCATCATGGTCCATGATATCATCAAAGTCACACCTTCCTCTCTGCTCCAAAACTTGGATTTGCTCACTTTAGTTTCTTTTGCGTTCATTATGACTTGTATAACGTAAAACCTTTAAATAATGAACATTACACATTAAAAACAAAAACAAAAACAAAACAAAACAATATAGGTAACCTGGCCCAACGAGAGATAGCAATCGCTTTTGTTATTTTTCTACGGGAAAGTATATGGTTTCCCGTTCGCGATAATGTCAGAATGTCGTCCTATATCAGCCTGTTTTTAATTTTTTTTCAACGTTCATAAAATTATTTCATATGATATTAAACAATTCATTGCCATCAGCATGATGAAGTCTCTTTTCAAAATCCAATTATTTTTAATTCAGTAGGACTATCAGTCACTTTCGCTTCGCGGCTAGTTTTAAGAAGCCATGATGGTATAATGGAGAATGTGACAGAATTTTATGGGAAACGGAATGAGCGTCTGACCCTTTTTTTTTTGTTAACGTAATATTTTGATTAAAGTCGAAAACTCCTGAGATTTCCTTTAAAATTGTTTTCCTTTCTTCTTCTTTTAGCTTGATTAATACGTGTCTAAACTATCATACATTAAAAGTTTAAAGAGGTGCAATTTTCTATTATTTTTTTTTCCAGAGGGTGCATTTTATTTTAGCATTGTGAAGGATGCGAAAACAAAATAAGACGGGGGAGGGTCTTGGAAGTCTACGTAATACTTGTTAAGTGTAGTTTTAACATGTTAACAATGTAAATTTGGTAATTTCGATATTTCAATTTCTAGTCACAGGTGAAATAGAATAATGCTCCGTAAATGCAACTACATGCACATGTAATAATATTGCTCCGCCCCCCCCCCCCCCCTCTCTCTCTATCTATTTATCTCTCCCTTTCTGGGGTGGGGGTATTAACTGTTTGCCTCACTTGCCAAATACTCACTTGCCAAATACTACGTAATCCTCATTTCTAATCATGCGGTTGTTGAGTGAGTGAAGGTGAGAAGATCCTGCCCTGGCGAGCCCGCTATGAGGATATCATCCCCAAGCTTCTCGGCGCTATTTTGCTATTGATTCTTGCATTGAAAATGAACAAGAAGGAGCCCTTTTTTCACCCCCACCCTCCCGCTGAATTGCGTGTCTCGTTCTATTAATTCTTGTCAAGACAAGATTTATTCCGATTTTATTCATGCTGGTTAAGTATATGAAAAGAGTGTAAAATGGTTTCTTAGCATGGACAACGATTGCGTTTGCGGTGTCACCAATCCACCTTCAGGTCCGCGGCTAAAAGTCAACAAAAAGCCCGCGCAATGGTCAGCCCTGGGTCAGCCATTGACCAATGGAGCGAGCCTGTCACGTGACAGTGTACCGCTTGAGTAATTTCTTTTTGTTTGCACACGGCACGCTACTCTGCCTCATGCTCGAGAGGGCAAGTTCAAGGGGGAACGTTGCTAAGGAAGTTTCGAAGCGGGTCACGCTGAATTTCGCACCCTCAGCCTTTGCTTCGCACCCAAACTTTGAATGCGATTTTCTCCGTTATTTAGATTCCTATTCTGATACTTTCCGTGTTTTTAATCGCTTTTTACGATGACTTCTACTTGAGCAAAATAGAGTTGTTATACATCATTTTAAAGCTTATGAACCAGAGATTCTAGAGGATGTAAAATTAGATTTTTTGATTTTTGCGACTTCCGCCTGAAACCGTCGTGCAGGGTCACATATAAGATAACCTAAAACCCAGTTGCAACCCTAACACTAAACCTAATTTAACATAACCTAAAATCAAGTTGCAACCCTAACAATAAAACCTAAATGTTACCTAAAACCCAGTTGCAACCCTAACACTAAACCTAATGTAACATAACCTAAAACCCAGTTGCAACCCTAACACTAAACCTATTGTAACATAACCTAAAACCAAGTTGCAACCCTAACACTAAACCTAATGTAACATAACTAAAACCCAGTTACAACCCTAACACTAAAACCTTATGTAACATAACCTAAAACCAAGTTGCAACCCTAACACTAAACCTAAACCTAATGTAACATACAGGCATGATAGTGGCCTATCCCAAAAAAATCTACATTGGCCGGGGGTCAAGGGGGCCTTTTAGACACATTTAAAGGTGTCTAAAAGGCCTTTTTTTTCTTTTTTTTTTATAACTGTAAAGGCAAATCACTGGGTAGTTTCCAACTTACATTAGGTTGGATGACTTAGATCCCTTTATCCCTTTTCTTGACATGTTTTAAAAAGCTGATCAGTCTTCCTAATACATTCACTCGCTAATGTCCCGTCCGCTGCCGGCCGCATCATCCAGTCCCACGACCACTTGTCACGTACAGTTGCATCTATTTCTTTCACCTTCGCTTCATCCTTCCTATCTAGAACATTTGGTTTAGCTTTAGATGCCATCTTAGTGTCAAAAATACGTTATTCCAATTCCAGGGCCAACATACACGAACTAACAGTTCGGAAAAGACCGATGTCGAGATCGATATCGCTGAGGTACACGTGCACATGTACGATGTAAATCCACATGATAGAGCAAGTACAATACAGCTGAGCCGCGTGCCTGGGCAGGCAGCCGCTGACCTGGGCTGAATAGCGTCGCGAGTAAACAAACGCATGCTGTTCCGTTTACGTTTATGTTACGTTGCTATCGATAAAATTCGGCCAAAATAAAATCTACCCCAGTCACCACCTTGCTTCACGTACACGTGCGCACCACACCATGCAATGCTACACAAAACGAATCACTTGCGGGCGAGCCAGCACAAAAAAAAAACGCTTACATACAGGTACAACCGACATACGAATCGCCCCAAACCTCATATCAACCAAAAATTATTCGACCTCAACAAAATCGGTTTTTTAAGACAGGATCGTTTATTACAATCGGGGAAAAATGCCCAAAAAATCGAGATCATTGTCAGGAAAAGAAAAAAATCGGAAGAATATCATGCCTGAACATAACTAAAACCCAGTTACAACCCTAACACTAAAACTTTATGTAACATAGCCTAAAACCAAGTTGCAACCCTAAAACTAAACCTATTGTAACATATCTAAAACCCAGTTGCAAACCCTAACACTAAAACCTAATGTAACATAACCTAAAACCAAGTTGTAACCCTAACACTAAACCTAATGTAACATAACTAAAACCCAGTTACAACCGTAACACTAAAACCTACTGTAACATAACCTAAAACCAAGTTGCAACCCTAACACTAAACCTAATGTAGCATAACCTAAAACCCAGTTGCAATCCTAACAATAAAACCTAAATGTTACCTAAAACCAAGTTGCAACCCTAACACAAAACCTAATGTTACAACCCTAACACTAAACCTATTGTAACATAACCTAAAACCAAGTTGCAACCCTAACACTAAACCTAATGTAACATAACTAAAACCCAGTTACAACCCTAACACTAAAACCTTATTTAACAATAAAACCTAAATGTTACCTAAAACCCAGTTGCAACCCTAACACTAAACCTAATGTAACATAACCTAAAACCCAGTTGCAACGCAACCTTAACCCTAAATCTTTAACAATATAGAGCCTTCAGCAATTCTCACCAAATAGGCCTGTTTACTAATGTATTCAAATGAGTATGCAAATCCCTCTCACAACGAGACTGTGTGTGTGTGTGTGTGTGGGTGGGTGTACATGTAATGTTTATGCGGAAAGTCAGAATCTCCAAGCTTTTCGGGTTTATATCTTTGTTTAACCGTCTTTATTTCAAACTTAAGTGAGGACAAGGCAAGAGGAACATTGGATTATATCAGCTATTTATATACAAATTGAAATGTAAGGGTTAAAATGCCAAATTATCTTGTAAAGAGAGTAGAATTCGAGATGATGATTACTGTGTGTGTTAGTGAGGCAGGCCATTACTGTTGCTACCGGGACAGCTCTAGAGTAGAAGCGCTCTAGTGATAGCATAGACAATCTCGCCAGCAGGCTCTGCGTGGCCGATGTTTGACTGATTGATCAGAAAATTTTTACCTCTCAAAATGCTTCTGTGATATTCTTAAGGCCTAATATCATTCTTTCATATGATAATACTATTTTCTTGTAGTTCTCTGGGTTTGATTTTTGGGTTATGAAAAGTGGAAATAGACCAAGTTCTATTCTCCTCAATGACCCGTTCCTTTGTAGTTTGAATCTCTACACCCACACTGGCCCATGCACGCACTTTCAATGGACCATATGCCTAAAAATTGCCAATAAATCTCTCTTTTTGTTTCAATTTGAGTTTTCTTTTCTAATTCATGCAGTTTATCTAACAGTTGATATTACTCAGAACATCCATTTGACTTTTTCCTTCTTTTCTTTTATTCATATACGACTTTTCCATACTTGCGGTGGATGAGATTATGAATAAATGAACAATGAAACGATCAAAGTCTCTGCAAATCCCACATTAACTTGATTCACTTATTCGCTTTGTACAGCGATGCTGTGTGTAGCAGACAATATGGATCAGAGTCTGCTAGAGTATGCTTGAGGGCATAACTATGAATAACTATAAACAGGCTAATTCAATGTCAGAACACAAGATTTTTAACAGGACCATACGCAAATTAGCACAACTGATGAAAATTAGTTCCAACTAATCTTTGCAGCTTTAAAATAAAAAAATGACTAAATTTAATCAAATATATGGTACAAGCAGAAACATTTTAGATGAAAGTCACTGAAATCAACTACATAAATTAATATTCAATCATGGATGAATTAGTTTAAAAGAGCAAACTTACGGAATTGGTCCATGGCATCTGTTCTTGACGAGTTTGACAAGAGAGGGCGGTGCAATAGATTCACTGAGGTAATGATAGTAATCAACAAGAAGACGGTAGTAGCCATCTAGAAGGCAAGCAAACGACTCAGCATCATCACGAGATTCCATCTCAAGAATCTGCAGAGAAGAAAAAATAGAGAAACAAGATGAATGCGACTGTGTCTCCTACATGTATATGCCTCCGCCTAAATTCAGTTGATGGCTCAAACTGTTCTTGAAATCTTGTGATATAAACCAGAATGAAAAAAGCCTCTAATTACATGTTAATTGACCTCTTTGACATTTGACCTTTCACCTTATAACCCAAAAGTATGATCACTTTATCTCTTCCTAGACACGAATACAAAATAGTTGAGATATGGTGATAACAAAGGTAAAAAAACATTAATTTCACATACACCTGTATAATGACCTTTATGACCTGTCACCTTTGACCTATGTGAACAAAAATCTAATCAGTTTGTCTCATTATGGTGATGCATACTAGTTCCAAGTTTGAAGTTAATGGATCACATGGTACTTGAGATATCACGCTAAGGCTAAAACCTGCAATTTCAGTATTGACCTCTATGACCTTTGACCTTTGACCTACGTATCCCAAAATCTAACCAGATTGTCTTTCAAAGGTGATACATACTAGTACCAAGTTTGAAATTCATACCTCAAATGGTTCTTGAGATATTGCGTTAACAAGGCTAACACCTGAAATTTCAGAAATTGACCTGTGACCTTTGACCTTTGACCTACATACCCCAAAATCTAATCAGATCCTCTTCCTATGGTGATACATACTAGCACTAAGTTTGAAGTTCATACCTCAAATGGTTCTTGAGTTATGGCTAGAACGAGCCTAACATCTGAAATCTCAGAAAAATTGGCCTCTGTGACCTTGACCTTTGACCTACGTACACCAAAATCTAATCAGATCGTCTTCCTATGGTGATACATCCTAGCATCAAGTTTGAAGTTCATACCTCAAATGGTTCTTGAGTTATGGCTAGAACGAGCCTAACACCTGAAATCTCAGAAAAATTGGCCTCTGTGACCTTGACCTTTGAACTACTTACCCCAAAATCTAATCAGATCGTCTTCCTATGGTGATACATACTAGCACCAAGTTTGAAGTTCATACCTTATGTGGTTCTTAAGTTCTTAAGAAAGCAGGATGGACGGACGGACGGACGGACGGACAACCCGAAAACATAATGCCTCTGGCACCACCTTCAGTGGGCGGAGGCATAAAAATAGAGAAATACTACGGATGTTACAAAATCTGAAGTTACATGTACCTTATTTTGGGTACTCATGGGGAATCTGACACCATTCAGATATTTACCGATAATGGATGTGACAAAAAATACCAAAAGTGGAAAGTAATGCCAGGTTGTGGCTATACAGGGCCCTATCCTTCTTCACCAATAATTATGTTCTCACAATGGGAGCTAAACTTTAAGTTTCACTTGTAGTTTCAAAACTTTATGTTAACTTGTAGTTATCTCGTAGTTTCAGACCGTATGAACGGACTTGTAGTTTCGAAACTTTAAGTTTACTTGTAGTTCTAGAACCACAAGCAAGCTTGTATTTAACACAGAAACCACGAGTAGTGGGTGGTCCTCCGTCGCAGTTTCGGACAGTGTGGACAGAATAAACATTAAGTTTCGCAAGCTTGTAGTTAGCAATGACCTCGCTGTTCATGTTAAACTTCCGGGTCATACCCTTCATGCGAATTATGAACACAGGATCGGTAGTATCTACTTCCAGGGTCAACCACAACGATCGCTCGGCTTGTAGTTTCAGCTCATTGTTTCTGGCTCGTGTGAACCCTCATTGCGGATAGGGAGTCATGGTTTCGTTAACTTAAAGTTTCGCTAACTTAAAGTTTCAAAACCACAAGTCCCGTATGAAAGTAGCTATTAGCTCCTGGTCTGCCAGCACAGACCCTAATTTGACACTTTTATCAGAAAATCATTGTATCTTGAGAGAAGCCTAACCCAGGTTCCTTGTAGTTGTGTCAATACACATGTAGGACAGCAGCTATAGTACATGGTAGTCTTACAGTTCAGGCACTCTTGTTAGTGTTTCGACTGACACAGGTTTGTGACTGAAAACTAAATAGCTCCCCACACAGCAATCTCCAATGTCAATAGAAGACACAATGCTGTCCATGAGTTTTACATAATGACTGTTGCATGACAACACCATATTGCATTTAGTGGTGGATCAGGAGGCAAAACAATAATTTGTTTACCTCTTATTAACATTCCACTTGAGAGGAGGCAACTCTACACAAACTTAGTAGGCCTATTCAGTAGCCTATTGCCAATCTTCTTCTTTTTTTTTTGCTTCATTTTTTTCAAAATGAAAAAGATACTTTCTTTTATTATTTCAGGCTTTCAAGCACACCAAAGGAAACTAGAATATCACTGAAGGTGATTAATACCCCCGTCCCAATGTGTGTGCCAAATTTCCTAAACATTGCTCGAAAAAATGAGGAAGAAGTGTAATGTGCAATATTTTCCTTTTTTATAGCCATATGTCGTTACCATGGCAAGGCAGTTTGCCACACATTGAAACAATACGTCTTGCACATCTTTACCACAAGACCAATGTGTGTGCCAAATTTCAAGAGCATTGCTCGAAAAATGAGGAAGTAGTTCAATGCACAAGAGTTCAACCTGATTTATTGCCAAAATATGCCGTTACCATGGCAACGGAGTTTCCGACACATTCAAAAAATATGTCTTGCACATCTCCATCCCAAGACAAATGTGCGTGCCAAATTTCATGAGCATTGCTTGAAAAATGAGGAAGTAGTTCGATGCGCAAGATTTCAACCTGATTTATTGCCATAATATGCTGTTACCATGGCAACAGAGTTTCCAACACATTCAAAAAATATGTCTTGCACATCTTCATCCCAAGACCAATGTGTGTGGCGAATTTCACGAGCATTGCTCGAAAAATGAGGAAGAAATTCGATCCGCAATATTTCAACTTGGTTTATTGCCATAGTATGCCGTTACCATGGCAACGGAGTTTCCAACACATTAAAAACATATATCTTGCACATCTCCATCCCAAGACAAATGTGTGTGCCAAATTTCATGAGCATTGCTCGAAAAATGAGGAAGTAGTTCGATGCGCAAGATTTCAGCCTCATTTATTGCCATATGTTGTTACCATGGCAACAGAGTTTCTGACACATTCAAAACCTATGTCTTGCACATCTCCATCCCAAGACCAATGTGGGTGCCAAATTTCATGAGCATTGCTCGAAAAATGAGGAAGTAGTTCGATGTGCAAGATTTGCAACGGACCGACCGACCGACCGACCGACCGACCACAGTATTAAAGGGAAGGTTGAGTTGTGGGAAAGGGAAAAAATAATTTGTGAGCTTTCTCACTTTATTATGTTAGTTTGGAAGATTATCATAGTAGATATGTCTCCTGAAAAGGATTGCTCTTCAAATGCCCTAACATTCAAAATATGACAAGAAACAGCTGAAATGTTCGGGCCGAACATCTGTGTGCAGTCCCATATACACATTTCTGTGTGCAGTGCATGTGACTCTCAGCAGGATTGACTCAATTTCTAAATCATTTTGGTAATTCAAAAACCCTTACAGCATACACCAATTATTATGTGCTATAAAATCAATCTTTCCCAATTGCTTTGAGACAGTTTCTTTCACAATTCAATCTTATGACCAGAACTCAACTTTATCTTTAAGGAAATATTAAAAGGACTAAATAATAGAAAAACAGAAACAAAGAAATGCATAAGATTAGAAAGTGAATTAAGAAAAGGTGGGGAAAAAAATTGTTAAATAGGGCACTATAGAAAACAGGAGAAAGAAAAACAAATACATAAGGATTGATCAAAAAGAATTAGAACAAAAGAATACAAAAGTAAAGATAGAAATTTAAAATGACAGAACAAAAATGTCATGCATACGAAATATAGAATGAGTAGAGAATATAAACAGAAAAACAGAAATACATACATGTAAGAAGGAATAGAAATGGAAGACAAAGGACGGGAAAAATAAAGAAATACATAGGGAAAGATAGAAAAAGTGAGACAAGAAAAAACTGAGGAATAAATAAGGATATATGGAAAAAGAAATACAAAGAAATACATGATGAAATTGAGGAAGAAAAGCAGACAGAAATAAAAAAAAACAATAATGAAATTATAAAAGAGAAGATGACAAAAAGGGTTAAAAATAGAAATACTTAAGGAATTGTCACAAATTTGGTTTTAGGGGGTCGGCCTTAGACCCATTGTACATTTACACCCAGTGGACTCAGGCCTGAGGCTGGTCCTAGACTCATTTTGTCAGTGAAACAGGGGTCTTAATGGTGATGAAGGCTCCTGCAATAACTAAGCTACATTAAGACTCTTGTGCATAATCGCCTTGCATGAATATGTCAGATTTATTTTGAAAAAAAAGTAGGAGAAATTGCAAAAAGGTAGGATAAAGTAGGATAATTAGGAAAAAAGTAGAAGTTGGAGGATTGTCAAAAAAGTAGGAAAAGGAGGAGCGCTTGAAAGCCTGTTATTTTTCCATTTCGTCATTTATTTTTTTTTTTTAACTCTCTTTTTACTTTTTCTTTTGGCATTTTTGCCCATATAATCAGTGCTTTAGACAATGGTTCAGGTTTAAACTACTTCATAAATTTGGTCCCTTGTGCACTGAGGTGATTTCATACTGTCCCAAGTCCTGGGGAGAAGATATTGATCCCTTGGTTGCTTACTTTATACAAGCATCCTGCTTTTGTAGCAGTCAGGTCAAATAAACCATCAAACCTGATAACCTGGGGCTGTATTCTGAAAACTATGTCAACTTCAATGTTAAATTCTATGTTAAGTCCCAAAGCTATACCCTTAACATACCTCTAAATCGGTATTCTGAAACCTATGTTAAGGGTATGTTATCTTTTTTTAGGTTACGCACCCGACACGCCCATTTATCATTGATACTCCAATTATAATACTGTTAAAATGTACTCTTAGCCAATCATGCTTCTCGTTTGATCGTGCCTACAAGTATGTCAAATATGGCACGCATTTATTGAGTTATTATCATTTCATACGCACTACCTTTCTTGCCCCTGAAAAGCTACTTTATTCCTTTCTTTTTCATGTTTCAATATCTGTTTCACATTCAAAAGTTAAAGATTCAAGAATGATTATGATAGTTATCACAGAAAACAAATTTTAAAAAACACAGAAAAGAAAATGTCTTATGTATTTCACATATAAATAGACTGATGTATCATAGTTACAAGACCCCTAGACCAATGTTGTGTTTTATGTGAATATCTATGTTATCTTTAGGTTAAAAGAGCTTTCAGAATACCAAAGCAATGTTAAAGGGTACCAATCACCAAAAATAATTTTGCTCTGTATGTTAGAGGTTTCATGTCGTTATACTATATTCAAAATATGGGCTTCAAATATTAATTCTATAAAGAGATAATGCAATTTCAATTACTCTCTCTACAAGCGTAAAAGCGACTCATAAGTAGACTACTCGATGCACCTGTACGCGCTCACCAAGATAAAGGCTCGCGCAGAACAAAACTTGGAGTTCGGTTCCGCGCGAGGATTTTCATGTTATCCTCTATTTCCTTCATACTCATTAACTGTTGACATATAGAATACCAGACTAAGTTCTTTGAGGTTGATTTTATACTTTCTAGCTGTACACAAATTATTTTTTCAGGTGATTGGTACACTTTAACTACTATGTTAAGTCCGCCGCATGGGGCTTGTGTAAAGATATGCGTATGCTCGCTGCATCTTCCCGCCAAAAAACTCTGTTTTATAGTTTTGGACTTAACATAGTTTTCAGAATACAGATTATGTTAGCAAACATACTTTTTACGCTAACACAGCTTTCAGAATACCACCCCAGATAACGTATTCTTAGTCCTAACAAGTATGATACACAATCTGATTCTTGTTTTTTATTTATTAAGACTCCAAGGTCCTTTACGTGATGATTTTTTTAAAAAAAGAAAAGAAAAGTGCTTCTACTTCAATCTAATTATTGTTGGCCAGTTATCCAGATGAAAGTTTTGGTATGCACCTAAATAAATTTACATCTTGACGGTATATGAGCTGCAACATGAAAACTTTAGTGCTCCACATTGCATGCATGATGAGTGCATACCAACACAGGTCCCTAATTGGAGAATAATGCAGTTGACCATTGGACAACCTTTTTATAATACCCAATTTAGATTTAAATTGACCACTCTACGAACCTTGCGGAAGCCTAAAGTATTCATTACACTAATCTCTCTCGCACACTCTCTCTCCCTCCCTCCATCCCTCTCTGCACCCCCCCCCCCCCCAACTCCTTGCCCATTAAGGCTAAATGATATAGGCAAGCTCATATTATGATCCCACTGAAATCCTTGAACTACAATTGAACTCAAAAATCATATGACTGTCCCCCCAAAATCATAAATTGTATGTCAATTACCCCAATGCAGTTTTGAAAAATGTAGTCAGAGATGTGGGAGTTGGATTAAATGAAGACCTAAAGTAAGTGCATTAAAGATCTACCTTTAAAAGCAATTATACTGATAACAATTTATGAATAATTCATTGGATTCTTTAGCTGAGAGCTTTTAAGGAGATGAAATATAAGACAGTTCATAGGCTTTCTCTGTAAAAGTGAATGCTTACTATTCTGCATGACCAGTGTAAACTTTTATTTCTTTTATTTCTTTTTTGTTTCCAGTACAAGTACTACAAGAACTCCTTTTGGATTTACTGAGTAAACTTGATCATGTTTCTTTTTTTCCCCCAAGAGGTCTTTCAGAGCTTTCCAGAGGTAGACCCTGCCTGCAGGCAATTCCATTCCATGTACAAAGTGCAAACTTCCTTGAAGTGCTTGTTATGTCTTTTATTGCTTCTTTCTTTTTTTTACCAGAGCTCTTTCTGACTATTCCAGAGCAATTTTGGAGATTACCAGAGCGAAGTCGCTCATGAGTATTTCTTTCTTTTTTTTTAGCCTCAACCCCCCCCCCCCCCCCCTTCACACAATCCTGGACTCAATCCAGTTCTCACATTGAGAACAGATGGAAGATAGGCTGTAAGATGTCAACTTATGTATCAAAGAAAACTACTGTAAGATGTCAACTTATGTATCAAAGAAAGATACATGCGCTAAAATTATACAATGGATAGTAACAGAAAGATTAAACAAAAGCTTATAATTCAGTACAAAGATAGCCTAAATAAAGAAGTTACACCAAGGGCTTTTCAAGGCTAAACCTCTCTTACTAATATGATACTTGTCAAATTAGGCTCTAGAATATGTACACATATGTACATATAGTTGACAATAATATTATGCCTTGTATGGTTTCCTGAATATGGGCCTTGATCTAAACTGAACAAATAATCAATACACAATTTGACATTGCTATTCAATCAAAGAATTTTTCTAAAACTTATATTATCCACTACTTTACACTTGCTACAAGAAGGCTTCCCTCTAGAATTTTTCAGCCTAGACTTGGATAAATTGACTAAGTAGCAGTTCTAATAAAAACTTAATAGGGTTTAGGATTTCATCCTTTCCCCCAGATTTCAGACCTTAACTATGACCTACATTTAGGTTTCTGCACTCAGTTACAAATTACCTTCTTGCACTGAGAGCAGTCTCATGACATGTTCCCCTCTCCCATAAATGCACCATTTGAAATGTCACTGTTTTATGTCACATATGACTGACTAGACAATACTGCATTACAATTTACAGATGCACCTTGGGGTTATATGACCTTTTAGCGTTCATAACTAGAATGAGCCAAGCCTTAAGGGAATCACATACCTCACTGGGATCTCAGGTTATAGACCCACTGGGGCTTTTATGACCTTTTAACACTGGAATTTCAGTTATTACATTCTAATTCTAGATTAGAATTTTGTAACCTTCAGCACCCTGGATACTTTCACATTAACAGAGAACTGATCCACCCAAAATGCCACAGTATTCTCTTAAAGTTGCATTAAACTGGGGGAATTTAAACTTAGCCATTTTACAGTCATTCCTAAATAAGATTTAGAGATTAGTTGCATTTTATTTGGCATCTTAACTAACAACTGGCTTGGAATATAAGCACATATTTTATTACTTTTGATATGCAAAAGTTTTGTAGAAAATTGCTTGCAAGTACATTCTAAGCTTCTACAGGCCACCGCACACCTTACGATCAGTCTGCGATCCGATTTGTGAAATAAATCGCTATGGTATTAAATATTGGCATTTTAACAAATGAAATCTACCCTATTCAAGTTCTGAAAAGTAATATGAATACTAGACACAGGGTTTTGGTGAGCTGTCAGCTTTCTACAGGGAATAAGGGCAAAATTAGTTTCAAATCGTAGGCAGTCGTATGATTTTTGTGACGTCACTACGACTGAAAGCCGATTTGGCCATTTCACGGACTAGAAAACTCGGCAAAGGCCGTATTATCGATTTTACTATCTGTATGACTATGCAGACCCTCAATCAAAAATACTTTTCGTTTTTAAATGATTTGTCAAATGATATTACATTTTCTTCTGAAATCGGATCGCAGACCGATCGTAAGGTGTGCGGTGGCCTTACAAGGGAGAATGGTGCATGATGGGAAAATAAGCTACACATACATGTACATTTTCCAAATCCTGTTCAACGATTGGGATATAAGAGTTGGCGATTTTTTATTTTAATTTTTTTTTAATTAAAAAAATCAGATTTTTAAAATTTAAATCTGATTTTTTTTATTTTTTTCATTTTTTTTAAATTTCATCAGAAATAATGCTCAATTACAAAGAAATCTTACCACAATAATGACATCAATCTTAAATGAGAATAAAACCCAGTTCTCATTTTTGAACGACACTGTGATCCACATTTCACATATTAATTTGATACTAAAATCATGCCAAAACATTACTTAAAACCCATAAACCATCGATGCAATGTTTTCATTATTAGCGTATCGCGAGAGCGAATGGCGGCTGCCATTAGGCCTCCATCACCCCTAACTCACTGCGATTTGTGATGTCAAACATGTACAACTGCATAGCCAGCTGCTAGCTGCTGCCATATCCAGCCACTGAGCGAGCTAGCTATACAGTGCGTATCAAAAAAAAATATACCCAACTTTCATAGCTTCTAATTAAAATGTTATAACAAATGTGATGTTGAAATTATTTCATGGTGAAGAATAACTTGTCTGTCATATGGTATCTCATTCATAACATTTCTGCCATGGATGACTGAACACCAGGATTTTTTAAAAGTGTTGTCAAAATCTCCTTGTTCCAAGTTTGGGGTGATGCAACGAATGTGGGTCAAGCCATATGAATGTGTTACTTTAGTCTAAAATCATTTTAAAAGTTGAATTCTCCTTTGCACTTCAATGCTTCATTGTTTAAAGTGATCCTGTGTATCTAAGCTTCAAATGACCTTGTTTCAATCCATACGATAATCTTTAATTCATTTCAACAGCCTTCTAACTTCTTGTCTCGTGATAACTAAAAACTCTATGCTCATTTGTCCATTGCACCATTTTACCTGCATAAGGTGCGCATGGTGTTTTTCGCGAATAGCAGATGAATTCAAAGGTTTACTGACCTTAAAGACTAAAAATAAGAAAAAGAAGGATATGTGTATTGAGAATTACCAAGGTAATTGATTGTAGACTTTCAAGAAAAAAGATAGCTTCCCAAATAAATGTCATTTTTAATGACTCAGTATTGACTCAGTACCTTAAAAAAGGGATATGGATAAGGCCAAGATTGTGTTATCATGGCAAATAAAATATCATAAATGTAGCTTATAATATGCCCTTTAATGAGTTTGAGTTGACTTTAACACATTTTCTATTCAAAAGCACAAAATCAATCGAAAATGTCTCAGCAATTGTTTTCCAACTGAAGTAATTAATGCACAATTAGTTTGACCCACATTCGATGCTTCAGCCCAAACTTGGTAGAAGAGGATTTTGACAATACTTTTTGAAAAGCCTGCTGCTCAGTCATCTGTGGCAGCAAAGTTATGAATAAGGTACCATTACACAGAATATAAGTTGCTCTTTACTATTAAAGAAATAAATCTCAAGCTCATATAGGTTATAACTTTTTAAGTAGAAGCAACCAAAGTTGGGTATACTTTTTTTGATACGCACTGTATATATGCACTGTGTGTACGTACCGATATGTGTATATGGTATACCCAAAGTCGAGGCAGTTTTACCAACTTTCCTCTTTATTTTTACCTTCATCCGAAAATTCCTCAGAAATTATGCAATACGGATCCAAATTGCAGTGTGTGAGGTGTTATTTCATGTTTTGGGATATTGTTAACGATTTTAATAACAATGTTACGTCAATTTGACTTCATTTCGGTGGATTTTGAAGAGTTTGAAATCACAGCAAAAGCAGCAATACCCCAGTTCTATCGAGACATAGATTAGCCGTACGCTGCCTGCATTGGGGTAGCAAAAGTCCAATATCCCGTAGCAAGCGCTTCGTTCCGTGCATAATTCTGAGTCATGGACAATAAACATGCATCAACATTGGATATATCCAATGATATTGGATATATAGATTTATACTAACATTCTATTTAAATGAGTTACATCATGATTCCTCCATATTCAGAGTCTTTAAAATGAAATCATTTGATTTTGTAATTATGTTTCAGGTGATTCATTGCTTTAATTTTGAGAAAAAAGGAAATTTCAAGTTACTTGTATCCAAAAATTTGCCACGTCTCACTGCCACATACATGCACTGCTCTGACAAAAACATGGTCAAAATCATCTGAGGTTGCTCCAAATTACCTTATTTCTCATAATTTTAGGAGTTTCGGATCGATAACATTTCAAAAATTGAATCATTACATTTCCATGACATGAAACTTGGATAAATAATGTCATAAGTAATTCAAATGGGATTTTAGTTTGAATTTACATCCGAGATTGATGCTTGTTTATTGTCCATGATGCAGAATCCTGCATGAAATGCAGCGCTCGCTACGGGATATTGGACTTTTGCTACTCCAATGCAGGCAGCGTATGGCTATACATGTCTCGATAGAAGTGGGAAATTGCTGCTTTTGCTGTGATTTCAAACTCTTCAAAATCCACTGAAATAAAGTCAAATCATCATAACAATGTTATTATATCGTTAACAATTGTACAATCTATATCCCAAGACATGAAATATCACCTCACACACTACAATTTGGATCCGTATTTTATAATTTCCAATGAATTTCCGGATGAAGGTCAAAATAAAGAGGAAAGTTGGTGAAACTACCTCGACTTTTGGTATACAATACACAGAATCGGTACACACAGTGCGTATAACTAGCAGGCTAGCGCACACGTAGCAGAAGCTAGGTTTGATGCCGAATTGTTGATTCTTAAAATGATATCAAATATTACAAATTATCAGCATTACAAATGTTCCTGAAAATCAAAACTTATAAGTTATAAAGACAAAATAATTTTATGTCACACTAAATATCTACTTGTTATTTATTTACGACGCAAAAATAAGGCAAGAGATAGTCATGAGTGATGAATCCTACCCTGTATTTTAGTGCCATTAATCTCTGTTTAGTGCAGTGCACGTAGCTCTATGGCGTACATAGCCTGTACGACTTTGACGTCACATTTTCCAGCGAGGCTAGTAGTGCTAGTATCGGCATGGAAAATCTATGTCGCCATGTCGCAATAAAATTAACACCGATGTCGACATGTGTCGACATCTGGACATGAGTCAAACAAGTCTAAACTCGGGTCGCTCCCGTAGTGACCGTACACTATTAAACCAGAGTTACCCGACACAAATTCACAAGAGCTTTACATGGAATACATGCACTATGTCCTCACGGGCTCACACTCGCAGTCATACTCACTTACAGTTCTCAAAGATGCACACTGTCAACTATTTGCCCCCAAATTTGTTTTGTATGATCCAATTTATCAAGCATTAATGAAAGTCATGCGGTGCGAGTCAGCTAGTGTCGCATATCTAGGCATGTACATGTACGTAATGTATACCGGTCGTCGCAGCTAGATATGCAGCGATTGTGTTGCGCGCGCGCGCTGCTAATGCGTATGTGAAACAAATCACGTACGCGCGCACGACGCCACGGCGAGGTACATGTAAAAAGACCCATTTTATGTCGCCATCGGAGCATGCGTGTCGACATGTCGGCAAAGTCCAAAACCAGTACTTTTGTCGCCATAGTGGCGACATCAGGCATGTCGATACCAGCACTAGAGGCTAGCGACAATGGTGATCTCCACTCGACGACATGGAGCCAAGGGAAGTCAAACTTTGGAGGGATGGTACTCCTTACCATGCAATCGGATAAGGCTGGTTGCAAATTTTTTTTAATGTGTTCACGCTATTGTAGATAATATATTCTGGGTTTCATTCTCCTTTAATCTTATCATAAATTTTACTCCTAACATTATTCTTAACAGTATTTTTTTATTTAAGCCCAATTAAAAATATTATTGTGAGCGACAAATCAAAATCCATTGGAGGATTCATTAATCTCAATGAATTAATTTCCCAACATACATACATAGGAAACTTCCCCAGGGAATTCCCATTAAGTAGAGAAAATTCCCCCACTGGAGATTCCCATTAAGTAGAAGAAATTCCCAACTGGGGAATTCCCACTCAATATTCCAAAATTCACAGAGGAAAATCCCCAGTCAGCACTGGAAATGAAGTCAATGACAAATATCTACACAACAGCCTTGAGAATGCGCTAAGAAAACGCCATGTCGGGCAGAAAGTGTGACCCCATTTGGAACCATTTTGAGCATAAAAAACATGGGGGCCGTATTCTTTCAAAATGGACCATCTCAAAAGGTGGTCCATTTGCCATTCGATTTTTGGAATGGCAAATGGAACAGCTTTTTTTTGGTCACCTGGTTACACTGAAAAAGACAGAGAAAGGGTCTTTTTTGGCTGAAAAGGCCGTCTTTTGGGGCAATGTAAGTATCATCATAAAGTACCTATTTGTAAAATTTAAATGGTAATGTTTAGTTTATTTCGAGTTTTACAAATTGTTATTTAAGCTCTTCCATTGCTAGGGATGCGAAACTTCTGTTATTATTCAAAGCACTGAACACAGAATGAACTGTCAGTGTTAGAGAGGAATATAAGAGACAGCTTTACAACAGTCAAAGTGTGACTATACTACATTAAGTTATAATTGTGATTTTTACAAAAAAATCTGTTACATTGTGTGATAAATGTAATAAGAAAGAAATAAGAAACGTGTTTCACTGATAGCCGACAAGAAATTCAAATTTCAAAAGAAATACTTCACATACTGTACATGTACCAAAATTGAGTCACTGCTAATCATGTACTTATTAACTTATCTTTGATTCTGATGGAAGTAGTTGATTTGAAGGATCAAAACTGCCAGCAACAAACCTTTTGTCAATTACTTATATATATATATATATATTTAAAAAAGTGATTTAAATCAATGATTTTTTTTTAAAATTATGTTGATTTAAATCACGATTTAAATCGCAATTTAAATCAACATGATTAAATCCGCCAACCCTGGGGCTATTTAGGACATTGAGTTTAAGTCAACTTTAAGTTATCAAGTCATTTAGGGTTAGAGTTAGGGTTGCAACTGGGTATTAGATTACCATTAGGGTTGGGTTTAATGTTGAATCCTTGGTTGTATCTAGTTAGGTATTATTGACAGTAGAACATTGTCACTCGAGCATGTGGTGTAGAACCACTTTATATTTACACATACTTGAAACAAAATGTTAATATGGCTTGACAAAACCATTCCTTATTTCCACGCTTTCTGATTTTTCTGCCATCCTCTTGTAAAACAAATGGCATGATGTAGAAGGAATATTTTGATCTGCATCAGGCAGTGCAATATCACTCTTATTGGGGAGAATCCATCTGCGGTGCATAATCGCTGTGCATTCACCCCTTCTTTCAAAGTGGGTCAAGAAGTCTGCAAATTCTAGTGTTTTGGGGTCTGCCGTGTTTGACATCCTGAAACTTTAGCTTATAAATCAATGTAAGCTAAGAAATCATCCATCATCAAATCATCAATATTTGTAATATACATGTAAGTAACATTTTCAGGTCATTTTAATTTGAAATCATGGGGAAACAAGTGAATGAGTAAATTACGCAATGCGTAATAAATGTCCCCGCCGGAAGTGCAGATCTGTGGAAATTAACTAGCCTGAACCTTAAAACTTCAGTGAAAAACTTTAGTGAATAAAATAATAATGTTACTGCATGCAAAAGAAGAGAATACCAACAATGCATGTATACAACTGAAATATAAAACATGAAAACATTATGAACCTTCAGCCATTTTGAATAAATTTGCATAAATTTGCATGAATAATGAATTTCAAAATTCTGTGTAGAAGTTTGGAAGCCCCCACCCAGCCCTATCAGATAAAACAATCGGAATCAAAATCCGATGTGAAATAGAGAAGTAGCATTTTTCGTCAATTTTGAATAAATTTGCATAAATTTGCATAATTAATGAATTTCAAAATTCTGTGTAGAAGTTTGGAAGCCCCCACCCAGCCCTATCAGATAAAACAATCGGAATCAAAATCCAATGTGAAATAGAGAAGTAGCATTTTTCGTCAATTTTGAATAAATTTGCATAAATTTGCATAATTAATGAATTTCAAAATTCTGTGTAGAAGTTTGGAAGCCCCCACACAGCCCTATCAGATAAAACAATCGGAATCAAAATCCGATGTAAAATAGAGGAGAAGTAGCATTTTTCGTCAATTTTGAATAAATTTGCATAAATTTGCATAATTAATGAATTTCAAAATTCTGTGTAGAAGTTTGGAAGCCCCCACCCAGCCCTATCAGATAAAACAATCGGAATCAAAATCCGATGTGAAATAGAGGAGAAGTAGCATTTTTCGTCAATTTTGAATAAATTTGCATAAATTTGCATAATTAATGAATTTCAAAATTCTGTGTAGTAGTTTGGAAGCCCCCACCCAGCCCTATCAGATAAAACAATCAGAATCAAAATCGGCCAAGAAATGACGGAGAAGTAGCATTTTCTAACACACGGACAGACGGACGCACGGACGGACGCACGCACGGACGGACGGACGCACGCACGGACGCACGCACGGACGCACGGACGGACACACGCACACACGAACGGAGCCCGTTTCATAGTCCCCTCGCGAACTTCGTTCGGCGGGGACAAAAATCAATAAGGGAAATCATGTAAACATTAAACTGACATGGGAGGCTATAAAATTTCTATCTGATATCAGCAGTACAGTGTGTGTGTGTATATCTATAATAATTAATACGCTAAGGCGACGCGGGAGGTCCCGCGCCCGCCCCGATTGACTTTGCACGCGCTGCAGGAGGGGGTCCGTTGGTCTCTATAGAATTTTTTCCCGCTGCCCGCCGCGAGTCGCCTTCCGTCCCGACCGGTCGGCCTGGCCGTCCGCATGTGCAACGTCCCCTTCGCGTTGCACGACGACGTCCCGTTGGCAGCAGGTGCGCGATCTCCTGAACGACCAAACCCCATTGGCCCGCGTGCTTTGCCTCGCCGTCGACCGAATCAGACGACGATTGCGCGTGCGTCCGGCGAACTGTACGTAGTGCAGACTCTGTATCTCTCACCGGGGGAACCCACGTAAGAAAATAATTATGCCATGGGTATGTTCAGTAGAGGTACGTGGTATGTACGTACGATTTGTGTCATAGTCCGCTTTGTGATTAGTATACCATGTAGGAGTAGCACCCACCAGACTGCGGTGCAATCTCAATGCAAGCTCAGTGAGTGCGACGCGACTATACACACATGCATACAAGGCATACATACAACAATACACTGCACAGCACTCAACATGAGATGACCGCGAATTCCCGAGCGAACTCAGAGTCATACATTAGATGATTTTGGACGTGAGTTATATTATTCAGACCTAAATAATGTTAGAAACTGTATTTATAGACGTTAATTGTTTGTCTCTATGTTCTCTGTATAGTTAACTGATGAAATTCTTCTCTTTTTAGCCGGACTCTGTCTCGGCGTCGTTGCACTCTGCTCTGAGCGGTACCAGCATGCATGCACTGAAGCCTTGGCTGCTTGAAATAACTACGGGGGAAGAAACCTGCAGTAAAAGCTGTTTATTTCGAGATTTTAAGGTTAACTTTGGACGTGAGTGACTTTGTTGAGAACAAAAAATGTTTGAGTATAGTATCTGTGGGCTCTGTTTTTCCCTATTCGATCTGTATTTAGTTAAAAACTGATGACATTCTTCTTTACAACGCTGGTAATCTGTCACGGCAGCGCCCACAGTCTGAGGCTGAGCTGTAGTAAGGCTTGGCTGGTTGAACCAAACATTAAAAGTCTTTGGTTGAACTCCCAGCGAAGAGTCTAGCAGTAAATACCTTACTGAGCGCTGCTTATTTCAAGATTGAAAATAGTATACTTACCATTTTTTTAATACTACAGTTAACATTTGACAATGAATTCATCCTACCATATGTCAGAGCAGTGGCATACCCAGGATTTTTTTAAAGGGGGTAGTTTTTAATTCTCTGACAAGCAACAAAAAAAAAAGTTTATCAGTATTTTTTTTGGGGGGAGGGGGGGTCTTTGTACTTAAAAATTCTCTGTTAAGCAAAAGAAAAAAAAGGTTATCAGTATTTTCTTTTTTTTGGGGGGGGGGGTCTTTTTTTCCAAAATTATCTGACAAGCAAAAAAAAAGGGTTATGAATTCTAAAGGGGGGAGTGTTTTAACTTCAAATAACACCAAACGGGGGAAGGGGGGGGGGGTGTTTGAACACCCAAAACACCCCCCTTGGTACGCGCATGTTCAAAGTAGATTCTACATTACTTGAATTTTTTAAACCCGCACTGCCGTAAATGCCTCACTGCGTTTCTTATTTCAAGATTGGAAACGGGTTAGGCCGAATACACCTGTACTCATTTTTTTTATATTCGATGGAAAATTCATTTTATTTGAGTATATTCTACATCTATTTTGTTTCTTTAAACAAAACAAAATAAAAAATTGTTCCATGAACATTATCCGTTTGAGGGGCAAACATTATGCTAGGAGCGTTATTCCATTGAAGTCATGGGCGTAGATATAGCGGGCGGGGGGGGGGGGGGGTATGTGAATGCATCATTCATTTTTTTTTTTTTTTTCATTGTAGAAAAATAAACTCACAGTATAGATAGTACTAGCAGGGGTGAAGGATTGGATGGGTGATGCGGGATTATGTGAATGCATCAATCATTTTTATTTTCATTGTATTTGGGACCTTTCTATGCCACTGGCTGCAGGAGAGTGACGGAAGGGGCATGATAGGGCCTGCCTTCACCATCCACCATGTCCAACGGCAGATCCAGGATTTTGTGAGGGAGGGGGCCAGCGCCGGATCAATGATTTTGTGATGGGAGGGGGCCCAATATTCGGAAAATTCATGTTTCTGTTCTTTGAATACTTTTCATGTGTATTTTAGGATGTGATTGAACGCATGTATTGCACTATTGCTCATACATGTAAGTGTCTGATTGAATTTGAGAATTATAATATGTATAGGTGAATCTTCACTCGATTACTTATAGAAAATATATAACTACTACCAATTTCTATAACTAAAATTGTATTTCTTGCTATCTTAGACTAAGTAATGAGCGACCTCTATGATGACAACAATATTCCATACACAAAATATACATAACTAGGCCATAGTAATCAATTTTACAACTATATTCAAGTTCTAATAATAAAACAATAAGCTAAATGGAAACACTAACTTCAAAAGAAACTCTTTTATCTTTATTCCACTCTCTCTCTCTCTTTCTGTTATGCTTATATTCTCTACATCCATTCCTCTCTCTTCCTACATGTATCTGTCTACCCCCACTCCCCCCCCCCTCTCTCTCCCTCTCCCTCCCCCTTTATGTCATGATGATATCTAACATAAATTATGTACATTACATAACATTATACAATATTTTTAACTGAGTATGTGGGTAAGTGGGTAAGTAATTGTGACCATGAGCACGCACGTGTGCGTGTGTAAATACATGTTTCTCTGAGTGAATGCCTGTGTGTATATAAACATGATTTTGTTTATAATAATATAAGGGTGTGCCATTTGAACAAATGAATGACAGTTACGTGCATCCATTTAAACGATGTACTCTGTCTGTCCGTCAAACCAAAAAACACCAATCCACACGCGGTGCTTTCAATCGACCATTTAAAACTTCCAAGATAGCACATATAAGGTTTCAATGAAAAAGTCTCACATCCATAGACACCCTATTTTCTCTTTCCATCTCTCTAACTTCCGGTTAATTTTCCCACCTGTTATCTCTCCAACCCCTTTTCCAACCCGCCCCCTCCCCCGCCCCCCCCCCCCTCTCTCTCTCTCTGAAATCCTATTACAAAATTTGTAACTATAAAAAAAGAAAAGTGTCATGTTTGTTCAGTTATAAATGATGTCTGTGTATCGTTTTTGTATGTGAATGTGGACGGGCTCGAAATTACAGACAAAAAAATTTACCTACAAAAATTACTCAATCTTCATAACCATTTTCGTTTCCATTTAGAGCAATTTAGTGATAATTTCATTAACAAAAAAAAAAAAAAAAATGAATATAAACTCACAAGAATGTACACATCGATTGTGAAAATGTTGAATGTGCAATGTAAAAAAGGAACCCGTGGATTTCCACGGGTCCCGCTAGTCTTTATATATAATACGCTAAGGATTTTGGGTCTTTTTTTTAATTCGAATAGGCGCCTCCCCTGGCTCTTTAGGTCCCCACCTTTTGGTACCCACGGGCGAATAGTCCCCAGATGGTTGGGAGGCACTTTTTAAGTGCTGAAGTGCCGTCCATATTTCATAAATTCATTTTTAAACATTGAATTTCCGGAGGGAGTAATATTTCTGTCGATGGAACAGCTCACTGTCGTAGCACGGAAAAAGTACCTTCTGTTATGCCCCCAACCCATACCAATTACCTGTGAAAGGGAGAAACTTCATTGGTGTATTGCCAAGGAACAACGTGACGTATTCTCCATGGCCATATCCGCATGTGCATGTATATTGGCTTCAGTGTATACAGCACACGTGTTATTTGTTCGCACATGTACATGTACTGCTCCATATACTATTTGTAGCTTCATGGTTACATAACAGTTTAGTGCGTGTGTAACTCTATGGTTTCACGGCGGGGGGGGGGGGGGGGGGGGGGGGGGATGGGGTGGTGGGTGGGGTGGGTGGGGACATGTCTCATTGAAGCCGGTACACGTACATGAAAACGGATAAAAAGGGTACCTTTTCAGCTTCCCTGTTCAGAGTATCAAAATCTGCTCCTACTGCAATCTGCTTTTTAATTCAGCAAATGATTTACGCGGATGATCTACAGGTCTCAATGAGACATCTGGGTGGGGGGGGGGGGGGGCGGTCGTCGCGATCGATTCGGATCGATTCTGGTGCCCGTAAACTTTTCTGCCTTTTAATTGTGAAAATTCGGCTCCTTTGGAAGTTTGATTTTTGTAAGCATTCCATTACTTTATACATTGAACTTTCAAGGTTTTGTTTGTTTGTTTGTTTGTTGGTGTTTTTTTTTTTGGGGGGGGGCTGTTTCTTAGTTGAACTTAATTCTTTCTGTGATACAATTGTTTTGTTTGTTTGTTGTTGTTGTTTTTTGTCTGCCTTTTATTTGCGAAAATTCGGCTCCTTTGGAAGTTTGATTTATGTAAGCATTCCATTACTTTATAAATTGAACTTTCAACAGGTTTTTTTGTTTGTTAGTTTGTTGGTGTTTTTTTTTTTTGGGGGAGGAATGTTTCTTGGTTGAAATTAATTCTTTCTGTGATACAATTGTTTTGTTTGTTTTTTGTTGTTGTTTTTTGTGGGGGTTGATGTTCGATGAGAAGCCGGGAGGAACATGTAACTGTTAGATGTATTACGCGGATGATGTACAGGCCTCAATGAAACATCGGGGGGGGGGGGGGGGGGGGGGGGGGAGGGGGGGGGGGGGTCGTCGCTATCGATTCGGATCGATTCAGGTGCCCGTAACCTTTTCTGCCTTTTAATTGTGAAAATTCGGCTCCTTTGGAAGTTTGATTTTTGTAAGCATTCCATTACTTTATACATTGAACTTTCAAGGTTTTGTTTGTTTGTTTGTTTGTTGGTGTTTTTTTTTTTTTGGGGGGGGGGCTGTTTCTTAGTTGAACTTAATTCTTTCTGTGATACAATTGTTTTGTTTGTTTGTTGTTGTTGTTTTTTGTGGGAATTGATGTTCATTGAGACAGGGTGAAGCCGGGAGGAACATGTAACTGGGCCTGTTTCAAAATTGGTAACCAACATGCTCAATTTTGAAACTTGGTTGTAAATGATGTTTATTTACATTTTAGGGATGATTTACATCTGCTCTTTCATAAAATATCCATTTCCATGCAAATATTACATGATTTCTGACCTTTTTAGACATTTGTGTAACGTTATGCAAATTTGCAAGCATGTCGGACAGAATTTTTTCCATGAAGTACAAGAATCTGTGTAAGCACTTAATTTCTTTGTTGCAAATTTATCTTCACATATATATTAAGAAACATCTCAATCAACCACTTGATTAATAAATTGGAACCAGATATGATGAAATGAAGATTTCCTGCAATTTTAAAAACTTGAACTCAAATTTTTCCGTCCGACATGCACAAATTTTCCAAAAAGTTTTTTCTGTAAAAAACTATCAGCAATTTTATTTATTCTTCCCTGGCAAGTATCAATGATTTAGATGCAGTACTAGCACAAATAATTATTTTGAAAATTTACCTTCATCAAGTACGAAAAAAATAAGGTTGACTTTTTTTCCGTCCGACATGAAAACTGGCATGTCGGACGGAATCTTCTGAGATTCACTACTGTGCTGCAGTTATGAGTGTATAGTCCAGCTTTATCACAAACACAAACCTACATTACGTGTACATGTACAGACTACAGATCCATGGAATTTTCCTGCAATCTGATTGGTCAGAAGTACAGTAATGGAGAATTCAAGTAGAACACATAAGTCTTATACCAAATAATGCAATATGGGAGGAATTAAAAAACTTGATTTTCTCCGAATGGTCTAAACTGGATCTTACCCCTTATGCAAACAAACTCTTATCTGCACTTCGTAATGTGCCCGCCCTCCTCTCTCCCTCTCTCTCTCTGTATTTTGTTTGTACATGGTAACAATGTGTACCGCAGGAAATACCACAGGATTACATGTAGTTACCACAGGCAGCCGTTCACATTACAACACAAGTCTGTGGTACATTACCACCTGTGGATCACATATCCCTGTGTATGGTAACAGTGTGTACCACAGGAAATACAAAGGATGACATGATACCACAGCCAGCCGTTCACATTACCACATAAGTCTGTGGTACCACCTATGCAGCTGTGGTATCACATATCACTGTGTATGATAACATTGTGTACCACAGGAAATACCACAGGACTGCAGGATACCACAGCCAGCCGTTCACATTACCACACAAGTTTGTGCTACATTATCACATGCGCGACTTTGGTATTTTGTGTGGTAACAATGTGTACCACAGGATTACATGTACATGGATACCACAGCCCGCTGTTCACATTACCACACGATTTCCTGTGGTATCAGGTATTCCTGTGGTTTTTTGTGTGGTAAATGCAAGTACCACAGAAAATACCACAGGACATTTTCGTAAAAGGGAAATGCATGATTAGAACCCTCAAATTTTGGAAATTCTGTGTTAAAGAAATTATGCTATGGAACATTTTACCGTGAAATTACCCAATGGCCTGTTAAGCATTGTAATTCTTGTTCAAAATATTTTACGACTGGTAGATAATCAGTATATGACTGCCTTGAGAGACAACATTGTATAGACATGTATTTCTAGCTAGAATGTACATGTAAATATCAGTTTGTGAATTATGTAATAATAACATTGACACGGGTTTTCCACTAATTTTGCACTAATTTTAGCTTCAAATTAAATGCCTACAAAAGCCTAAAATGTTTCAAAATTTAGATAGATGCTTATTGTTCACAAGGACATGTCATGCAATGGTTGATCAGTTTGAAATGACATTAAGCCTCTTGTTTACAATTAGGACTAATATTGCGAGCATATTTTAGTTAAGAGCAATATTAGAGGCCAAAATTGAAAAAAATAATGAATGATTGATCACTTTACAGTTAATTCATTTCACTTCAAATTTTCAAAAAGAATAAACATACATGTACCTTTCATGGGGACACTTTTACAGTAATATTGTGTGTCATTAAAACACAACTCTTTTTAATTGTTCAAATGTTGTTTAAAATAGTAAATAATATGGTTGAAGAAGAATTGATTTGGTAGAGTACATGTAATTCTCTCTGATTAATTCAATGCCAGTTTTGTTGTACGTTATCTTACTGATAGTGAGAGTTGAAACATTTTTTGCCAGTTTTTATATGTATTAGACACATGTACACTGCACAGTGTGCACCAGTTTTCATTGTTGTCTTGTAAAATTGAGAAATAATTTCATTGCCAGAATGACAATGCAAAATGGAATGGAAAATTTTGTAATTTAATAACTAATTTTGTAAAATAATTTCATTGCCAGAATGAAAATGCAAAATGGAAAATTTTGTAACTTTTCACTATCCATACAATTTTTCATGTAATCTCCTATACATTTCTCATTTGTTTTAAATCACTAAATTAACTGCCATACCAACCAATTCACTATAAATTTGGCAAATTATTAACCTTTAAGATTCACATAGTACTTTTTTCTTTTGTGCAACAAAGCATAATTCACAATGAACAATTAACTTTTGCTGCTTTTATGCTATTTTATGCTATATTAATGCTTGGTCATGTCGGACGGAACCTAACGTGTCGGAAGGAATTTTTTCAATGTTTCCATGGATAATAAATTCATGAATAGAGGTGAACTCTTTTTAATTATCAATAATATTAATACCTATCATGACCTTTCTATCAAAGCTAAAGAATTAATGATTTTTGCAAGTTGCCAAAATAGTAACATTTTTCATTCCGTCTGACATGTGTGTTCCGTCCGACATGACGTCATTTTGAGAAATTCCTGTTTCCATGACAACATTGTTTTGATAAAGACTTTCTGTGAATTAAATACTATGATTGGTTGTCTGTTCATTTGACTGTGAATTTTTAACTTATCAGTAAAACTTTCGATAGAATACCAAGTTGAATACAAAAAGTCTGGTCTCCTCAATTCTATCGATTCCGTCCGACATGGTCAATTTTTGCAGCCTGGGAGAAATTTAGAAAAAATATTTTGGGAAATACTCTTATATTCTAAAAAGCATGTATGCTCTCAATATCTATGTAGAGGAATCCAAGCCCACTACCTTTGGAACAAAAATGACTGCCACATTTGCTATCAAATTCCGTCCGACATGATTACGACAATTTTGAAACTGGCCCAACTGTTAGATGTAAAAAAAAAAAGGGGGGGTTTCGGCCACTTCATATTTTAGGACTCTTTATTTCACTTAGGAATATCGGTTGCCACGGTGTAAAGAAGAAGCCCCCCCCCCCCCACCAAAATTTCCTTCGAAAATATTTCCACTATGATATGAATACGTATAGGATACTAACCCTCGCGCTGGGGGTGACGGGAGGCCGATGGGGTGGGGGAGGGGGTACGGTAGGGAAAGGTCAATCCGTCGGTCCTCCCAAAACTTATAAGGGGGCCATAATCCCCCTGAAAAGAAAATAACAATAAATTCATTTTTTCCCTAATTTTTGTGTCCTTTACAAGGGATGTAACGCTAATTATGCATGTTATGTTTTTATGGCCTTAATTTCTCTGAGTATTAAACCACAGAAACATGGCAAGATCAAATCGCTCACTCTGGCTCTATTCATGGATATACTATTCAAACATAATTATATCCATGCTCTGTGTGTGAGAATCCCGCCCAGGTGTAAATGAGATCGTGTGTCATCCACAGGCCACAGGGCCGACGTAACATAAATAAATATCATTATTCAGTCATTCATAAAGTAAAACAATCGTGATTTAGTCTTCATCAAGATGGAAATGTTTTTTCTTCAGAACTCATGCAAGATTTGGATGAATAACACATACTCACATGTTGTAAATACTTCTTGGTAAAAAAAATAACACATTACCCGACTTTTTTCTTTATTCACTTGATAATTGTGACAAATATATGGTACTGTGATTAATCATAAACACAGCTAGCGCCCGTGGATGATATGTCCACGGGCTGCTTCAGCTAGTATATATATATTCCACTAATTCGCCCTAAAAGGGGAAATGGTAAAAAAAGCATAGCAAAGGAGAAAATTTATATAAACCTGTTTATACATAATAAAGGATACGATAAAGGACATTACCCCAAACAGCACATATTTTACCCATGGCACAATATGAACCCTGAAATTTGAGATGCATGCATAAGGCTACCCTATATTTAAAAAAAATGGAAGGGTCCTCATATCGGTGGACGCTCATTATAGCATTGTGACAGCGAATTACAGGTTGTGATATGGCAGGCAAAGGACAGAAAGTCTAGTTCAAAACGTAAAGGAGAAATGCATATTTCTCCTTATAGTCGATTTCCCCCTTTCGCTGCATTTTTTACGTTTTTTCGCCCTAAGTAGGTATCTAATGAAATATATATATATATATATATATATATATATATATGAGTTCTATTGTGCACACTAAAGAAGAGCTCCCAGGCTAAAAATCAGAGAGCAGGGATGTTCATTCATCAATTTACTACAAGACTCCATAATATTCAAATGTTGCACCCTACATGTATATCATTGTGCAGTAGGCCCTAGATATACCAGACAATTCTGGAAGATATGTACCACTGATCTGTAAAAAAGGCTGTGATATGGTGATGAATTGTCTGTACGCGCCCAAAGGGTTGGTCGACCTTCTAGCAGGGAAAGCGATACCCAGCATGAAACTGTCGAGATTCTAGATTGAGCTGTCTGCCCTCGTGAGAAGTTTCAGAGCTTGCTCTCTTGTTTTGTCACGGATGGAATAGAAACATCTCGAAAACAAAACACCGATATGAAGGCAGAGATTTCTAGTTGCATAAGATGTATCATAACAGAAAGCTTTCTGACATTGTGCACAAAACAATAACCAAGTGGCAAGGTACATTAAAATGAACAAACTGTCAAAGAACCACGACATGCTCTTTGCTTTCAAAAGAAAAATCTTCTGAATGTATCAGACAGCTTGGCAATTATTCAGTCAAAAAATTAATGGTTTGTTACTAGGGAGCTCTTTGAGATTATTTATCCTAAATAATTGCAAAAGTGAAAATTACTAACAAAAACGATAATAATAAAGTGTATAGTGCACGCTGCCGCTGTTGGGAGTTTATATCCCTTGCCGGGTATATAAATTACATTTTACCTCTCATTGTAAAATATTTCACTTTAAAGGCATTGATTAACTTTGCCCAGGATTGAAAAAAAAAATCACTGTTCCAGCTAATGCTGTAATCATAATTGCAAACCTTTAGCTCAGACAGGAATCGCCTGAGTTTTATAAGCTGATCGGTCGTTTATATATCAAAATATTTACGATTGAACATTGATGTCGGGATAGAGTACCACCGAACCCTAAAGAACTCTTACGGTTGGAATACCTCGCTCTATCACAGAATACCGTACGGGCTGGAAACCCGCTCTGAAATCGCCAAGCGCTGGTGCTTGGTTTTTGTGACTGCAGCGCAGCGAAGAAGCCGAGCGACTTGCGCTAGCGATTGATCGCGATTTTCTCTTTTTTAGGATAGTAAACGGGTTCCATTTTCTCTCAAACTTTCACATATCCTTAATTATATATGTAGTTAGAGGACTGCACACAATTCACTGGCATTTGAGCTGATTTTACAATTTTTCACAAAGTTAATCAATCACTTTAAGAGGTGAAATATTCACAGCATCTTAGTATTGCTGTAGTGTAGTATCTTGCTATTTATTTATCAACAAAAATTCAAGAAATGTGAGGAAAAGTTTGTGAAGGAGTACCAAAACTAAACATTATCTATAAACCAAGACATTATAATGTACATGTAGGCCTACTCTATCTTCCTCAAAGTATTATGAGCCCATTCAAAGCTTTATAAATGTAATGGGAATTGATGTTCACAATTTCTATGGCATAACAAAATTTTCATTAATTGGTCACTTTATGGAATCCACAATATCCCCAAAGCAGAAAAGGCAAATTTTGAAACAGAAACTAGTCTTCAAAAACTTCAGATTCAAGGAAATCTTTTTAGTAAAATCGGTACAGCCCACTAGTAAAAAGGAAATCCACTTGCAGCAGGGAACAAGTTGATAAGTAAATGAGTAAACTGTTAACTCATTAAAACAACACTTCCCCAATGAACGACAGAAGTCAGGTTCACACGATGGGAGCTAAATTTTAAGTTTCGCTAATAGTTTCAAAGCTTTCAGATAACTTGTAGTTATCTTGTAGTTTCAGATCGTATAAACGGACTCCTAGTTTTGAAACTTTAAAGTAGATATTCATTGATTTTTAAAACTGACTTAATTTTCATTTTTGCGTAGGTGAAGCTTAGACCGGACAAGTTTGTCAAAATTCGACGCTTGCAAACATTCGAAGTAATGATTATTATCAATTACAAATTGCTAAAATACAGCCCCGACATAGCACCTGAACAGCTCTCCGAAAGCCACTGAAATGTGTGACGTCAAAGGGAGGACGTTAATTGCACAAGCAGACGATGTCCCATAACATCTCACATATTTTCAGTGCCTGTTTTGTCATCTTCTCCTCAGTTATTTCACTTCACTAGCATTAGTCTATTATGTTTAATCCATATATTGCCTCACTCTAAACCCTGTGCATGGGTTTATTTGGATGGAAAATGAAGCATTACAAGAATAAAGGAATCAGTTGCTTGTAAACAAAATAGACGCCATTTCATTCACAGCTGCATACAACCGCTGGACGTTCGGCGTTGAATGAGGGATAAATACCGTCCTTGCAATCATTCAGCGGGCTTTTCAATTTGAAAGTGTGGTTTCTTTGATTGTTCATTAACCCTCACCCTATATATTTACAAACAAAAGATTTCAGTAATCAGAATCTGTTTCATTCCCATTTTAGAATGGTGTGAAATATGGGCACGTTTGAATACACTAAATTCTTTATAATTTGAGAAATAACAGCACTGCACTTATGTTCATTCTTTATGGGACGTCGTCTGCTTGGACAGGATTGTTCCCTTTATTGACGTCATTGAAACATTGTTATTTTTTTGGCGAAGCGCTTGTATATCGCAGATGCTGGGAGGTAGTTTTATTTGTATTATTGTTTAATTACCTGATATGTAGTTGACTTTAAACTGATACGATTGCTATCTGTTAACTTGCCAGTTTCTAGTGATACATTATTTATCATATTTGTGATTTTCTTTGAATGTGTACTTTAAGTTTACCTGTAGTTCTAAAACCACAAGCGAGCTTGTGGTTAACGCTGAAACCACGAGCAGCGGGGGTCCTCCGTTGCAGTTTCGGACAATGTGTACGGAATAAACTTTAAATTTCACACGCTTGTAGTTAACGATGACCTCTCTGTTCATGTTAAATTTCCGGGTCATACCCTTCGCACAAATTATGAACATTGGAACTATATGTGTATTGTACGCACAATCGGTATCTACTTCCGGTGTTAAAAACGAAGATCGCTCGGCTTGTAGTTTCAGAACAACAAGCATCGTTGTTTCGGGCCCATGTGAACCCTTGTTGTGAGTCGTTGCTTCGTTACCTTAAAGTTTCGCTAACTTAAAGTTTTGAAACCACAAGTCCAGTATGAAGGTAGCTAATGAAATCTTAATACTTTGTTTGCTGAGAGGCAGAAGGGCTTTAACTCATAAATCATTTTCTGTAGAGTTATAAGTCAGGTCCTTTTGGTTCTAAAGCAAACATCTTAAAACTTAAAACATGAGTAAGAAGAAAACAAGACAAACAGAACAGAAATACATCATTCTGCTAATTATGGCATAGTTCTAGTGACATCTGCTTCATCTACATGTATCATGGCTACACCACATAGCACAAACCACAGCCATAAGACTGGCCCCTTTTCCTCTACAAAGTCATCATTCACACATGATGTGAAAACCACCTATCACATGACATAAGTGAAGTACACTTCATATTTCTATATCTTACAACACTCTTAGTCACATGTGTGAGAAAAAAACCTGAAAAACAGTTCATTTAAACCTAATTTTTCAGTATTTGTCTTGCAGTAGAAGTATTTCATTTGGATTTTTAAATGACAATCTTACCCCTAACAGACAGAGGGTAATTATCTAAAATGAGAGTTCATAATTTTCTTTCAGAGGTCAGAATTAGGTAGGTCACATGTGTGACCTTGCATGAAATAGGGTCTTACTTGTTGGTATTAAAACCTACTTTTCTTGTATTTCCCTTGGAGTGCAACATTCCACTTTTTATTGCTGTATGAAAGCAATTTTTCATAAATGAGTGAACAATGTTTTCTTTTAGAAGCAAAAATTGACTCGGTCACGTGTGTGACCACTCACAAAGGGCATTTTTTTTAAATGTCTCTGTAAAAACATATTGCTTGGGAAATGATTTTTTTTCTTGTCAAAAAAGGGAAAACGAGTAAAAAGGGTTGTTTTTTCACCACCAGATGGGTAACCCAGGGATCTCGTTTAAGGTATCAAAAACAGGAAAATTCTGAACAGGGGGATCAAATTCACTAGTGATGAGAAAAGATCCTTGAAAAGGGTACAGAGTATCATTCCCGATATTTTTTCATGAATCCAAAGAGGTTCTTTTCTATTCTTTCAATGAAAACATCATTCTGTAATGTGTTCCAAAGTAAATATTTGTCTTTAACTCTTCCTTTTTGACCCAAAAAGTGCCAAGAATAACCAATCCTCAAATACAGTGTACAATTCTAGGGAAGATCTAACAAAAATCCCCGTTAAGGATCTAAAAATCAGAAATTTTCGCAGGTTTCCTTGAATAGGGTTTAGGGTGCTTTTCAGAAAGTCATGGATGTGGATGCCATACAGGTCTCAATGAAACATCCCCCCTGCTTGGAGTTGTCCAATTGCTTGGGCCTTTAGGAGATTCGATAAAAATTTCATATATACATGTACATCTTACAAACGACCACTCAGTAAATTCTCTACCTCACAAAAACATTCAAAGCAAATTTCATCTTCCAAACAAAAGGGGATAAGATCATTCATGGCTTTGGATCCTCATCAATGACCATCATTCAGACACATTTCAAAGAGCATTACACGATTGGCATTCATGCAAGACATGCACTGTCACCTCGGCACTATTCAAAACACATCGCATCTTCAAAAGAAATGGAGACTGCGGTGTTGAAAAGAAATGGAGACTGCGGTGTTGAAAACAATGCATTTTGCAACATTTCACTTCTGACTTTTCCCTTTATTAAGGAGTACTGCACATTCCATGACTGCACAATCACAGCAAATGGCACATCATTGGAAAGAGGAATAGTCGTGCTTTCTAATGATACCAGTTTCTTTTTTCATAGATCAGTATTACAAGAAAGATATCATCCCTCAAACTTGAATAGCAGAACTTTTTATGAGGGGTTTATTTCTGCATTGAGATGTTTCATACACTGTCATTTTCAGCAAGTTTACTTCAGTTTGTTTTCAGTTTCATTACTCCAAGAAGTCGAGATTAGCTTTCATTCAGGCCACCTCTAGCCATGCCCTTTTTCTAAAATATAGGGCTAAATAGTTTTGATCTTTGGGACCCTCTATCAGCTGAAGTGGCCTGCCCCTAAAATTGAAGACATTCAAAGCCTGCAAAAAATATGTGTGTAGACTTATGTGCCAGCATGATACTGAAGCAAAGTAGTGCAAGCAAGAACACACTCATTCAATAGTGTATGGTTGAAAAGACTTAAAGGTAACAGATAGTTTTGGGAAGCCCTCAAAAACTTTTCGTAAAATTTCTTTGATTTTACTTAATTGTAGCAGGGTACTAACAGAACTATGATGCTGTGAAGTTTTTTCCTCTTCAAGTGAAATATTTATTGAATGAGAGGTGAATTAGTAATAAAAATCCCTGGCCCAAAAAAGAGGGGATGTAAATTCAAACAACGGCCACTACTCACATGAGGATTGCTGTGTGTATAGAATACGCTACACATAATTTGCGAAGCCCTGGGTTTATTGTGCGGGCAACCTTCGGGTGGATATGGTCTTAGCATGAGGCAGTGAAAAGCTGTATACATGTACCAAGCGTTTTTTACAGATATTTACACTAAGATTTGTTCTAAATCGTGAATGGAATGTTAAATAATCTCGTACATGTGTCTTATGATAAAAGGAGAATAGTGTGTGACTATGTTAGATAAGTTTCTTGTCAGTATGATCTTTGCTACCGAGACTGTCTATGAGCTTTAATCACCTGGGTCACAAAATACCCTACTGTCAGGTAAACCAAAATCACACTACCAGCAGATATACATCAATATTTAGAATCCAGTGAAAGCTGCCAGTAAATAATTCTCATCAGTGAATAGCAAGTACAACACAACAAAATATGAATGATGACTCACATTAGAAACCATGAGCAGCAGATCAAAATTCTTTTTCAGTTTTGAGGAATGGACCTTGTCTAATAATGCTGCTATGCATACAATGTTTTTCTTGTGGGCACACCATTTTTATGAACCGGAATATAACTGACATACATTTATATAGGCTATATGATGATATAAACAGGAATAGTGAAATGTAATTCTTTCCAACACTTTCTTCTCCCATACATAATTAGAGACTGTTTTCATATTCATGCATGGGTGGAGACTTTGGGAGTGCATCTAGATTGATTTCTACTAACTTGTACACAAAATAAGCTACCTGTCAAATGAGGAACTTTCGAGACATAAATCTTTCACAAATTATTAATGAAAGCCAAATTTGCAGCAAGAAACTTTCGCAAATTGCAATAATTTTATGTTGTTTCAATTATGATTTGATTATTTCACGGCATGAAACTTTTGTGAATCTCTAACACTCGTGAAATTTGCTCAAGTTTCATGCACGCAAAAATTTCTGGTTTTACAGTATTCAAAGCTGCCATGGCAAATATGCTATACGCACACATGTAGAACCATGCTTTACAAATATAATGTAAGATCATGACTTATTTCCGCTCAATTTTCCCCACTATCCTATTTTAAAGCATACATGATCTACATGTACATACATGTACCAATGACAAGGAAACATTTCAATATTCACCGAGTTGTGCAGACAGCATTCATGTTAATATACCTACATGTATATCTTGTGCATACATGTAAGTCTGCACACAACCCTCCTCTCAAAAGTGCGTCAACAAGTCCGCACCAAGTGCTGGGTGAAGTAATGCCAATAGCATTCACCATTTGGGTTGAGCTTGAGTCCAGACTCAACCCTCTACCGTGGTAAATATGAAAGGGGTTTCAGATACATGTATGTCGGTATGAAACCATGAAATTACTTTTCACCTTTGAAATTCAAACCGTGATGTACAGACATTACCTTTCTCGCACAAATCAATGCTTCCCTGATATCATTTGCATAGTGGACGGCCTGCCAATAACCACATCATATCATTATCAAGGCCATTTCCTAGATCTTAGGTAAGGTTGAGAAGATTTCCAATAATGTCTCATTGGATAATGTTACAAATGTCCAGGCATCCTTTCCAAGAATATTTTATTTTCATTGATTGTATATATGCTTGCTGCTTTTCTGAAACAGGATACTTTGGTGATAAATTGGGAATGCAGAGGCACATGTACATGTATGTCTATAGTTGCAGGGCTACATTTTAGAAGCTGTTGTCATATATTCTTAACAATTAGGGAAGAAAGTTTGTCAAATTTGTATAGACAAATTTTTACGTGAAAAATATATAGGCCTATACAAGTTATCAATGAACAATTTATGTATTGGTGATAAGTCTCACAAGTTTTAAAGCTGATGCCCCCCCCCCCAACTTCCCCAGTATCAGACTAAATAGTCCAAGGCTATTTTGTCCCATATTCTACCAGCCCCATCTGAGATAATGTACAGACATGTTTTATCTGATGACTGTAACAAGCTGATAGGCCTCGTAGCACTTAGATCAGACAAAATATTAAGCAAAATAAAATCTTTATATCAATTTACATGTATTTTCACAATTCCATTGTACAATTTCATTGTACAATTTCATTATACTTTGTAAAGTATGGGACATACCTTGGAGATGCCCAGTAATAAAAACAAATTTATAAATATTCAAAAAGAAAGAAAAAGAAAGCACAAATTTTGTTTCTAGGCCAAGTGAATGGGTGAAGTCATGCAGAGAGAGAGAGAGAGAGAGAGAGAGAGAGAGAGAAACCAACACAAAACACATCCCTAGATTCCCAGGGTAGCCAAGGCCAATGCATTGGTCTGTGTGTATCGTGAGGAGGAAGTGAAGGAAGTGGAGAAAGTGTGTCCATTCAATAGAGTTCCTGGATTGATAGTGGGCATTTCAATCTACTTCCTTCCGTGTACATTCAGATGGTAGTACCAAACAGAGAATTACTTGGTGATGAGCTACTGTTGTACATGTTTACATTCATTCAGTCCTGTATACACACAGAGTAATATTCAAGAGTAAAGCAATGGGAGGCCAGAACCAATTATTTGCTGGTAATGGTACATGCAGGCATGTAACTTACAAAATTTAATGCTAAACAGGTATTCACTCTTTATTATTTGGTCTTTCTGACTTACATATAAATACAGTTTCATAAATATTGGCGACAACTGTGAACTTTAGCGACAACCATGCCTGACTACCGTAAATCATATTTGATGTCAGGTTTTTCTTTTTTCATTTTCCAAACCTTATTTTCATTTATCAAAATATTATGACTGTGTTAACATCCCGATGATTTGTAAAGAAGTTTAAATCATAGCCCGTAGGTTAACCTTTTTTTCACCGAGTTCATTAGACCATTGTACTCTTGAGCAGGACGAGCCAGCTCTAGCACCGATTCCAGCTGGGGCGGTCTAAGTTACTGCGCGCTGGCTACAGTCTGATCACAAAGTCTGATCTACCCTTCTGCATCTGACCTGAACGAGATAGCAAGTAACTGTAATGTCATTAAGAGCAAAGTACATGTACATATCCATGAGAAAAGCCGGTCTCAGGCAGGCCCAGACATAGAGCCAAAATCAGCCAATCGGGTAGGACCTTCCATCGGGTCTTTTGGATAGGAAAAAATAGTTTCGAAATGTTTTGATTTCAGAATGAACCTAGCTTACTGCACAATGCTGATCTGTACGAGCATGGAAAAATATTTTTGTTGCTTAGTAACATCGGGATTAGCGCTTGGTGATTGAGTGACTGATTTTGCCTGCAATTTATGTTGAGCACTATTTCTTTCTTTCCATGCTTCTGTTTGATTGAAATATATTATTACATGGTGTACTGGTGCCATTATTTCTTCACAGAATTTCATCTGTCTGTTTAAGTTATTTCTTTGTTAATTGGACGTACATTCACTGAAATGAAATACATGCAGTTCTGTGTGCCAGCACACACATGTACGTGGATCATGTAGGATAGCGCTAGCGCGCCACAATGAACTAGCTCAAAAATGATTTGGTTTTGAGAGGGAAATCTACTGATGTAATATTTACAATCCCATGCTTAAAACTGAAAACAATTATAATGTGAACATCTTAGGTAGGTCCTGAATGTGTTGATATTTCTTTGTGATTTCTTTTTGTTCAATACAATTTATGTGGAGACAGTGGAGTTTTGTTACGTCTTGTTCATGTTCTTTCTCTCATCACCACACACATCATGTAAAGATGGCACTTAGTATATCATGTTGGCAATGGATTCTCGTCAAATGATTACCCCCCCCCCCCACAAAAAAAAAGAAAGAAAGAAAATAAATACAATCTTTACTGATGAAAATCCAAGGAAATTATTTGGTGATTGTGACTCCCCATCATGCAAAATAGACACAAGAATGATATAAAATCATGAAATTGAAACATCAATAGTTCGGGGCGAAAAGTCCCAGTGACGTAGATTGCGTATCATGCCAGTGTTCGTTTTGAGGCATGACTTTCTTCAAAAAAGTACTAATTTCCTTCAAATCCTTGAATTGACCTTAGGCTTACACATTCAAAATTACATGCACGTAAATAATTTGTGAAATAAATATCGTAAGTGAAAATAGTCTGTGACAAAGATCAGTATCAATGAATTTCAAGGGTTTACCAAACAAGGTCAACTTGAATGAGCTGTTGTTTACGAGGAGATATTTTCCCACGCTATCATCTTATGAATCGTAAACTTATGGCACGAAAAGTAGTTACATTCTGTGCATGTGATGATCAAGCACCCAGGCATTTACAGCGCTGTGATTGGTTCAATATCGGCAAAATGGGCCTAGCTTCGCACAGCAACTGAATATTAATTAAGTCACATACCGCATGAAGGGGGTTAGTTGGGGGCGATGTCACATGTTCGCGATGTTATTGCCAGCATGGAATTGCACAAAGAATAACAAATTAGCAGCGTCAAATAATATGTATATGTATGGAGCTTTCACCAGCGTTGTAACTTCGATCACGTTCACAACCTGAATACCTATACCATATTTTCCGGCTCAACCCTAAAAGGGCCGGGAGGGGTGGAATCCACCCCCCCCCTAGACGTTTCTCGCGATATGTCCGCAACGCGCAAAGCAGTCGCCGCGGCGTTTCATGACTTTTTTCTTTCGAATCTCACGCATCTTTTGAGACCAAATTTGCGATGTCCGGGCATGTGGTTCCGAAGTTACTCAACATTTCGTACTTGCACGTCAGACCAAAAATTGCTCAAAAACGTGATTTTGTGTATAATTTCAATACAAAATGTGTTTTCAGCCAAAATGAGTGCGTGCCAATTTTCGCCGCGATCGTGCAGTCGACGGTCGAGATCTCAGGGGGGTGGGGATTCCACCCCCCCCCCAGCTGTGGCATGGCCAAAATATCCCGGTCCTTTTAGTGTTAAAGGCCGCACCGCCGCAAAGGACTCACCCCCAACTTTGACAATTTACTTGAGGGGGAAAAAAAAAAAATGGGGAAAAATCACAAGCAAAAGAAATGTTGCCCCCCAAAAAAACCATACAACGAAAAGAACATGGGCCAAACTTTTTACTGTATTAATTTTTGAAGACAATTATTCCTAGATGCCTTTGCTTTTATGTCATTAAGAATTTTAAAAGAGGAAGAGAATCATGAAGCGTAGTGCTCGCAAACACGTACATCTTTGTACATGTAGACTAGTACTACAGTACGTGCACAGTTTCCCTACTATAAAAGTTCGACTACGAACGGGACTATCAACCGTGAATGCAACTCACAAATTGAGGCTCAATCACAAACGAAATTGGAAAGGAAATGTTTCCACCACTCTAAAAAATTGTGAAGAGATTTCTTACAACCTGTGCATATTCCATCAAAAGTTCCCTAAGTTATTTTCCAAAGACCTAAAAATACATATACAGCATGATGGTTTTGAAACGTTGTCACGATTTGCATGCTGAAACATGTCCTTGCCGTGACCAAAGATCGTAAAAAGAAAGACAGGACACTCTCCCGATTTTTTACAGGGTCCGATGTAACGGCCAGGGGAAGGGCGCCCTTCCCACATGAGGCCTCTCAGCGAAAGGATCCTGTGAGGATACAACTGCGCTGAAATAGCGCAGAGGTGGAGGGGTGCCATCGATCTCTACACATATGAGGGGTGCGCTCAAAATACAAATTAAAACTTACAGAGCGCCTATATAGTGCTGTAAAATCCATTACAATAGCTCATAATACAGGAAATACTTTTGCCTCTTTGATACTACCATAAAATCGACCCGGGAAGAAAATTCAGGTATTTTTCGATGCTGATATCAGCACGTTACTCGAGCTCAATCGAGCTTCGTACGAGTGCTTTGTCAACCTCGGAAGATACGAGGCCTTGCTTGTAATTATATCAATGAGATATTTAGTTATTAGCTCTGAAGGATGTATCAATGAGTGAAAATATTTCAATACTTGAAAGATAATTAGATCGATAGAGATAGAGCACAGGCTAACTGTAGATCTAGTCCCGTCAATTCCAATACGTGTGGTTTAGATCAGCGTTTGGGAGGCGGTTTATTTTCGTCTGTTGTTGCTTATAGGCCGCACCCAGACTTTGCGATCAATTTCAACTAATTGCTACTTACCATAGGTGGGGTAGATCGGCGATTGATTTGTAACAGTGTATGGGCCCTCTCAGCAGTGGAGGGATAGATGGTGACGTCAATGATGTCTTGAAAGGGAAAAGAGTCCTGCACATCTTCATCCTGATGTCAAAACATGATAAAGAAATAAAAGAAATATTTGATGAGAATTAGTCAAGAATACATGTAGATTTTAAATAATCAAATGCATATTAGGAAGAAGGGCCTGACTCTATCAAAACGATTTTTGAGTTGTCATTCATAAGTTCAAGAGAAAGAATGTTTTCATCTTCATGTACTCATGTATCTTTGGTTCCATGATGATGAAAACATTCTTCTTATTTTAAACCTTATCTCTCAATATTAATTTTTGAAATGTTTGGTTGGGTATTTCTTCCTCTCATGTTCCCATTTATTCCTTAACTCCTTCAATTATCAAATTGTGTGCAAGAAGCTCGAATTTGGGTTTGATCTTTTCACAACTTCTACTACCCATAATTTTTTAATTGTTTATTGGAATTTCCTCAAACAGTCACAGATCCCATCCTCTATTTTTTCCCCTTTTTATTATATTCAACTTGTCATCAGGGTGTACTTCCCATTTTAATGTATTACAGGAGCTATCCATACACATAAGACATCCAGTACTCTATCCTCCAAATAATTGGATATACTTGCCAAGCATTTCCCTGACCCAGTCTAACAATAACTCTACAGCCACAAGTGGACGCAATGCGGCGAGAGAGTGGCAGCTCAAAAATAGAAGCTGTTTTCCTCTGACTCATCAACAACCCTTACATTAGGGAAAGGTAAACAAGGAGAGGATGTCAACACGTTTCTCAGCAACTTCCACAAGGGAACCAACCAAAGGGATACTACATGTAAGTGCTTCAGATAGAGTGACAAGAAACAAACCAAACATATTCTCTGCATGAAGCCTGGATGATACCATACATTATACATGTACATGACCCCAGTAATGAACTTGATGAAATGCTTTCCACACAGTTCTTTTCAATGTTCTTATTCTACCTGACTCCTTAAGAAAGCAATTTATGACTTTAAGTCCTTTACAAGAGACTTGGTAATTCAGGATCAATTCCTTACCAAATGGTTCTTGCATGTCAACTTATAATAAATAATAATAATAATAATAATAATAATAATAATAATAATAATAATAATAATAATAATAATAATAATCATAATCATAATCATAATCATAATCATAATCATAATCATAATAATAATAATCATAATAATAATAAATAATAACAATAATAATAATAATAACAATAAATAATAAATAATAATAATAATAAAAATAATATATGCAGGGCTCGACACTAGCGGTGGTCCGGAGGTCAAATTCCAACAAAATGATGTGTTGGACCACCAAATTTGAAAAAAGCAAAGAAATGGTGGTCCCATGGTGACCACCAAAAATTTTGAATCACCTACCGACCCTCCCAAAACAAGGAAAGAGCTCAAACGCGATGTTCAAATGCATCACACATTTTCACAAAACGTTCGCGTGTTGATGATAAACAGTGAGTGATGTGCATGTGACATGATTGTTTAAATTGCTCTTTTCAAGTCTTGCATTTAAATCTGAACATAAACTATGCCATGTAAAAGTTGGTTAGACACTTCAAAAAAATTGGCTTAAATTTCACTTTAATTGTAGCTCAAAGCTGAAACCTCATGCCACAATTAGATCTCTAGTAAAAGACATTTGTATTATTTAATTTGATTTTCTGTTAGATTCCTGTTTCAAAAAGTTGGTTTTGGTGTCAAAAAATCGAATTTCTCTGAATATCCTTCCTTCTCAAGCACGTATAAGTCACGTGACTCACGTTTCAATCTACTATAGATTTTTACGATCACGATCGCAGATTTACGATCACGAACATGAGTCATGTGACTATACATGTACTTGAGAATGAAAATAATCGAAAAACTTCATAATATGACACCAAATCTGAATTATTGCAAAGTCAGGAATTTTTTTAAAAAATAATATTAAATGAAAGAATATAAATGTCTTTTACTGGAGAATGAATTAAGGCATGAGATTTTAGCTCTGAGCTAGAATAAAGGTGAAATTCAAGCCAATTTTTGAAGTATCTAACCAACTTTTACGTAGTAAAATTTATGTACATACATGTACAAGCATCTACATGTATATCGAGTGGATTAACGTGATAATTTAAGCTTCAATCACCACCTCCCTGATCATAGCGATCTGAGGTCCAGTTTTCTTAGGCTTCACTTTTCGCACCACAAATTAGTGCAGTTGTAATCAAGTTGAAATATTTTTGCAAGCCGTTAAATTCGCATCCCAACATCAACTCGAGAAATTTGCGAAAATATCAGCTTTTACAATAAGTGAAAGTGAAAGGTCAAGCGCATGTCATGAAAATGAAAACAATACCGCAAACAATAACGTTTGGGGGAAAAAAAATCTTATTTATTTTATCATTTAATGTAGACCACCAAAATTGAGTGTGGTCCACCAAAAATGAAAATAAGTCAAATTTGGGGGACCAACTGGACCACCAAAATTTTCAGTTAGTGTCGAGCCCTGATATATGTCTTGTTTACCCAGGGTAGCCTCACCTGTATAGATGTACTGTTTTCCCTGAGGGCCCTGCAATCATATTATTACCCCGCCTTTAGCCAAGCGACAGCTTTACATCAGGGACCTCACATTTACTGCTCTAAATACTACTGAGCTATAATTTCTTAATATCTGTATAAAAAAAACTTCTGTGTGTGCACAATAAGGCATAAATTCATAGAAGATATACATGTAGTTAGGTTGCAGTTACATGATACATGTTCTACAACTATCAAATTGGTCCCTGTATGTACATGTACATGTACAAATTATTGGATCCCAGAAAAACAGAGCTGATGGTCTATGAGCATTTATAAATCAGTGAGCAACACTGACATCTACTGTAAATAATTTTATCATCCAACCTTAATGGCAAGTTGTTTTGAAAGAAAGAGGAAACATCAGAAAAGCAGATTGGTGAAAATTTGAACAAAATCGGACAAGCAATAAGAAAGTTATAATCACTACATGTATATGGGAATATCAAATTGGCCGAATACATGTAGGTAAAACTAATGTCAGTGTGATGTAGTGGCGGGCAACTCTCCCATTTGCTCCAATAAATGCTGGAAAACCTGTATTTGGGGGCGACCGTTTTCATATGAGTCGCCCCCATCAATGATTCGAAAGAAAATCACTATTATGCTCAAAAAGCAGCTAAATTCAACCTTTTATCTCGTTGTTGACTCGGAGCTTAGTACATCGCGATTGTGTAGCATCGTGAGCGCTAGACCAAATGACAACAATTACAGTATAGCCAGATATCGCACGGAAACTGAAGATAGCGCTTTTTTCATGCATACTACAGTAACTACCCGCATTCTATATCAGGGTTGTATAAATTCATCGTCAGCTTCATTTTACTTTAATAGTCTTTGCGCGACACCTTTTGTGAAAATTTCCTTTCCGAAACGCAATATCACTGTTACAATGATAGGTCTAAAATTACCATCATCTGTGTAATGAGACTATCACTAGATCTACGACCGGATACACCACACAGAGAAATTGTCCCTTACCACATTAACCCTTTCGAGACAATCGACCACATTTTGTGGTTTAGCTCAATAACTTTTGATTCAGAGCTCTAAAAAATATACCAGCTACATGAGTAGAAAGAGCAAAAATTTCTGTACAAACTATGTCCTTTTTGTTGCATGACCATTATTGCGTTTGATGCTAGAATTTTAGAAACAAGAATAAGGTTGAAAATCCTTAAATTGGCAACACTTTGAGAGGTTCAAAATCATTGTTTTTTTTATCAAAATTGGCAATTTTTTCAACTTTTCGATAAATTCCTAACCATATATTGTTTTCAAGACATATTACACCTTATTAGAACCATGTAGCACTAAAAGAAATATATTATTATTGCCAATTTGAAGAACAAAATGTGATCAATTTAGCCCTTAAATAATTCCTGTCCTGAAAGGGTTAAGTCCGTAGTCACCTCAAAATATCAATCTGTAAAGCCAAAGCCTGCCTAAAAAATGCGGAATTAGTGCCATTTCTTCAAAGCATGCGGCGCTTAAGTTGTGAGAAACAGAGTCACCGAAAGCGCTCTACAAATCAGGAAATCGGTGGATTTATGACAGGGTTTTTTACTTATCGCGCGCGAGATTGATGCTCATCGAGTGTGATGGTATCCGCGAAAAACAAATTTTGAAAAGAAAAATCGCCCGGAACTGTGCACATTCACAGTACATGTACGTAGGTACGTCCAAGCAGATTTAGGAGTATTATGTGCGAGAAAAGAAAAAACACACACCATGCCTGCCTTTTCACTTAAAATAAACATCTCCGCGGGAAATACGCCTAATGACAGCAAATTCAAGTGAAATTGACCTATTGTTAAATTGACCTATTTTTTATTTATTCCTTCAAAGTTTTGAGAAAAAAAATAAAATCTGATTGGGGGGGGTGAAGTTAAAATTTTAAAAATCTATGTTTTAAAATTAAATTGGGCAGTATGACGTAAAGTAAACCTGTGCATGAGATAGTACGATTAGTACCAATGTAACAGCAATCGCAATATCACAAAAAACCCAAATTGATTAAACCAGTCTGCTCTTTCCATTAAAATGGTAGCCCCAATAATATAAGAAATAGCCCCATATAATTCAAAAGTAGCCCCAAGGCAAAAAAAAATTAATTCCTAGGCTGCTCAGAAGTATCTTTTTCTTTCATGAGGACCTATAACAATATGCTATCTACAATATATTTTGAGAACTGCCCCGTGGGTAAAGGTGCTTCAGAGAAAACCGCAAATTAATGATATTTTTGTGTACGACAAATGGGAGAGTTGTCCGCAAGTACATGTACATGTACATGTATGTCACAATCGACTTATCCAATTGCACTTTGCTAATTTGAGATTCACAAGCATGTAGATGTGATTTCATGTTTCAAACATCCTTAATTTTCTTATTCCTTGTCTGATTTATTTGAACCCCTTTCACCATCCTGCTTTTCTTATTTTTCTACTTTCACACAAATCATCTTATTACCAAGGTTGGATCACAGAACTCCTAAAGGAGTTCTGTGGGTTGGATTGCCCTTTAATACTGATGTTATTGGTGATATGTAACCAGCCCTCTGGTCATTCTTCAATGGTTGGAAGGAAAGGAAAAAGACATGTAATGCCTCCAGTATTATCAGAGTTTGAACAATGGATTCTATCCCACTAACACTTACATGTATGACAAAAATAGAAAAAATAAATATAAAAATGAATCACAACCAATTTGCATCAATATGTGTCATGTTTCTTACATGTACAGGGCACAGCGGGGGGAAATGCGACCAGGGGGGTGTTTCATAAAGCTGTTTGTATTAAAGTTACGAACGACTTTACGCACGACTGGTGATATGTTCTTGTGCTAAATGAGGTATCCCAGATTTTCCCTGGTGTTTTAACATGTGGGACTGAATTTCCAATAACCCTAATCAATTTTGACAAATAATAAACTTTGCATTCGGATGCGTGTTTAACAGCGAGAATTTTAATCCACAAAGATCGAATTTCAACTTTAGCTGATGGGAATCAAAATGATTGAGAATCTGATTAGCAACCAAGAACAGGTACCAGTCATGCGTAAAGTCGTTCGTAACTTTACGAACAGCTTTATGAAACACCTCCCAGGACATACATTAGGGTATATATCCTATAAATGAAGCACAGTGCTGTGAAACATTTGAGGTCAGTTGGTGATAAAATGAATTATCATCTTTCAAATACAAGCCAAGTCCATTTTGCCTTCAAAATACCTTGTAGCAAGAGATAAAAGAAATCTTGTTTTTTCCTGTTTGGCCTGAAGGCCCATTCAGACAGGATGGGAAATAAAAAATGCCCCCCAAAACTTCAACATTTATTTTTCTTGAAAACAAAGATCAGTGAGTACATGTACACACTGGGAATTTTCATTCTTGCAAGCAGCATTAATTTTCCCCCTAGTAAATATTGCCTCTTACCATCCCTTTACATGCAAAATTTGCTGTAATTTTCTATAAAGGCATTTCACCACATCATAGCTGACCAGGGAGTTAATGGAACACCTAAACATGGGCTAACATTTCCTTCTAAAGAATCAAAGATTAACGGGTGAGCATAGTTTGAGTAAGGGTACCATACTAAATATTTTGGCAGGAACAAGTTAATAAATGTAACAAAACACATGCCAAGTACAGTGTACTGCCATTATCCAATCACCAGTGCCAACTGCCATACTCACCCCATACGTTAGCTTCTTCTTTGTGACGCCTTTGATTCCACTGACTTCATAGATATCTCCGTTTGCCATCGTAAATTGTTCAGTTCCCCACTTTTGTTTCATCTCTTCGCTCAGAGAGACAAGAAACATTACTTTGAAAGCAAAGGCTTCTCTCGGGTCATCACGGAAATCTGTGAGTGCAGTCCGTACTTTCCGTCTCAACTTTCTCTTGTCCCACCACGAGAGCCCCTCGTTAAGGGACTTTGGCAAGAAGCGCCCAAAGCGCATTCTTCCATTAAGGTTTGTCAATGTGGTCCCGTTCTCTTTGACATGTTGCATGAAGTCCAGTACCATAAGACCCAATGATTCCTCAGTGCTCAGGCCCAAGAACTCGTCATTGAGGAAACTCTCTCTGTACTGGCAAAACATGTAGTTCACAACATTCTCTTCCAAGAGCATGAACCCTTGGGAATCGCCCGAAGGACACATCGTGGCTGTGTGAAACCTCACCCGATACTCCAGCTGCTGTGACTGTCTCTGTCTCCTGGAGTACACCTGAGCTCTTGGGCACAACCACTTCTTGTTGGTCTTGTCATAGAGTGCAAAGAGATTGCTTGTGAGACGCGGAATGCCACACAACTTGGCTGCCTTCGTGCATACCTGCTCCACAGTGAGTCTCTCACGCCATGGGAGTATCCGATTACCACAAGTGTACGTACGGATTTCCACAGTGTCTGGCTCTGTTCCATTGGGCATGCCCGGCGATTCCCGCGAATTGCGGATGGAGGGTAGGTGCAGCATGTTGACCATGTGTCTAATGCTCAGTTTCTGTGTCATCAATAGAGCTTATCCCAAAATTTGTAAGTGAGAAAAGGCAGCCAGGGAAAGCCTCACTTGGATCATGATATTGCACTTTTGAAGTTAGAATTATGGCTCCTCTGCTGTAAAAGTTTAGATCAACAGTTCACTGCAAGATCGGCATCACTATCATTTCCTGTGTCATCGTCTGAACACATTGTTACACCATAATCTGAGTCCGTAGGAGCATGTGTAATTGCACGTGTATAGTGTATGTGCAGCCAAGGTTGTGTTCATATTCAACTACATGTAGGCTCAATATTGAGACATCCACAATGTCAAAGTACGAACTGAGGATAAAGAAAAGCAATACAGAATGCATCTAAAATACTATTTCAAATATAACATGCACATCACTGAATCAGAAAGTACAGTGTGATCTGCTGTCTTTTTTTAAAACTCAACTTCAGACATAAATTACCTATTAAAAATTGCATACAGCTAGCCACTATTTCAGTCTATCCTTAGTGAATTATGGACCTGATATATTCAGCATTATTTCAGTCTCACAAAGCACCTTTGATTGAGCAACTAGATATTGGCGCTTTACAAATTCCCAGAGTGGACTGGATTGGATTGGATTGGACTGGATTGGATTGGAGCTAGAACCATCTTCTACAAAATTCTCATGAAAGGACAAATTTGAATTCTTTATGGGAAAAACAAGCTTCCAATTTCTTCAAATTGAGAAAATTGCACAAGTAAATTTGCATACAGTCTTCAAATTAACAGGACTAAAACAATATCAATTTCATTACCAAGACCAAATTTATTCCTGTTCATGTCATTAGATTTGATTGTAAATATGTAAATAGGACTTTACTTTTTTTTTTCTTTATCTTTTTTTTTTTTGTTGAGATTCCCTGGAGCCAATTAAGGTGATATTTCTTATTATATTCCACATATTAAGAATCTTGCTCAGGCTTTCAAGCACACCAAAGGAAAAAAGTAGGATCAAAGTAGGATCAAAATTTCGGAAAGAGTAGGAGAAAAGCAGGATTTAGGAGACAGAAAGCAGGATTTAGGAGACAGAAAGTAGGATAAAAGTAGGATATCTGCATGTTCTCCAGATTTTTTTCCCTATGTTGATACATAACTGCCCAGTGTTCTGACTAGACCTCAACAATCTGTATTTATTGCACTTGTACCCATTTTATTGAAAAAACATACTGGATAGGATGACCACATCGACAGATTCCACTTCTTTGAGATGCAATCATGCAAGGAAGCAATGGGTATGACTGCACTTCCATCTTGAAGTGAAGCCCTAAGACCCCTAATTAAACATCTAACTAAAAGAGTGTGTGAGGAGGGTCCTCGTTGGGGGCTGGGTTGTAAAAAGTCACAAAAAGGGAAGAGAATGTTAAAGAAGGGTAAACATAAAGAACTACATAATGAAAGATAGAAATAAAAACAAATACTTAAGGAAATATAGACAGAAGACAAAAAAAAATGAAAATGAAATACAAAGAAGAATAGCAAGAAAAGGCTAAAGACTTGGGGGAAAACAGTAAACTACAGTATAAGAAAAGAGAGAAAGAAAAGGAATACATACAGAAAGATGGAACATGAGAGAGAGAAAAAAGCAAATACATATTAAAAGAAATATAGAAAGAGCAGACAATAGAAATATAATAGAGAGGAATTAGGATGAATAGAATAAAAAGACTTTTAAAAGGGAAAACAAAGAACTACACATGTATATAAGGATAGAAAATGAAAGAGTGAAAACAAGAGTGATAAAACATAAGGACAGCTGGAAAGAGAATTAAAGCAAAGAATTACAAAGCCAAATATAGAAACAAAAAATGAAAGGCAAAACAAAGAAATATATTTTAAAGAAAATAGAGAGAGAATACAGAAGGAGAGATAGAAATGTGTAAAAAGTAAGGAAGGAAAAAACAATAACACAGAAATGTAAAGGGAACTTGGAAGGAGAGGTGGAAAGATAAATACCGTATTAAAGGGAAGGTTGAGTTCTGGGAAAGGTAAAAAAATAACTTGTGAGCTTTCTCATACTTATGTTAGTTTGGAAGATTATCATTGTAGATACATGTATGTCCCCTGAAAAGGATTGCTCTTCAAATGCCCTTACATTCAAAATATGACAAGAAACAGCTGAAATGTTCAGGCCGAACATCTGTGTGCAGTCCCATATACGCATTTCTGTGTGCAGCAGATGTGAATCTCAGCAGGATTGAGGTGATTTCTTATCATTTTGATGATTCAAAATCCTTTAAGCATACACCAATTCTTATGTGCTATATAATCAATCTTTCCCAATTACTTTGAGAGTGGAGACAATTTCTTTAACAATTAAATCTTATGACCAGAACACAACTTCTTTAAAGGAGTAGATAAAATAAAAACAGAAACAAAGAAATGCATAAGATTAGAAAGTGAATTATAAAAAGAAGGTGGGAAATTTTTTTAAATAAGGCACTATAGAAAACAAGAGAAAGAAAAACAAATACATAAGGATAGATCAAAAGGAATTTTGAACAAAAGAATACAAAAGTAAAGATAGAAATTTAAAATGACAGAAGAAAAACAAAGGTAATGCATACAAAGTATAGAATAAGTAGAGAATATAAACAGAAAAATAGAAATACATGTACATGAGAAGGAATAGAAATGGAAGACAAAGGATGGGAAAAACAAATAAATATATAGGGAAAGATAGAAAAGGCTGAGGCTGGCCCTAGACTCATTTTGTCAGTGAAACAGGAGTCTTACTGGTGATGAAGGCTCATGTTTAGGACTCCAATAAATAAGCTACATTAAGATTCTTGTTCATGATTATCTCAAATTTATTTTGAAAAAAAAGTAGGAGAAATTTTAAAAAGGTAGGATAAAGTAGGATAATTGGGAAAAAAGTAGGAGAAGTAGGAGGATTGTCAAAAAAGTAGGAAAAAGCAGGAAAAGTAGGAGTGCTTGAAAGCCTGCTTGCTGTTAGATTGGTCAAAAGGTAATCACGTGATAAAACGTAGTTTTCCCAATCAATCAACCCCAGAAGAAAAGTTTGTGACCTTGACGGAATAATTCTTATGTGTTTCGCTGATCTTTTCAGTCCATTACAGAGTCACAATGCGTTATCAATATTTTGGGCAAGCGCAAAATGAAAGTGCGTGACCTTTACTAATAGTCAAATTGAAAAGTGCGTGACCTCTACGAATAGTCAAAATGAAAAATTTGTGACCTTTACGAATAGCTCCGTAGGCGTACCAAAATAAGCGCGCATGTCCAATCGCGCGCTTAAAATGATTGGACATTTTCAAACTGAAACCACATTTTGACACAATGATAATTCACTCTTGTTTCAATATTTATTGGCACAGATGTACTCACTAATTATTCAACAGTTCAACAAATTTTTATTTTTTTTGCTTAATAATTTCATGTTTGTATACATGTAGATCATTATCAGCCTATCATGTTTCACTGACATGCATGTACATGTAGCCAGCATGTAGTCCCATTGGTTGCATTAAAACAAACTTTCATATATATGTGACCAGGCACCACAAATCCACCAAAAAGTGGCCAGATATGAATTTTTAGTTAAGGTCTGATTCTGAAAGAGAAGATTCTCAGCTTTAAAATGATATAACTCATCAGCATTAGACATTCCTAACCAACTGTACAAAGAGTAGAATGGCCAGTCCCACATAATGTTACTTTTGAGAAATAGGGGTTTAAAGTTTACAATCATTTGAAGCACTCTGGCTTGCAAAGTATTGTGCAAAGATGACAAAAGGAATATTAGAACTCAATAGAAATTTCTATACAGGGATTATCAGATTGTCTTAATACCTGGCATACATGTACTCCATGTACATGTAATTACAAGTAAGCATACCCTCATCATAGCGGACAGGTATCAATACAAGAATTTACTCTGTTTCAAAGTTACTGCAGATCAAAACGAGACAATTATTCAGGGTCATAAAAAAGAGAACTAATACAACAAAATACAGAGAAGACAGACATACATGTAATGTAAGTCTACCGTACTAAAAACTGTCAAAAGTACCACTTTAAATTGTTTGGTGCCTCCAAATTTTTATATTACTAAGAAAAATGCATGTACAACATGTACTCTTTCAGGAAATATCCAAAACTAAAATTTGACCATGCCAACCAAAAAACACATTTATGGAGCTCTAACTGAAAATCACAGAGTGTGACTTTTTGGTGGTTTTGTGGTGCCTGGTCACATATGTTCATGCACACATACCTTGTATAAATTTAACTCATTTTCTGATGAACTTGATCATCACCTACCTTTGTCTGCTTCAATGAAAGCTTATGTAGAATTCACCAGAAATCTGCAAAGAGGAAAGAAAATAAAGATTTGAAATTCATTTACAACTGAAAATTGTTTGGCAGAATAGTCTTAAACATAAAGTTTACCAATCACCTAAAAAAATAATTTGTGTACAGCTAGAATGTCAATATTCAACCTCAATACACTGTATGTACCTGGCCTTCTATGGGCGAGTACGAAGAAAACAAAGGAAAATGTAAGACCCTCTCGTGCGGGCCCTTACATGTATTATATGCGAGTGCGTCGACTAGTCTCCTCACAAGTCGCTACATATTGTTTATTGGGCGTGTATTTCAAATATCTCTTTATAGAAATAACATTCCAAGCTCATATTTTGAATAGAGCATATCGACATTGAAGCCCTAACATACAGAACAAAATATTTTTTGGTGATTGGTACACCTTTTAAAGTTTAGTACAATTTCTGTGATTACCAGAAGATGAGAGTAAGATCTTTTCCACATGTATACATACACATCAGATGAGGTTTCATAATTCAAATTACATACATGTCAATACAAGGGAGCCTGTTTATTCCCCATGACACGAGCAATTCAAAGAAAAATGGGAGAAAAAGGTGGTCGAAAGCTCAAATAATATACGAGCATAAATCAGTCTTGGTCTTTACAGTTGTACGATTGTAAACAATTAATGTACCTGGAACCAGTTACATTTTCCTGCTTGAACTGAGGCGAAAGTGGTCAACTCAAAACCAACATCTTCAAACTGAAATTCTTCTAAAAGCTCATAGACAATCTCGGTAGCAAAATCATACTGGCAAGAAACTTATCTGAAATAGTCATATACTATTCTCCTTTTATCTTAAGACACATGTACAAGATTATTGTAACATTCCATTCACGATTTCAAACAAATTTTAGTGTAAATATCTGTAAGAAACGCTTGGTAATGGCTTTTCACTGCCTCACGCTAAGACCATATCCACCCGAAGGTTCCCCACACAATAAACCCAGCGCTTCGCCCTATGTGTAGTGTATTCTGTATACACACAGCAATCCTCATGTAAGTAATGTGTGTGCCCGTTGTTTGAATTTACATCCCCTCTTTTGGGGGCCAGGGATTTTTATTACTTTTCACCTCTCATTCGATAATTATTTCACTTGAGGAGGAAAAAACTTCACAGCATCTTAGTTATGTTAGTACCCTGCTATTTATTAAGTAAAATCAAAGAAATCTCACGAAAAGTTTTTGAGGGCTTCCCAAAACTATCTGTTACCTTTAATCCTTGACGAGCATTGTAAGTCATGTCAGAAACCTCATTGGGTGACTTCACACTCGGTGTTGGTGTTTGGGGTTGGTGTTTAGAGCAATAGTTCTCCTAAAATACAGCTCCAACACCGGTGAACATCGGATTAAGGAGCCGATACCGATATCCTAACAAAGTGCATCAATAGCTTAACACTTGCAATGGCGTCAGTACCAGTATCAACGAGGGAAAAGTTGAATTGAACTATTGAATTATTAGTCTAGAATATTATAAAATTACAAGAGTAGTCAGATAATTCCAAAAGCAATCCTTATTTGATCTAAAATGTGGTAAAAAACTTCACGGAAATGACAGCAACAGCAAAGTTAGATTTAATTTTTCTCAAGTTCCTCACTTGCAGCACAAAATACTGTGGAAATAGGCATAGAAACTAGGGATCAGTTTTTCTTGGCTTTATCAAGTAATAAAGACAAATTATGTAAAATGACTTAAAAGACACCTAGCATGGGCATCGGGCAAAGTACATGCACATGTAGAAACACTTCACCAGGCTTTTAGCCAGGAGCACATTTGGGAATCCAAATGACACCCATTTCTTGTGGAAAGATGCCTTGTGATTTCTCTTTCATCCAAATCAATTAATTGCCATCTTTTTTCTTTTTCCTTTTTTTAACACTCCTTTTTACATGTTGCTTCACAATGATCATGGACTGTATTCTTGAAAGCTTCAAACGTGCTAAAGGGCATCAACTTAGTCTATTGATTTCCAGAGTGCCAAGCATCAGCAATCTCTTCATCTTGTTCAAATGTACACTATTCTGGGACTAAATAAATAAATAAAAAGTGGATCATTATTAAACAACTTTTGCATTTATCATTTCAAGCTGAAACCTGTTTCACTAATTAAAATGCATTTCGTAAAAATATTTCATTGACTTGTACAGAATGGAGATGGGCAATATTCTGAAACTATGTTAATTAATATTATGTTAGGGAAAATGATGCACATTGTCATAAAAAACTATATTCGAGTGGAACAAAGTTCTGTTCATTATTCGTGCCTGTGCAGATATCTCTCTTTTTACTATATACATGCATACAAAACCATTAACTAATGACTTGTCCTAACTTGATTTATTATGAGTATCTTTTTACTGACATAAAAGATAGCATAAAGTAAAGGATGGTGTTTTCAGCCGGGAGCAGAATTCGGCCGGTACGACGTATGCATGGCAAAAATCACTTTAAAATGCATAGCATGACAGCATATCACATATTACACACATACAATACATACCAAAGTCAAAGTCAAGGGGAACCGTGGTAGCAATGAAAAAAATAACCATAAATATCACATTTTAGCAATGTAATCGGCAGTCCCGCTACCCTAATCTGAAAATTCTCGTGTTTTACACATGTCCGTAAGGAAAATGGGTTCCAAAACTGAGCTGTATTTCAAGAAATTTTCAGTTTTAGATCGGGATTTTTCATATATGTCACAAGCTCAAAAGTGTCCCATCGCATGTTACAGTCAAAGATAGTCGGTGCGTGAGATGCACACGCGATATCTCCATTAGTCTTGAGATTTCAATTCTGATATCGCGGGAGCATTGGACGCCGGCTCTGGCCGCTGGGACTTTTGATCAGCGGGCAAACGCACTGCGCGCGCGCGCTCCCCATTGACTTTGTACATGCGGCCGAAAATTGTCTCCGAGACAGGGTAAATGAAAATGAATATTACCATGGCAATTCTTGATTTTCTTTCGGGATTTTTTTTTTGTTAAAACAGTAACAATATTTCCTCTCATGATTTGAGTAACAAGTGAAAATAAATATGAAATAATGAGTGGAAAAATAGGATTTTTTTTTCTTAAGTGGGCCGAATTCTCCCCCCCCCCCCCCTTACTCTACATGTACAGTGTGTTTTCATGGCAGCATTTTACGAAACCATACATCATTCATGGACATCCCATAGAAATCTGTGTAATCAATAAAGTATTTCAAAAGGATGTCATGGATGTCGGCAAATTGTATGTATGACAGTTGTAAGCTTTAATTTTCTCAGTGCACTAACAATTTCCAGCTAATGAAGTATATACATGTACATGCACCCATTGTCCGATCAATCTGACTAATTTCTCCTCATATTAGATAATAGAACTGATCAAAACATACAGCCATCTGTCTTTTTATGTAAACACACTGTGCAAGCAATCACATACATGTATATATTCATGACTGGCCTGGGTAAAAGTATAACAGAAAAACATGATAGTCCTTTAGTTTACATACATGTAGAATAGCTTACACTGTACTTACATGTACATGTACACTCTACAACATGGACACAGATCCTCTGATAAATGACCCAAGAAACACATGAATGCTTGTAAAAATGCGCACACAGTCTGCAGAGCCAAATGCCAGTCATGAAAACCCTGCATGTACAACAAGTTATATCCTGTGCTTGCTTGGATTGCAATGAGAGCAGCAGGCTTTCACAACCAAGCTTGCTCCCCAGAAGGCAGAGCATCAAATAGTAGTCTAACCATGAACCTGGCATGATAGCGAAGGTAATATATCAACCCTAACGCACTATACATGGTGCGCACACACACGCATATTAATGTTGCTGTGTGTAAGAATAATACAAACAGCTGGTATAGCCTGTCCACACTGAACAGATATTTACTTTACACACAATTTATGTAATTTTGTGCACACAATATATAAACATCAATTATCATTATTGTGTACTTTAAATGTATCACTGACATTGATAAGGTGTACATTATATATCGGTGTCTTGTTCAAAGGGTCAATGCATGTTCTAAACATTTGTGCATCAGTGTGTGTGTATTTGTAATGACAGTGAATGGAGGTGTGTGTATTCATAATCTGCACAAGTGCTGAGCTGTGCAGGGACAAAGTAATCAGCAATCATTCCTTGTAAATGATTCTACAGGAAGAACACATTTTCATGGTGGGCACTAAACTGAGTTTGTTCTTCATCTAGAAAGAAATTCGTCAGATAGATCATAATTTTTTTGCAGTCTATGTTGGGGTTTGGGGGGGGGTTTTTTTCACTTTTTGTCTCATTATGTGTGTGGGGTTTTTTATCAATATATTATACAAATATACCAAGCTGTGAGAAAGTATGGTGGAAATTATTTATCTGAGGAGGGACTGGCATAGTACTATTTTTTCCTCGGGGCAAAGCCCGAGGAAAAAATAGTACTATGCCAGTCCCTCCAAAGATATATAATTTACACTATACTTTCGAACTAAATGCTTGGTATATTTGTTTTATATCTGTTCTTTAACTAATTCAAAATAATCCTCTCCTCATTTGTTTTTTGCAGCAATGTAGAATCTCGCCAAAACGCTGTCCAAATCTTGATTTGAAAGTTCCTCAAAAGTGATGTTAGCCACTCTGCAGAATTCACAAAAAACAACCAAACCAAACTTGATCACTTTCTTCGTATTTGAACTGTCAGTGGAAGCAATAAAATCGTCGATAATCTGCCCCTTGGAAGAGGTCAAAGCGAACTTCCTCGGAGGCCGCCATGTTTGTTTACATATCCGATCCGAACCGATTAGCTACCAGCTGATCTGGATCGAGCGCTATATAGTGCGGGGCTAAAGTACTGGTGACCTGCGCCGATACTGCAGGCGGCAAGGTTATGAGCAGTCCGTATAAGGACTCGCTTAGCGGGGTCGTCTGTGCATTCGAATTTTACACAAATTTTGTCAACGAACAGTGAGCATGCGCAGTAGTGCCTTGGAAGAAAATATCAAATAGAGCATGCGCAGTTCTGCCCAGGAAAAAAATAGTTAAAGCTTTTTGGAGCTCTGGCAGAGATTTGTTTTTCCTAGTGAAATTATATTTTATCACGTGAGCACCAATTGACCAATCATGTATTTAGAATACTCATTAATATTCATAGAAGGGATATAATGTTTATTATCAATGTGATTATATGTTAATATCGTTTTATATTTGTTTTGTACTTTTGGTTTTACCTTTTATCTTCTTTGAATAAAAAAAAAGACATTCAAAACAATTATTTGTAGTCTTGAGCATTCAGTGGAAATCTTTTGAGATTTAGTTTGAGAGTTTCATACAAAGGCAAAGTGTCATTTTAAGTAACATACCATCTTAATAAAAGACTTTGCTCTGTGTCGCTGATGCTTCCTACTTCAGCCTCTGGCTCAGAGACAGAATTTGAGTTCTTCTCAGGCTCGATCCTACAGGTCCTCTGCTACGATTACTGGCTGATTCTTCCATTATTACTGCACAAATTCTTGCTGAAAATTGATAGATTATGCGTATAGTGGAAGTCACCGCTCATATTATGTACAGCTGGCTAGCTGGCTTTATACATTACACTTGGAACCGTACATACTGCATATTATACACACAATAAGCAGGGAGCGCGCACAGGAAATTACAAGTGGCTTTGCCGATTTTAAAATTACTTGCAGAGTAAAATTTTTTATTTCCTGTTCTTTTTTAACCTAGAAAAAAATAGATTATCCATTTTATTTGATGCTGAATTTTGTTTCAATACACTAATGCTATATAGTTTTACTGCACCTATAGAAAAATCATTTGACAAGTTTGGCGTGATTTCTTGAGATTTGAATCCATAACATCATCAAAATGTACATCCTCATACTACAACTATTGAAATTATTTTTTTTTTGAAAATTCAGTATCTTCAAACAGTATGGTTTAAAAATCCAGGTAATGGGTAACATTGCAGTTTTATATGATATCTGTAATTCTTCCTACTGCAAGTAGTTAAATCTAAATCAACGTAAGTGTGCTCTATTTTATTCCCTCAATTTCCCATGTTTTGTAGACACACTCGCTGAGGTCCGAGTCCAGAACATGCGCTTTCTCCTTGCTAGCATTTATACACATGATAGTGCAATATCAATGGACATGTAGATCTAGATCAGCCCTCCTAACTCTGATCTATTTTGCCCTCGTTGTATATCAATTGTTGATTTTATAAAGGATCATTACAATCAGATAGTTGCATTGAATAAATGAACCAACATGATAATAAAAGTATCTAATAACAGCAAGGAAGCAGCATATCGGAAGGCGAATAGCTGCAAGTTACATGCATTTACCAGGTAACAAACGGGAAAGAAAAAAGTGCCTCCGACAATCAAGACCGAGGCTCGCGAAGCTTTCCTATCTTTGCATACCGTACTAGATATAGCTAAAATTTGCTTGTAATATTTTCTGTAATGAAACTGAAGAAGTTGCCATATTTTGCAAGTGTATTTTGGTCATAAAGAGGACGCTCTGCTGTATATAAATGTTACATTCACACCGCTTACTCTGGGTCGTTGCGACCCCGTAGATCTACACACTGAATCACAGCTGGATTTCAGCCTACAGCTACAAGTAACAGGAAACGCATGACAGTCACAATTTTGTGGGATAAAACAAACTTCACTTATCTTTCGGGAGTCATACGTCACAACTCCGCAAACATTAAAGGAGAATGAAACCAGGGGAAAAATCAATTTTGATGAAAAGAGAGGATAAAGAGAAGCAATTTTTTTTAAAGTTCCATCAAAATCGGTTACGAAATGAGAAAGTTATAAAATGAAAGTTTGAAAAGTCTCAATTTACTTTCTATGGCGATTCTCATATTGGCAATGTTGCTTCAAAGTGACAGGTTTAGTAGTACAACTCTTCATATGTTTTGTACACAAAATTTCATATTTTCTCCATTATCTCTCAAGGAGTCAAGGTGCAGCTCGTCTCCTTAGCTCAAGATATATCCTGGGAAAATTTATTTGACACAACATATATTGAGTTCACAAAAAGACAAGCAGCATCTTTAGAGATAATGGAGAAAATATAAAATTTTGTGTACAAAACATATTGAGAGCTTTACTACTAAACCTGCCATTTTGAAGCAACATTGCCAATTTGAGGATCGCCATAGAAAGTAAATTGAGACTTTTCAAACTTCCATAACTTTTTCATTTTGTAACCGATTTTGATGGAACTTTTTTTAAATTGCTTCTCTCTATCCTCTCTTTTTATTAAAATGGATATTTCCCCGGGTTTCATTCTCCTTTAATGTATGAATGCAGAGTCTCATATTTTTATACCCAGATACAATATGAATCATGATTATTTGATGATATATTGCTCCTGTTCTGAAGGAGAAATAAAATCTCTCGAAGGAACATGGACTCGTTCATTTTTTCAGAGAGGGGTGCAGTATAGATCTACAGGTTGAATGAAGTGAACTTTCATATCATATCCACATAATTCGCAATTATTTGGATGAGAGTTAATTTTTTATAATTATTATGCATTGATACAAATTATGAGTAATTTTAAGCACAAATAGAAAAATGTCTGAGGGCATTTACGGACGAGTAATGTGAAACACCCTTACATAAAGATCGATGCTTTGTATGCTTTTATATACATGTAGGTCGCCATAATGAAGACTGCTTATCTGTCAACGCAATGGACGATTATCACAACTTTTGAAGAACAAAATAATTTTATTTTAAGTGCAGCATTTCTCTCTCTCTACAACGCTTAGTGCTAGCTAGCTACATGTATGTGCCACGGCATCAAGCACGGCATATGTTCGTGGATCTGGAACTGGAAGATACCATGACTGCAAATAATTCCCGGATGTTGACGAGACAATGCATTATGGGCAAACTTTTCGCTATATGCGGTATGGAGAATAGTGTTGTTCGTCGAGACTGTTCCCTTTTAATTCAGTAAGTTTCATCTACATGTACATTTAATTATTTGCAATAAAAATAATAATAGAAGTGATAAAAAACAAGTGCACCAGTCTGGTTCAGGTCTTGCTCAAGAAACAATGAATTCTTTTTAACCTGTTGATTACTGAACTCCCTTATTCTTTTCTACATGCAGGAACCAACAGTTCTTATAACAGGAAACAATGATCATCTGAAAAAAAATTTCTATAGAGCTACTTGACAGCTTCAGACCTCACTGATAACTACATGTATAACAAGATACATGTATAACTGAAAAGTTACCAGTAAAGGTATACCCTACAACATTCTGCGTTCCGGCGTGACGTCATTTTCCTAACGACGACCCTAGTAACGCCTCAGTGGGTGAAAACACGGCCCGCTTGAGCGTTGTTCTTAGTTGACTTCGGTCCCACACGTAGCATTTGCGTGCAGTAAATCAATTGCATTTTATTTGTATGCACTTAGAACGACTCTCGCACAGCGAACATCATCGGAAATTCACTTCTGGCAGGATAACCTCATACTTGTAGTCCACTCCTGAGTGGTTGATGTCATATTCAGGGAATTCAAAAAATATAAACAAACCTTTCACAAAACTGAGTAGGTAGGACTGTACAAAGTCCCATACTGTAACGCTACGATACTATGAACAGCTGCATGAGCGAGTTTATGTTTTTGGTTCCCAAGACACATTTTCTGTCTTTGAAATCTCTATAGATCTATTGGTAAATATACATATTTATATATAAGACTGAAGCTAAATATCAGCAAGATATGTACCTAATATGAAATAATCCGAACGTATTTCGTCAGTTCCCAGCGTTTGTTGTTATCTGGATTTTTCCTGCCGATTTCGATCGCGTTTACCCATTTTCCCCATCTTTCGCGATCACGATCACGAAAAATACAAAATGAAAGAGATTATCCCTGCATCATATTGTGGTTGTGACAACCTATGGCACATCAAATTTTCGGCATTTTGATGAAGAAAAGAAAAAAACGTTATTGCCACAAAACCAAAATCACCCAGCAGCTGCCATCAAGACGAAAGTTCCCGGATGTCCGGAACACAGAATACTCGCACGTACTCACAACAAACATGGATGTAGTAGGGTGTACATGTACCTTTAATTGAAAATCTTGTCATCATTATGATGTTATTGTTATCGATAAGATCTGACCAGGCCTTAGATACGAAAATTTGTGGGTGAACGACTACATGTAAGGGGCATGACGAAAATAAAGGATAACATATGAACCCTGCACACAGAAGTGGTGAACCCACATCAGACTTTGGTTTTGGGCTCATGCATGCGCATACTGGTGTGTCAAGTGATCTTCTCAGGAGTTGCTTTTGTCTTATATTTTTTTAATCAAAGGTTCTTAAACTTTGAATTTCTCTGTAAAGAAGTAATATTTTAAGCTGATAGAGAATCCAAACATCCAAAGCTAAATATTTTTTTGGTGACTGGTCCCCTTTAAAATCCATATTATGTCTGTGCTGGCATACTAACTTAGAGCAACCAACATTGAACTGAATTCATCTACAAAACATCTCTGTTCTTTTGCATGTGTGAACCCAGAATATAATACTGAAACAAAACACCAATGTATGGATGAAAAGCACTGGTACGGAAATTGGAAGTGTGACTTGAAGTACAGAATTTCACTCTCCTCACCAAAGTGGTTACCCTTAAAACTGCTATTATGCAAGACCTTGGTTTTTGAGGAACGGAAAGAAGGTATGAAATTACAACTTATTCTACTAAACTCTGATTAAAAATTAATGACACTCTTCTCTCCCAATGTTCTCTTTTTTTTTTCTTTCTTTCTTTTTTTTTTTACTGCATTTCTTCTTCTTTCCCCTCCTGTTTCTTATATTCATCAATATTATCCAATATATTTCTGTCTCTTTCAGAATTCTATTTCTAGATCATCAATTCTAGTTTTCTCTGCAAAATATTTAATTCAATGAAATTCAGACTCTTGCAGAATTTAAGTGTACTTTTTTTTCATATGAAAATCAAATCCAAGAGGAATGAATAGCTTTCTGCCATCATGAAGGCTCGATGTACATAGACATTGTGAATAATGCATTCAAATTTTCAATAAAAATTCATGCACGGTCTGAAGAAGGTTTGCAGAAATCATCTTGTCTAAGAAGGCCTATAGAGTATAGATACATACTACTCCGGTTGTACATCTACATGTACATAACATAGACATCACTGAAGATGACTTTTTTGAAGGAGAGATTTCAAAAATTCTCCTGGAACAAGTAAGACATCTACCCACATTTTTGTTAAAATGTGATGTACTTGTATAGGTTTGCAAATCATAAAAATGAAATTTCTTTGACTTTTTTTTTTTTGGGGGGGGGGGTATACATGTACTAATTACTTGCTTTTTTTCACAGCTCTTAATTTGGAGCTTCCCAAAGGTTCATGTCAATTCCTCTCCACTCCCAGGTATTTTGGTTTTAAAGATAAAGTTCAGTTCTGGTCATTACATTTGTTAAAGAAACTGTCTAAACGCCATTGGGAAAGGTTGATCATGTCATATCTACAGAAGAATTGGTGTATGTATATCAGGAGGTTTCAAATTTAATTCAAAATCATCAAAATGATAACAAATTGACCAAATCTCACTTAAAAGCACATGCACTACACACAGAAATTGGTATGGGACTGCACAAACATCTTCATTTTGTTTTCCATTTTTTAGATCATATTTTGTCATGGTTCAGACTCAAGTCAGTCCTAAATCATACATGTAATCAACAAATGTGATGTATTCTACAAGTATACATCACAAAAATATAAATTTCTATTCTGTGGGAAGGAGGGGGGAAGTAAATGTAAATGTACAGGTAAATATGTCCAAGCAGGGGTGGTTCAATTGTTATGAACTAACTTAAAGAATTCATGACACATTATAAACCCTTCAAAAAATGTTCTGCAATTAAAGTTTGAGCATTGATATCTTACTTGTTACCATATTATCACACATGAATTTGGTATCATTGAAAAGCCTGTTTATTCCCCTTTATAACAATGCCCCATTTAATTATGTAATCATAGAATGTGCTATACACCTGAATATAAAGCCAAGTCAAAAGTGAAATGTTGCAAAATGCATTCTCATTGTACACTCTCAGAAATGTTGGTTAAAAATCATTAGGTTGGTTCAAATATGAACCTACCAACTGTTGGTTAAAAATAAATTGTATGTAAAACATATGGGATTTTGTTTTAACCAACAGTTGGTAGGTTCATATTTTAACCAACCTAAAAACTTTTCTGAGAGTGTATGAATTCCCCTTTGTTTGAAGGATACATGTAGATTGTGTTTGAATGATGTTGAGGTGGTCATTTGTGAAGTGCAATGTTGTTTTCACCTTTTCCCTGTTGACAATAACAATGCATTTTGCAACATTTCACTTTTGACTTGGCCAGGGGTCCTGCACAAAACTTGCGTTTAATCGCAACTCCTAAAAATCAAACGCAAGTCCTTAATGCTCACTTCTGATTGGCTGAAAATAAAGTTACGTTTGATTTTCCTGAGTTGCGTTCAAACGCAAGTTTTGTGCAACGGGCCCCAGGTGTACTGCACATTCCATAATTACATTATCAGTACAAATGGAGCATCATTTTAAAATAAAAGGGGAATAAACAAGATTTTCAATAATACATACCAAATCCAAGTATGATGATATGATGATGACGATGATGACTGCTTGTATAGCGCCAGTATCCGCCCACATGTATGCTGGGCGCCAGGGCTTTAGCCAGGATTTAAAAATTGAGTGTCCAAATTAAAAAGCAGGGTGTCCAAAAAATTGGGCGAGCGCAGCGAGCCGTTCAGGGGGTCCAGGGGGCAGCGCCCCCGGCGGGGGTAAAAGGGGGCAGCGTCCCCTTTCCGCTGGAAATTTTTCATTATTTCTATCTAAAAAGACACTGTTTCCTTGCTTGTTTACTCCTAGCTTGCTGGAATTATCCCCTCAGTGTTTAAGGTAAAAACATGTTGAAGTTACACATTCTGATTTGTTTTCCCTACATGAATGTAAGTTTTCATTATACATGTATTAATGTAAGTATTACTTTACCACCAAGTTAACACTGTACCAATGTTGAACAAAAAAAAAATTTTCGCCAGCTCTCCAAAAGTCGCTCAGTGGGGGGGGGGGGGGGTGTTATGGGGTCCAGTTCCCCTCCATAATTCTCTGACAAGCAAAAAAAAAAAAAAAAAAGGTTTCCTGGTCGAAAAGGGGGGGGGGCACAATCGCAAATGGGGGGGGGGGACAATGCATTGTTTTTCCCTCAAAAGGGGGGTGGCACGGGCCGGGATTGCCCCCCCCCCCAATCCGCCACTGCGTATATGTACGTACGTACATAAATACACTGAATGCGCACAGTTCCGGGCGATTTTTCTTTTCCAATTTGTTTTTCGCGGATACCATTTCACTTGATGAGCATCAATCTCGCGCGCGATAAGTAGAAAACCCCGTCATAAATCCACCGATTTCTTGAGTTTTAGCGCGTTTTCGGTGACTCTGTTCCTCACAACGCGACTTAAGCGCCGCGTGACTTTAAAAAATGGCACTAATTCCGTATTTTTGAGGCAGGCTTTGGCTTTACAGATTGATTTTTTGAGGTGACTATGGACTTAATGTGGTAAGGAACAATGTATGATAATGCGTTTCGGAAAGAAAATTTTCACAAAAGGTGTCGCGCAAAGACTAAGTAGCTACAGCCTAGACCCGTACGCACGTACGGTACTTGTTTGCGGGAGCGTTTGCGACTTCGACTTCTGCTGAGAAGCCGAGGATATAAATTATCGTGAATACAAAACATCTTTACAAAAACTGAAAGGGCGTCCATCAAATGATTTTTAAAAGGCGTCTTGCAAATTGATCTTTAACTATTAAAAGGGCGTCCATCAAATGATTTTGATCAAGGCGTCTTGCAAATTTTGCTGGGCGTCTTCCAGAAGAAATGGGCGTCCAAAAGACGCCCAGACGCCCGGCTGGCTAAACCAATGCTGGGCGCTCATGGCGCTTGCTCTAGAACGTCTCACAAATTTGGGGTATGTACATGTAGTACAGTAACAAGAGAGATTTCAATGCTGAAACTTGAACTGCAGAACTTTTTTGAGGGGTTTATTTAAAGTTGTCCATGTAAGAAAGCAGGTAGTCAAGTAAGGAACCAATTGACCTACACCTTCTAAGTCTTATTCCAGAGACTTAGTAATCCGGTTTCAATTCCTTACCCAAAATATTAGTTAGCGCATTGACTTGGAAATAATCAAACCCTGCTCTACCACTGAGCAATCATGCCTACCACACTGAGGGTAAGGCCTAAAACTATACCATCTAGATATGTTACACACTTCAGTATTTGCCTCTCTAATCTAAATAGATAAGTGCTCAACAAATTTTTAACAATAATAATGAATGTTCATTTTGAGGTGTAGGCCTAAATATATATAGTCAAGCATTGTATTTCCAAACAGGATGGTATTACCGAACGCGGACAGTTAGGTTACATGTAGGCGCATTAAAATGGCTTAACCCTTTCATACGCGTGGGACTACGCGCATGTTCTCCACACTATTTGACACAGAGAACAAAGGGCAGCAGATCATAAAATGAGGCCAAAAAAACGTAAATAATATCTTATTTTTACATGAAACCAAGAAAACAATTAAATAATTGATTGAAACTCCCTTATTTTGAAAAATGTCTCTATTTTGAATGAAACTTTAACCTAAAACTGCCGATTTCAAAGACCTCACGACCGATCCGTTCCTATCTAACGTTTAGAGAGAGAGAGAGAGAGATCACTGCATAACATGCATGCAGTGGCCGTTGTTTATATATTGGCAACCCTCGATTTAAAGCATGTTCGTGTAGACCTGCCCAACTACGAGTGATAACAAAAAGTGTGTGTGTAATATTTTTGTTGATTAGACTGAGCATAATGAGGAAATTTCTCCCATAGGGGCACGTTCGGAAATACAACACCATTTTCAAGGGACCAAAATGCCGCGTCATTGGGAAGGGGTTAGCTCGGAAGGGAATATCGTATTAAATCTACGTTGTCTTTTTTAAATTCCATCAACTTCTTTTTCTGTAGGACTTTGAGCATTCATTATGTAAGTTTGACAGATATTCGTTTGATATTTTATTTGCTTTGATTTTCTGAAAAGTGTTCGGAAACTGGATCCACTTCCATACACTGTACATGTACGGTCAGGCAAGTTCAGCCCAATATAAGTCCACTGTTTACTGTATATTTTTCCAGGGCAGGGTTGAACTTTGAAAATTATTCTAACAACACCCACTTCCTCAAGGCTCAATGAAATCAAAACAACAATATGTTTAGAGCCTAAAAATAGCACAAAATTCAGTAAACATTGCTAGCATTTCCTCATGGAAGGTACATGTACATATGTATAGGTAGTAGCAGGAAGCAACACTTATGATCACACACACCCGGACACCCCATATTCTCACTCACAAAATAACAGCAGCTTCAATCAAAGTATTGTGTTTTTGTGAAGTGCATACAGTACTATGAGATACATGTGGCATTTTTAAATGCTTTCAAAGTAATTTTCAAAAATGATTTACAAGCTGTATTTCTGCACAGTGCACTTAGAATAAATCCTCAAGGTATACATGTATGTACATGGCGGCCTACATGTACCCATTAACACCTTGGTCAAAAACAAAAAAAAACTGTAGATGAAAGGCCTATATAGCAGTTGAAGGCCATAAGCAGTAGGCAGAACTTTAAACCCTAAACCTTTCAATTGAGAAGTCAAAATTAATGAATTACTCTATCACACCTCTAATACTACTAGCACTTGTGTAAATGAGAGTTAACAACAAACCAACAGAACTGCCCTAAAAAGCAGCCCAGAATACCCCACTCACACCAACAAGACAAACACCACATCGAACATAAAATGACATTACCCCCAAGAATCAGTTGGTTTGAGTTGGATGTGGAGTTCATTTGGCAGTGTGACTGAGGCATAGGCGCTTCCCCATGCCACTAGAGTTCAATGCTTTTGTACAGCTGCGCGCCTCATTTCTGAGTGCTTTACAACAAGTATGACATGTGTCTTTTATCCATATATTTCATCCAGAAATGAAGAATCTATTGATATGGCCACTGGAAAATGGTTCTGTCTGGTAACGCTACCATTAGTCATATAGGTGACACAACATTTGCTCCTGAGACATTTGCTCCTCCGTCCATATCTCAAAAGGTCAAAGGTTAAGGTCAAGGTCATGATTTGGTTTTTTGTTAAGGACAATGTGAAGATTGGATTAGGGTTAGGGTTAGGGTTAGGGTTAGGTTTAGGATTAACATGGCAAAGTTATACGGCAGCAATTGTCGCAGGAGCAAATGACATGGAACCGTCATACAGTATATCATGAGATTTTTCATTTATGGATGAAATAAATGGAAAAATGTCATATGTCCTATGGAACACATTGCACAGAATCACCCCTTACATTTTATTTTAGAGAGGCATGTGTCCCAACTTTCATTGAAATCTACATCATGACGAGTCAATGGTGAATGACTAAAGATAGGTGGCTGCATACTCATACCTTAGACCCCTGTTACACCGGAATCCTAAGGAGTCCCAGGGCACCCCGAGACTGGTCTCAGGTAGGTTTCAAATCCAGTGTAAACGCACAAAACCTACCCGAGACCACTTCTGAGTAAACCAGTCTCGGACTACCTAGCGATGTGGTCCGAGACTGGTTCAGGGGCGCCCCGAGACTCCTTAGGATCCGGTGTAGAGCTAACCTACCCGAGACTGGTTTGTTCGCTGCTAGCACGTGTGGGATTATTGCATCATCGCGAACACAGCGCACACTAAATACAGTCTGCCCATGCCCACAACGTCCGCAAACAGAAAGTCTCACTCGAAACCTGTCTCAGGTAGCTTTTCGCAAGTCGGTGTAAATGCACATACATGTGTAAAGCATTCTCTCCGACTGCCCGACTGCCAATACCCCATCTACGGTGAGTCAGTACCAGTCTGAAGAAACCTGCAAAAACTAGTAGGCAAAAGCTAACAAGGAACAACCAAATTGATTGTGAAATGATGAAAATTCATTTTGATAGCACAAAAAGCAGTCTTGGGGTGCCCCAAGACTCCTTACGATTTCGGTGTAACAGGGATCAAAAAATTTGGGTCAGCTTTCTGGAAAACAGTCTCGGGGCGCCCCCGAGACTGGTCTCAGGTAGGTATTTCAGGGTAACAGGGGTCTTCGCCACCCTGCCAAACCGGCTCCAAACAGACCGATTCTTGGCCTTTTATTTATTTGGTGTGGGTCTCGCTGGTGTGACGATGGTATCAGATGTTTCATGAAGACATGATCTGCAGTACACAAATTAAAATGTGCCATCTAACTAGCTTGATAACCCTTTCATGACAGGAATTATTTAAAGGCTAAATTGATCACATTTCGTTCTTCAAATTGGCAACAATAATATTTTTCTTTTAGTGCTACATGGTTCTAACAAAATGCAATGTCTTTGAAAACAATATACATCATTAGAAACTTAGTCGAAAAGTTGAAAAAATTGCCAATTTTGATAAAAAATAGTGATTTTGAACCTCTCAATGTGTTGCCAATTTAAGGATTATGAAGCTTATTCTCCTTTTTGAAATTCCTGGCATCAAACGCAATATGGTCATGCAACAAAAATGGACACAATGTGTGTAGAAATTTTTGCTTTTTCTACTCCTGCATCTGATATATTTTTTAGAGCTCTGAATCAAAAGTTATTGAGCCAAACCACAAAATGTGGTCAATTGTCTTGAAAGGGTTAATAGCTCTATACCATCCCAGAATTTTTACAGACTACATGTACATGTACCTGGTAGTATCTATACCTGCTAACCATAAGAAGCTCTGCTTACAAAATAAATATCAAAAACTTAGAAGCGTCATAACCAATACCTGGAATATGTATCATCTTTATATTATCATATTTCTTGCCAATTTCTATTGTATGCAAGTGAATTGACAAAACCAACTTCTTTTTAGTGTCTTTACATTGTTGTTTGTTTGTGTTTTGTTTTGTATTTTTTGTTGTTGTTGCTGTTGCTGCTTTTGGCACATCTATAATAATTAATACGCTAAGGCGACGCGGGAGGTCCCGCGCCCGCCCCGATTGACTTTGCACGCGCTGCAGGAGGGGGTCCGTTGGACCCTATAGAATTTTTTCCCGCTGCCCGCCGCGAGCCACCTTCCGTCCCGACCGGTCGGCCTGGCCGTCGCATGGTTGTCGCCCCCTTCGCGTTGCACGACGACGTCGCGTTGGCAGCAGGTGCGCGATCTCCTGAACGACCAAACCCCATTGGCCCGCGTGCTTTGCCTCGCCGTCGACCGAATCAGACGACGATTGCACGTGCGTCCGGCGAACGGTACGTAGTGCAGACTCTGTATCTCTCACCGGGGGAACCCACGTAAGGAAATAATTATGCCATGGGTATGTTCAGTAGAGGTCCGTGGTATGTACGTACGATTTGTGCCATAGTCCGCTTTGTGATTAGTACACCATGTAGGTGTAGCACCCACCAGACTGCGGTGCAATCTCAATGCAAGCTCAGTGCGACGCGACTTATACACACAACCCTATACAAGGCAAACAATACAACAATACACTGCACAGCACTCAACATGAGATGACCGCGAATTCCCGAGCGAACTCATACATTCTACAGATGAATTTGGACGTGAGTTATATTATTTAGAACTAAATAATGTTAGAAACTGTATTTATAGACTTTGTTTGTCTCTATAACATGTTCTCTGTATAGTTAACTGATGAAATTCTTCTCTTTTTAGCCGGACTCTGTCGCAGCGTCGTTGCACTCTGCTCTGAGCGGTACCAGCATTGCACTGCAGCCTTGGCTGCTTGAAATAACTACGGGGAAGAAACCTAGCAGTAAAAGCTGTTTATTTCGAGATTTTAAGGTTAACTTTGGATGTGAGTGACGTTGTTGAGAACAAAAAAATGTTTGAGTATAGTAATTGTGGGCTCTGTTTTTGCCTATTCGATCTGTATTTAGTATAAAAATGATGACATTCTTCTTTACAACGCTGGTAATCTGTCACAGCAGCGCCCACAGTCTGAGGCTGAGCTTTAGTAACTAAGGCTTGGCTGGTTGAACTCCCAGCGAAGAGTCTAGCAGTAAATACCTTACCGAGCGCTGCTTATTTCAAGATTAAAAAATATAAAAAAGATTGAAAATAGTATACTTACCATTTTTTAAAACTACAGTTAACATTGAATTCATCCTACCGTATGTCAGAGCAGTGGCGTACGCAGGATTTTTTGAAGGGAGTGGTTTTTATTTCTCTGACAAGCAAAATAATTTTTAAAAAAAGGGTTATCAGTATTTTTTTTTTTGGGGGGGGGAGGGTCTTTTTACTCTAAAATTCTCTGTCAAGCAAAAAAAAAAAGGGTTATCAGTATTTTTTTTGGGGGGGGGTCTTTAACTCAAAAATTATCTGACAAGCAAAAAAAAAATAGGTTATCAGGAATTCTAAAGGGAGGAGTGTTTTCAATTCAAATAACACCAAACGGAGGGGGGAGGGGTGTTTGAACACCCAAAACGCCCCCTTGGTACGCGCATGTTCAGAGTAGATTCTACAATACTTGAATTTTAAAACCCGCACTGCCGTAAATGCCTCACTACGTTTCTGATTTCAAGATTGGAAAAAGGTTATGCCGAATACACCTGTACTCATTTTTTATTCGATGGTAGATTCATCTTATTTGAGTATATTCTACATCTATTTTGTTTCTTAAAAAAAAAAAATCGTTCCATGAATATTATCCGTTTGAGGGGCAAACATTATGCTAGGAGCGTTATTCCATTGAAGTCATGGGCGTAGATATAGCTGGCAGGGGGGGGGGGGGGGGGGGGGTATTTGAATACATCATTCATTTTTTTCCCCCTCATTGTAGAAAAATAAACTCACAGTATAGATAGCACTAGCAGGGGTGAAGGATGGGATGGGTGATGCGGGATTATGTGAATGCATCAATCATTTTTATTTTCATTGTATTTGGGACCTTTCTATGCCACTGGATGCAGGAGAGTGGGGGCAGGGGCATGATAGGGCCTGCCTTCACCATCCACCATGTCCAACGGCGGATCCAGGAGTTTGTGAGGGAGGGGCCAGCGCCGGATCAATGATTTTGTGATGGCCGGGGGGGGCCAATATTCGGAAAATTCATACTTCTGTTTTTTGAATACTTTTCATGTGTATTGTAGGATGTGATTGAATGCATGTATTGCTCATACATGTAAGTGTCTGATTGAATTTGAGAATTATAATATGTGTAGGTGAATCTTCACTCGATTACTTACAGAAAATATATAACTACTACCAATTTCTAACTAAAATTGTATTTCTTGCTATAGACTAAGTAATGAGCGACCTCTATGATGACAACAATATTCCATACACAAAATATACATAACTAGGCCATAGTAATTAATTTTACAACTATATTCAAGTTCTAATATTAAAACAATAAGCTAAATGGAAACACTAACATCAAAAGAAACTTTTATCTTTATTCCACTCTCTCTCTTTCTGTTATGTTTATATTCTCTACATCCATTCCTCTCTCTTCCTATCTGTCTGCCCCACTCTCTCTCTCTCTCTCTCTCTCTTTCTCTCTCTCTCTCCCCCTCCCCTTTATGTCATAATGATAATTGATATCTCACATAAATTATGTACATTACATAACATTATGCAGTATTTTTAACTGAGTATGTGGGTACGTGGGTAAGTAATTGTGACCATGAGCACGCACGTATGCGTGTGTAAATACGTGTATGCATGTTTCTCTGAGTGAATGCCTGTGTGTATAGAAACATGATTTTGTTAAAAATAATATAAGGGTGTGCCATTTGAACAAAAGATTGACAGTTACGTGCATCCATCTAAACGTTGTACTATGTCTGTCCGTCAAACCAAAAAACACCAATCCGCACGCGGTGCTTGCAATCGACCATTTAAAACTTCCAAGATAGCACTTATAAGGTTTCAATGAAAAGTCTCACATCCATAGACATTCTATTTTCTCTTTCCATCTCTCTAACTTCCGGTTAATTTTCCCACCTGTTATCTCTCCAACCCCTTCTCCAACCGCCTCCCCCCCCCCCCCCCCCTCTCTCTGAAATCCTATTACAAAATTTGTAACTATATAAAAAAAAATTTAAAAAGTGTCATGTTTGTTCAGTTATAAATGATGACTGTGTATCGTCTTTGTATGTGACTGTGGACGGACTCGAAATTAAAGACAAAAAAAATTACCTACAAAAATTACTCAATCTTCATAACCATTTTCGTTTACATTTAGTGATAATTTCATTAACAGAAAAATAAATAAATAAACTCACAAGAATGTACACATCGATTGTGAAAATGTTGAATGTGCAATGTAAAAAAGGAACCCGTGGATTTCCACGGGTCCCGCTAGTCTTTATATATTACGCTAAGGATTTGGGGTCTTTTCTTTGGTTTGAGTAGGCGCATCCCCTAGCTCTTTAGGTCCCCACCTTTTGGTACCCACGGGCAGGGAATAGTCCCCAGATGGTTGGGAGGCACTTTTTAAGTGCTGAAAAGCCGTCCATATTTCATAAATTCATTTCTAAACATTGAATTTCCGGAGGGAGTAATAATTCTGTCAATGGAACAGCTCACTGTCGTAGCACGAAAAAGAACCTTCTGTTATGCCCCCAACCCATACTAATTACCTGTGAAGGGGAGAAACTTCATTGCTGTATTGCCAAAGAACAACGTGACGTATTCTCCAAGGCCATATCCGCATGTGTATATTGGCTTCAGTGTATACAGCGCAACAACACACGTGTTATTCGTTCGCGCAGCGCACATGCTCATGTACATACATTGCATCTACTATGCTTCGCGCATAGAGTTGGGGTGCCCCAAGACTCCTTACGATTTCGGTGTAACAGGGATCAAAAAATTTCAGACAGCTTTCTGGAAAACAGTCTCGGGGAGCCCCCGAGACTGGTCTCAGGTAGGTATTTCAGGGTAACAGGGGTCTTCGCCACCCCGCCAAACCGGCTCCAAACAGACCGATACTTGGCCTTTCGTCGGTCCTCCCAAGACCCATATAAGGGGGCATAATTAATCCCCCCTGAAAAGAAAATAATTTTTTCTCATTTTTGCATCCTTTACAAGGGATGTACCGCTTATCATGCATGTTATGTTTTCATGGCCTTAATTTCTCTGAGTATTAAACCACAGAAACATGGCAAGATCAAATCGCTCCCTCTAGATCTATATGCATGGATATACTACTCGAACATAATTATATCCATGCTCTATGTGCAAGAATCCCGCCCGAGTGTAAATGAGATAGTGTGTCAGCACAGGCCACAGTAACATAAATAACATAACGTAACATAAATAAAATCGTTATTTTCATTCATAAAGTAAAACAATCGTCATTTAGTCTTCATCAAGATGAAAATGTATTTTCTTCAGAACTCATGCAAGATTTGGATAAATAACATGTATACTCATATATTGTAAATACTTCTTGGTAAAAAAATAACACTTTACCCGACTTATTTTTTTAATTCACTTGATTATTGTGACAAATGTACGGTACGGTGATTGATCATAAACACAGCTAGCACCCATGGATGTCCACGGGCTGCTTCTGCTAGATTCAAAATAATTTTTAAACAAAACTTTTGTATCTGTATCTCTCAAGGTGGTCCAGAGCGTGCTAAATCATGCCAAAGCAAACCGTACCATGCCTCGACGAGCACCTTAACGTAAACCGTACTGTACCGAAAGTGGTCATTCAACAAGCGCGCTAAATTGCATGTTATTTATTCATCTCCTTGCCTGCTCTTCATGTAAATTTCTGGAAATGATCATGATCCATCTCTGGTTTAATATGGTCTAACTATACAGAATATATCCTTAAACTGCATGCGAGAATACCGATAAATCATACAACGGAGAATGTGAATAAGTTTATTAGCAATACAGTGTAGTGCAGTGATTGAGCGTAATGATATCAACCGAGCCTAGGGCGCAGTAGTTGTGTTGAATAGCGCGCCAAATTCCTCACCTTTGACCCCGGTTGCTATGCAACATATCGTCTCCCCGCATTCGAGTGCGAAGCATACCGAATACTTACCTCTGAGGGACGCTTCCCAATAAGTGCCTGAACGCTCGCTTTCTAACCACCCTGGCACGGTACACTTTGGCGAGGCACAGGTCGGCACGGTACGCTACGGCACGGGTTCGCTTCCAAAAAGCATCTGAACAGGGCCTACATGTAGGCCTCTTAAAATCTGTCAAGAACTAGATTCTGAGCTCTGTCAAACATCAATAGATCATTTAAGAGAGCTTGACAATGTGTCATGGAAGATAAGGAGTCAGATCTACCATTGCATGACCCTTGACATTGCCCAGAGAAATTAGCCTGACATCCACATAGTTTAAATATCACAAGCAGGACTCTGAACTCCTGTGAGCACATGATATTCTAAGAACAAACCCATATCTTCCTGCCATTTCCTATGCAAGAAAACTTGAGAACTATTTTACCTCACAATACTAATAAAGATGATCTCAAAATGGATTTCCTTGAAAATTGTATGGTTTGTCTACAAGAAGAAAACATACAATTGATGTACATGTATTCAAGTACACAAACACACACACACACACACATGTATCTTTGACAGGTTTTGGTCTCTTAAAACCCAACTGGATGGGGAGGGGGTAATTTTTGTTTCGCACAAGAGTTTTGAAAAGTAAACATAGAGAGTTGTTTGTATTTTTTTCTATTCAATCAAAATAATTTTGAAACTTTAAGAACCTTGGAATTTCTACTCAACAAAAATGAATCTACCAGCAATTTTAGCAAAATTTTGCATATACACCTGTATATACATGTACATGTAGACATGTAGAGTTACGTGTATACATACATGTAAAGGAAGATCTTTGTTCAAAACTTCTGAAAAGTATTGCAAAGTAATTGCAAAATATACACAGTGGTTTTATTTCAAGAATTTGGGTTTGTTTATCACTGGAAGAACATAATTCAAAGTGTAATATGTGTCACCAATGTTAGACCAATGAAAAAAAAAAAAATGAGGAGATGCAGATAGAAATTGCACTTTTTGGAGCCTATTTTCAACACAAATTGACAGAGGACTTAAAGTGTCTTGGGTCTTTTTAGTATCATCTTTATTTCTTAAGGATCTACATTCTACACATGTATGGAGATTCTACACAATACAGTTTGGAACTTTAATTTGGTTTTCTAAACTCTGAATTTATTGACATCTTGGTGCCTTGGTGCAAATATACATGTATATATATCAGAAGTGCCAATCATTACTGGAGAGGAGATTGAAGGCAAATGAATATCATCAACAAGCTCTGGATATCAAGTCCTCCAGGAAAGATCAACAGTTTTAGCATACAATCAATTTTGTTGCATGCAAAATGAGACCATCACACTTATGTCATGACATAAATGACCTGTGAGGGAGTTTCAGTTTTTGTTTTCTGAAAGCCCTTCAGGTAACATTGAGAAGCCTGTCACCTACTGGTTTAGTCAGAAAAATCATCTTCAATATTGCATGATCAATATGTTCAAGGAAATAGGCTAGTAGCATTCACTTGAATTTTGAAATATATATTTTACAAGGAACTCTAGAAGATGCAGGTCTCATATGACTTGTCCTGACAAAAAGAGCCAGAGAAGACTGGTTGTGAAGATGGAATAATAGTTGTCATGACTTGCAAAAAAATAATACAATTTCTTTAAATCCAAAAAATAGTTTTTACATCTTTTGAATTTGTTCATATTCATTAAAAACGGAACTCTACCCACTTTCCTAAGAAATTGGCTAAATTGTAAAAAGAAAAAAGGAAATCAAACAGACACGTTTCAGGCATTTAACTTTTGAGAATATGGACCACTTACACAATACACTTTCTTGGTTGCGAAGAAGGATAAGTAGTACTCATGAGTTGTAAAAAAAAAATAATAAAAATTTTAGAAATCCCCCAAAATAGTTTTTACATCTTTTGGATATGTTCATTTTCATTAAAACGGTACTCTACCCACTTTTCTGAGAAATCTGCTATTGTAAAAAGAAATAAGGAAATCAAATAGACACATTTTTGCGAACCTACATAGACCACTCACACAATAAGTTTCTTGTACATGTTTTACAGTAAACCTACTAACATTTTGAAGTATGAAGTTCTTACTTTCACATAATCTATTGTCTGGTTGTATTTTAAATAGTAAATTCATAAAGCTCTAGTTCTCAACTTTAAAGAATGAAATTGTCACTTACCGTTTTATAATTTACTCAAAACCAAGGAAGTAGGCCAATGTTCTATTTGAAGATTCTGAAGCAAATAAAAATAGAGAAAACAGCAAATAAGATAACACATTCTACACATTTGCATCAATCAACAACCATGTACCGGGTGTAAATATCAATGCATAAAATCATTTATGCTTCCATACCATTTCCTGTTCAATATTACACTCTGATTGCAAGAATCTTTAAGGAAGAGTATCAAACATTTAACAAATATTGTAAACAGGAAATACCAGAGTATGAAATATTTAACAAATAATGTAATCAGGAAATAACCCAATTCCAAGCATCCAAGCATGATCTTGTAAGTTGCATGCAGGACCAAGTTAGGCTAGCCTGCAAATTTTATTTAAATGAATAACATGTAGAAGGAGCTACATGTATATAGAATAGAATGCACACACCAAAGGAAAAAAGCAGGAGAAAAGTAGGACCAAAATTTCAGAAAAAGGAGGAGAAAGCAGGATTTAGGTGACAGAAAGTAGGATAAAAGTATATTTGCAGGTTCTCCAAATTTCTTCTTCCATGTTGTACATAAATGCCCAGTATCCTGACTACACCACAACAATTTGTATTTACTGCACTGATAGACCTATTTCATGGCCCAAAGGGAGCTCAAAGGGAAACTTTGAATAGTTTGAGAAAACATGTTAAATGGGATGACCACATTGCCAGGTTCCTCTCCTTTGGGATGCAATCATGCAAGGGAGCAATGGATATGACCAAGGAGTTCTGTGATAACTCCTTGGTACGACTGCACTTTCACCTTGCGGTAGATCCCAGAGACCCATCTAAAATAGTGTCTAAGGTGGGTCTTTATTTGGGGCTGAGTCACAAAAAGGCACAAGAAGCAGGCCATTACTTTCAACCATTGGCGTAAATCCACGCATTCCTTCTTTTCATCGGGGGGGGGGGGGGGGATGGCTTTGTTCTCCATGAATGGTCATCCCCCCCCCCCCCCCCAGTTGAAAAGAAATTATTGCAGATTTACACCTGTGCTTTCAACCCCCCCCCCCCCTTTTTTTTTTTACACCATGCTATGAAAAGGTGACCCGACACAATTTGGGGGTTGGATTGACATGTACATACACAAGGAAAGATAGAAAAATGATAGAAAGAAAAAAAGAGATATACACAGGGAAAATGGAAGAGAAGACCATAGAAAAATTAAAAAAACAAGAAATACAGAAGAGAGAACAGGAAGAGAACATTAAAGAAGGGTATTAAACACAAAGAACTACATAATGAAAGATAGAAATAAAAATAAACATATACATAAGGAAATATAGAGAGAAGACAATATAAAAATAATTTTTAAAAATTTCAAAATAGAAAAAAAAGGTTAAAGACTTGAAGAAAAACAGTGAACTACATAAGAAAAGAAAGAAACAAAAGAAATACATACGCAAAGATAGTAAACGAGAGAGAGAAAAAAGCAAATACATATTAAAAGAAATAATACAGAAAGAGAATACAATAGAAATATGAAAACAAAAGTAATCAGGATGAATAAAATAAGATTAAAGAAGAGAAAAAAAACAAAGAACTACATAAGGAAAGATAGAAAACCACAAGAGGAAAAATCACAGAAATACATAAGGAAATATAGAAAATAGGGGCCGTATTTCTGAAGACTATGTTATCTTTTATGTTAAGGAAAACTATGTTAATTGTCATAACAAACTGAAATTGCGCGCAATAAACACTAATCATTGGTGCTTGCATAGATGTCTCTGTTAATGGGCAATCCAACCTTGGTAATAAGATGATTTGTGTGAAAGCAGAAAAATAAGAAAAACAGGATGGTGAAAGTTTGAAAGAAATCGGACAAGGACTAAGAAAGTTATGGATGTTTGAAAAATGAGATCACTACATCTATGCGAATCTCAAATTGGCAATTTTGTGAGTCAATTGTGACATTTTTGTGGACAACTCTCCCATTTGTCGTACACAAAAATATCATTAATTTGCAGTTTTCTTCGAGGCACTTTCACCCTCGGGGCTGTACTCAAAATATATTGGAAATAGCATAGTGTTATAGGTCCTCATGAACGAAAAGATCCTACCGAGTAATGCATTTTGAAAAAAAGTGACATTTCAGTCATTTTGTGTGTTAGAGCGAATGGGGGAGTTGTCCACATCTACATCACAGTGACATTACCTATTCGGCCAATTTGAAATTCCTATATGCATAGTGATTACAACTTCCAAAAATTCATAACTTTCTTACTGCTTGTCCGATTTCGTTCAAACTTTCACCAATCTGCTTCTCTGATTTTTCCTCTTTCTTTCAAAGCAACTTGCTATTAAGGTTGGATTTCCCTTTAACCTTACGCGAGCACAGCCATCTTTGCGCAATCATTAACCAATGACTTGTCCTGATTTTGATTTGTTATGACAATTAACATCGTTTTACTAACATAAAAGATAACATCGTTTTCAGAATACAGCCCCAGGACAGATGGCAAGAGAATTAAAGAGATTGATAAACTTTGTGAAAAAAATCAAAAATCAGCTCAAATGCCAGTGAATTGTGTGCAGTCCTCTAACTACATATATAATTAAGGATATGTGAAAGTATGAGAGAAAATGGAACCCGTTTACTACCCTAAAAAAGAGAAAATAGCAATCGATCCCTATAGCGCAAGTCGCTCGGCTTCTTCACTGCGCTGCAGTCACAAAAACCAAGCATCAGCGCTTGGCGATTTCAGAGCGGGTGTCCAGCCCGTGAAGAAATAGGGATTCGTTCATTGTACGGTATTCTGTGATAGAACCGTAAGAGTTCTTTAGGGTTCGGTGGTACTAGTATCCCGACATCAATGTTCAGTCGTAAATATCCTGATATATAAACGACCGATCAGCTTATAAAACTCAGGCGATTCCTGTCTGACCTAAAGGTTTGCAATTATGATTACAGCATTAGCTGGAACAAGATTTTTTTTTTCAATCCTGGGCAAAGTTAATCAATCCCTTTAAAGCAAAGAAATACATAACCAAAGATAGAAATAAAATATGAAAGAAGGCAAAACAAAAAATATATGATGAAAAATAGAAAGAGAAGAGTAAAGAAATACACATGCAGAGATAGAAATAAACAACAGCAAAAATAAATACGAAACAAAAAAACAGAACACAAAGGAATGTATAGGGGAATATCGAAAGAGAGGGGGAAAGATAAATACAGTAACTATATAAGGAAATTAAAAAAAGTAGATGGTAGAAAAACAGAAATAAAGAAATGCATAGGATTAGAAAGAAGGTGGAAATATAGAAATACATAAGGCACTATGGATAACAAGAGAAGGAAAAACGAAATACATAAGGATAGAGCAAAAAGAATTCAACAAAAGAATACAAAAGTAAAGATATCAATTTAAAATGAAAGAAGAAAAAAAGAAGTACAGAATATACAATGAGAAGAAAATAAAAACATAGAAATACATGAAGGAGGAATAGAACTGAAATATGAAGGATGGGGGAAAACAAAGAAATACATATGAAAAGATAAAAAACAGAAGGTAAAACAAAAATACATAAGGAAAGACAAATAATATTAGGAAAGACAAATAATATTGGAAAAGAAAAATGAGGAGTATACATGTAAGGATAGACGGAAAGAGAAATAAAAAGAAATACATGATGGAATCGAGGAAGAGAAGCAGACAGAACGAGAACCCCCCAAACACAAGAGAAACAGAGAAGATGAGAGAAAGATTAAATCATAAAAATGCATAAGGAATTGTGTGCATTTGGTTTTGAGGGGCCAGTCTTAGACCCTTTGTTCATTTACACCAAGTGGGCCCAGGACTGAGACTGACCCGAGACTCATTTTATCAGTATAACAGGGGGTTTACTGGTGATGTTCAGGTCACCTTAATACTTATGTAATATGTAATATGTAATAAGTAAAGATATCAATTTAAAATGAAAGAACATTGCTTGTTAGGACCTGCAATAAAATATAGCTACATTAAGATTCTTGTGCATGATAGCCTTGTATTTGTATAAATTAAATATCTCAGATATGTTCTGGGAAAAAAAGTAGGAGAAATTTTTAAAAAGTAGGAGAAAAGAGCATAATTGGGGAAAAAGTAGAAGTAGGAGGATTGTCAAAAAGGTAGGAAAAAGTAGGAAAAGTAGGAGCGCTTGAAAGCCTGAGAATGTCACCCAGGTTTTGGATAAAGTGGCATATCCAAGGGGGACAGGAGGGCACGTGCCCCAGGTGGCACTTGAAGGGGGTAAAAGGGATAAAATTCATTGCATTTTTGAGGGTTAAAAATGCAACGAAAGGCAAAAATATTTACCCCTCAGTCGCTTTGCTCCCTCACTTGTACAGTAACGTAGATAAGTTTGGAGGGGATGGGGGGGCGCAATTTTATTGTTTGCCCCGGGCGCCATAATCCCTAGATGCCCCACTGTTTGAATGCATGTCTAGGGATTTTACATCTACACATTACATGCATGAGGAAATTCTGGAGTATTTCCAGGGAAATGAGGGAAAGTAGCCAAGCAACACCAAACTGAAACACAGCCCCTCCCCCTCAAATCAAAACAATGTCACCAGTTGATCCATGGTTACCAAACTACAGGACCAAATTGTGGTCATGATTATACCTGTACCGTACGGCTGTGGTTTCAACCAACCCAATGCCTTAGTGTGCATACAGATGAAAAAAAAATCACTGCTTTCTTCCCATTTTAAGAACCAGTATAATATTTGGGGAATTTCCCTAAGAGAGATCTTTTGAAACTACACAGTACATTGAAAAATGACAATAGTTTGTAAGGTTATGGAAAGCAATATGTCTGAAGTCTGGCAGACATGCCCACATGTCACTCACATTACTGTGTTCACGCCAAGGCATCTACGTGGCTACACTACATGTGAAATAGCGACGAGTGTTAATTTCATAAACAAATACTTAAACTGTGTATTTCATTAAAAGAGATTATCATAATGAAAGTATAGAAAATTTGGTGCTATGAATATGAGTTAACAAGATAATTTGGCACAAGGTGTATTAGAAAGTGAATTTATGTTGTGTCAGAGTGTCAGTTATGAAACTGCAAGAAAGGTTAATGATGTAACAAAAAGTTAGAGCTTTAAACTTCAGAGAGGTTTTTCAGATAAAAAGCAGTTTGGCTTTTCAGGCTGTATTTTTTTTGCTCAGAATGTAGGTCAAAGTTCATATTATAGAGTACGTACCTGTTGAATTAGTGTTACATGTAATATGTATGTTTTACAAAAATTAATGTAGCAATCAAGGCATTTTAATTTTGTGATTCAGAAAAGGAAAACATTTTTTTATTTTAAGGTAAAGTAATTGTAAATTTGCAGACATTTAAAGGGATATCTGGGGAGTGTTTCATGAAAGGAAGTTGTCGGATATTTCATCCGACAACTGTTATATGCTACTGAAATCCTTGCATCTGATTGGCTGAGAGCAAATTTGTCGGATAAAATATCTGACAAGTCCTTTCATGAAACGCCCCCCAGATCTCAGTTTTGCTTTAGGAAGCATCTTGTGTTGAATAATGGTCAATGGTTTATTGTGGCTAAAATAGCACAAAAGCAATACACGTATTTGAGTTCTTTGAGTTATTAACTATATGAAAATATGCATATTAATGAGAAACCATGGATTATTGAGTGATATCAACGCAAGATTTAGACGAGGTCTGAATTTGCTAAGATAAGCAGTAGCACATGTGACTGTTTATTACAGGCGAATTTGTTTGGTCTTTCTTTGTTACATTAATTGTCAACTTATGTAGTTTTCTTATATTTGAGGTTACAAGTGAACCAAAGGAAGCTTTAATGTTAGATTCTTAAAGATGATTGATATCGGGTGTCTTCAGAACAGTGAATATTTACAGTATATCTGGAAAACTAATAGCAAACTAATTATTCAAAGCAAGAATGATGAAAGTATTGAAGAACTTTTGCATATTCATGTAGCTATATTAACTATAGCAGTTGATTATTCAGATAAGATATTTTGGCATACTTATTCAACTAGTTATGCAAAGAAATCACACAAAACAAATGTATTCTATTGATGACAAATTACTGTTTATTGTAAAACAAGAAGATGAGTAATTCTGAACATCGATTCACTTAACTATGTGTATTTTCTCTCTGTTTTCATTACAGATTGAATAATTAGGAATGGAGTCCATATTAAAACTCCAAACCTCTACAACAAGCGATGTTAACTTTTGTTTCTTCTGAGTCTACTATAACTTCAACGATCCAAATACAACAATATAATATATATATATATATATATATATACATGTATATATATATATATCTATTTTCACTTCTTACTCAAATCATGAGAGCAAATATTGTTACTATTTTAACCAAAAATAAATCCCGGAAGAAAATCAAGAATTGCCATATTTTCATTTACCCTGTCTCGGAGGTAGTTTTCAGCCTAGCAGATCAGTTTTCGGCCCCAAGTACAAAGTCAATGGGGAGTGTGCGCGCGCGCCGTGCGTTCGCCCGCTGATCAAAAGTCCAAGCGGCCAGAGCCGACGTCCAACGCCAGAGCTCCTCCGCGTAAAACCCGGCCAAAAACTGCTCCCGCAGTATCAGAAATTTTGAAATCTCAAGACTAACAGAGATATCACGTGTGCGTCTCACGCACCAACTATCTTTGACTGCAACATGCGATTAGACTCTACACATATTTGAGCTTGCGACATATGAAAAATCCTGATCTAAAACTGAAAATTTCTTGAAATACAGCTCAGTTTTGGAACCCATTTTCCTTAAGACACGAGAATTTTCAGATTAGGGTAGCGGGACCGCCGATTACATCGTTAAAATGTGATATTTATAGATATTTTTTTCATCAATTGCAACTGCGGTTCCCCTGTGACTTTGGTACATGTATGTATTGTACGTGTGTGATATGTAATATACTCACATGCTACATGTATGCATTTTAAAGTGATTTTTGTCATGCATACATCGTACCAGCAGAATTCTCCTCCCGGCAGAAAACACCATCCTTTACTCTACAGTAAAATTATCAAAATGGGCAACAAGAGTGAATGACGACTGCACTTTCTTTAATAACAAATAAGCATGAAAATGCCAGAAGCAACACTGGCAATTTATTTCATGTACAGTATCATAAGAGAAATTTCCCTTTCCTTTTTTCTTGGTTCATTTCAATACTAGCATTAAAGTGATTGATCAACTTTGTGAAAAATTGTAAAATCAGCTCAAATGCCAGTGAATTGTGTGCAGTCCTCTAACTACATATATAATTAAGGATATGTGAAAGTATGAGAGAAAATGGAACCCGTTTACTATCCTAAAAAAGAGAAAATCGCGATAAATCGCTAGCGCAAGTCGCTCGGCTTCTTCGCTACGCTGCAGTCACAAAAACCAAGCGCTTGGCGATTTCAGAGCGGGTTTCCAGCCCGTACGGTATTCTGTGATAGAGCGAGGTATGCCAACCGTAAGAGTTCTTTAGGATTCGGTGGTACTCTATCCCGACATCAATGTTCAATCATAAATATCTTGATATATAAACGACCGATCAGCTTATAAAACTCACGCGATTCCTGTCTGAGCTAAAGGTTTGCAATTATGATTACAGCATTAGCTGGAACAGTGATTTTTTCTTTCAATCCTGGGCAAAGTTAATCAATGCCTTTAACAAAATTGAGCAATTTCAGTATTAAAGATTTTATATCACCCTATAATATTATATTTTAACGATCAAACATTTTGTACTGAATGTAACTGACGCGACAAACTGCATGAACCTGGAGAGCAAAGGACTAACCAAGATGGCAGATATCACGTGATCAGGTATGAGCGACGGCTACAAAAGCCTTCTACGTCTTTAGTTCTGTGGGGGGACATTGGCGTATCTTCAAAATCGTGGGGGGACCCGCTCAGGTAAGAGTTCCTTTTGCGACAGCCACCCAAAATGAATGTAGGGTTAGGATAGGGCACTTATCCAATGTACAAGGTTATAATATAACCTTAGGGTTAGGGTTAGGGTTTAGGGTTAGGGTTAGGCATGTTAGGGTTAGGGTTTAGAGTTAGGGTTAGGGTTAGGGTTAGGGTTTAGGGTGGCTGTCGCAAAAGGAACTCTTTCCTCCCCCTGTCCCCCCCCCCCCCACTCACACTTATGCGAGGTTATTGGAGATAACCTCGCACTCTGTACCTTCATACCATGAGCAATTGCCTCCCATATGTGTGTGATATCTTGCCCATATGTGTGCGGCAGAGGAACAAGATCACCGACCAAAAACAGTCTGAAAATTTCACTTGATCGAGATGATAAAGATCCTATCAGAGGATCTGGCATAAAATTAGATATTCTATCATTCTAAAAAGTAGAAGGAAGTATTTTCTCAAAAATTTGCTGATTATATTGGTGTTTTTACCTCTTCAACTTTAGTTTGAGGTCGTGACAGGCTGAAATTGACACAGCTCCATATAGTTATGGTCCCGTGAGTGCCCCCCCCCCCCCCCCACCTGGATTTGCGCCCATGCTGCAAATGGACGAATCTTGCCCACTTATCTTTTTGTTTACTTGTCTCTCCGTACAGGAGATTGCTTCCCTGGCAAACCTGGAGAATAGGGGACCAGACGCGCGTGCTGTAGACTAGTATTATATTCAATACTCTGTGTGACAATATGGTTTATTTCGTCAAGAAACACATCTGGCGTATTGTCACACACAGTATTGTCTGAATACAGCACAAGTGTCTGGTCCCCTATTCTCCGGCCCCGGTTTGCCACTTCCCCTGTGTGGCTTGATGTTCAATGTCAAGATCAAGCCCGTGTGGCATAAAAACCCACTTTAGTTTTAGCTACGCGCACCCGTCTGAGTCTGAGATACGGTACGGTACCTAAATTAGGTAGGCCTACCGTACAAGTCGATTAGGTCCTAATCGAACTGTTGACTTGTTCTACTTCTACTTGTTCTACTTCTACTTCTACTAGTAGAAGTAGAAGTAGAACAAGTCAACAGTTCGATTAGAGTCTAACTACCAGGTATAGTCAAGGTGACAAGGATTGTAATTCCGAACAGATTGTATAACCGAACGTGTACAGTTAAGCGCCTAAAATGGGTTTTCATACGCGTGGGATTACGCGTATGAAAACCACACTATTGAAACAAAGGTTGTCTTTTTCCCATAGGTTTCACACATTCGGAAATACAGCACCTTTTTCAAGGGACCAAAACGCCGCGTCGTTGGGAAGGGGTTCACTCGGAAGGGAATATCGTATCAAATCTACGTTGTCTTTTTAAAATTCCATCAACTTCTTTTTCTGTAGGACTTTGAGCATTCATTATGTAATTTTGACAGATATTTGTTTGATATTTTATTTGCTATCGTTGATTTTCTGAAAAGTGTTGGGACACTGGATCGACCACCATACAGTTAGCTAGGCCTAGCCCTACAGTAGGTCTAGTAATACTAATGTATTGACTATTGTTAGTTTAGTCTTAATTAGTCTTTAGTGTAATTTAAATGGTAATGCATCTACTTCTTCCAACCTTCAACAAATCAAAACGTAACGTTACTGGAATTCATGCTGATACCTCACAATACCATCATAATGGGTGAAATACTTCAAAAGCTTGCTTTTACCTATGTTTTCTTCTGGGAAACTGTCCAAATCCTACCTCTGATCCCGACACAACAAAAAACTGATCGACCTGACGTGACCCGACCACCATGCATATCATTCGAGTACAGAGGGCGCTATACAGCAATTTGCTAGGAGGTACAGTTAACAACACAATTATATTCAATACCTTACCAAGTTCTGACATATTTTTCAATTTTGTTTTGTGAAAAATTGGTTTGTCATGATTTATATTACTTGGGCATGGTAAAAATCAATTGGATAATTACACAAGACAATTTAACAAATTTTGATGGTTCACTTTTTTTTAAAGATGGCTTGTCCATAACTTTTCATACCCTTTCTTGAATAGTTGCAAAACATACAGAATCTGAGAAATGTCTGACACATGTGCATTTTCATAAAAATATGCCTCGATGCCATGCTTGGACCAGGATATGAATATTTCTAGAAATGCCAAGAAATTGATATATTAGAATTTCCATTGTTATGCAAATGAGGTGAAACCACAATTATTGTTCACCTCAAGCTAACAGTAAAAAGTATTCAAAAAGTGCCCGAATTCCACAAGTCCATGCACCTTTCATTCTTAAGAAAAACACAAAAGACTTCAAAATTACAAGGGGCAGGGGCGTAGATAGCGGGGGGATGGGGGTATGCATCCCCAAAAATTTCAGGAAGGGTGTTATGTACAAACACCCCCCCCCCCCAAAAAAAAAAAAAATGGTGGAAAATATACATTTCTTTTATATGTTGTACATAAATATAATTTGATATATTATAGTTATAAGTATCAGTATTATTCAAATTTATATATTCTTTATTTAAATAAAGATTTATTTATGTACAAGATTGTAGATTTATATGAATTTATTAATATTTATCTACAATTCTGTCGTTGCTTCTGATTTTCTCGATATACTGTATTTTTACACTACTAGAAAGAGAAACCCATCGCTTCAAATTATACAACATGGGTGTTGATCTGGGAGGGATATGGAGGTATAATTTTAAAAAAATTGAAGTGGGGGACGTGGTCTGTGTTACCATCCCCCAATATATTTTGAGGTGATTTTTACAAAGCCATAATGCAGAAAATTTATTTAGAATAGAAGTACATGTAATTATTCTCGATTTAGAGGGTTCAGTTGGTAACTTTCCTTTATAATGCAATTTTGCAACACTCATGTTATTAGTAATACTAACAATTTTAAAAATTGAAAAGAAAATATAGTCACAGGAATCGAATGTGGTGGGGAAAGAGGGAATACATCACCTCCAATATTTATCGAGGGTGCTGACCTGTGTCATCATCACCCGACTATACACAGAAGAATGATGAAATGACAATCATAACATGTAGACCCTGTCGGGAGCACCGCTTCTTGGGTTGCATGTGGGCACAGTGCCCCTACTTTTTCTCTTTAACTTCAGTTAAGTACCCCAATTTTTCTAGCGAATAAGTTCCCGTTCCGTATTCTTATAAGTGCCCATTTTAATAATTACACCTCATCCCTCACCGTACCTTTGATAAATGCCCCTTTTTCAACAAGAGCATTTATCCCTTTTAATCGCTTTTATCCCTTTTAATGTAATAAGTCATTTCCCCCCTTTTTCCCCCTTTGTAATATATAGGCACTGCTTTAATTTTTAATTTTTCTCCTTTATAAGAACATTTTCCCGTTCTTATAAATGTCCCTTTCAGATACTGATAACTCCCTTTCTACCTTTTCTACACATTCATTTAATTTTCTAATAAGTGTCCTTTTCCCCATGATAAGTACCACGTTTCCCTTTTTCATAATATGTGCCCCTAATCCAAAGTGACTTAGAGCCAATATTTCCAAATGCTCGCTCGCTGCGCTAGCTCGTATTAAAAGTATAGCTTTTAAATAAATTTTCAATGTGAAATTTTGCAAATGAAACCCCATCAGAATTGTGTTTCCCCGTTTTTATATTACAATGTAATTGCGACCTCACAAATTTTGAATATTGTTTGTTCGCTCGCTCGCTCAATATTCAATTCATACTACAAAACTGCAAAGCATAATGCTAAAGTTGTATCTTGGACATGTAAAGAGAAAGACCACATGCTTACCCTCATCCCACACATATATATGTGTGTGTGTCTGCGTGTGTGGGTGTGTGTGTGTGTGTGCGTGTGTGTGTGTGTTTTTGCTGTTGTTTTTTGTCACACACGTGACTAAGAATGGCCCCTTT